>JBBBDQ010002104.1:0-20000 GCA_037127315.1 Ascarosepion bandense
TACAATCACCCCCCCCCAATCTCTAATAACAACTACCACAACATGAACGACAGCAGCAACAACAACAAAAAACAAAAAAACAAAAACAAAAAACAACAACAACAAAAAAACAACGTAACATCAACAATAAACAAAATAAAATAAAATAAGCCTGGAAATGCCTATCCATTACCGTAAATACCCGGGGGGGTCACAGGTTATGTTTGTCGTTTGGTAATGTCGTTAGGAAAAGCCGTCAGCTTCATTCAAAGAGTTCCGTCCAGCTCATTCGATAAAATCTTTTTTGCCTGATGCTTTATAGAAACATAATGTTTGTGTCGGTGTTGTTGTTGTTTTCGGAGTTGCTTCATGACCAACGATGTCGATTGAATTGCCGTAGAGTTAAAACCAGCTTTCTTTGTATTAATTATTTTTTATGGTTTTTATAACTTTTTTTGCTAGTAGGCCTTTTGGCAATTAACTCTTTGACCATTAGCTTTTCTAAGTCGCTTAATCCAATTCGTTTCTTTCTTTCTTGTTTTCCATTTTTCTTTTTTATAAGATGCCTAATGCAGCTTTTTATTGTCTTTGTTTGATTCTTTCTCTCATTTTCTTTTGCACATATCAACCTCTCTTTTCATTCTTAAACTGTTCATCTTTTCCTCTTCCTAATATCTATCTATCTATCTATCTATCTATCTATCTATCTATCTATCTATCTATCTATCTATCTATCTATCTCAGTCCGTTCATATCTATCTATCTATCTATCTATCTATCTATCTATCTATCTATCTATCTTTATTCATATCTAAGTTTATTCATATCTATCTTATCTATCTATCTATCTATCTATCTATCTATCTATCTATCTCACTCTTTACGTTATCTATCTATCTATCTATCTATCTATCTATCTATCTATCTATCTATGTTTATTCATATCTAAGTTTATTCATATCTATCTATCTATCTATCTATCTATCTATCTATCTACTCTTTATCGTTATCTATCTATCTATCTATCTATCTATCTATCTATCTATCTATCTATCTATCTATGTTTATTCATATCTAAGTTTATTCATATCTAATCTTTATCTATCTATCTATCTATCTATCTATCTATCTATCTATCTATCTATCTATCTATCTATGTTTATTCATATCTAAGTTTGTTCATATCTATCTATCTATCTATCTATCTATCTATCTATCTATCTATCTATCTATCTATGTTTATTCATATCTATCTATCTTGGGTATTCTTTCATACTACCGCTGTTTCCTCCCCTCGTTTAATGACATTTCTCAATTACGTCAAACGCACACCACTTTTATTTAATCTCTCACATTCTTTCTTTCTTTCTTTCTTTCTTTCTTTCTTCTTTCTTTCTTTCTTTCTCACAGGCTGGCTTCTTCTGTGTTTTCATCTCTATGTTTTTTCTCCATAGAATTACCAACAAGTTAACCGGTTACGCATCGATATTACATCACCGACCCCTTTTAATTACCTTTCCCTTTGAAGTGGAGATTTGTTTTATTTATGCCGGAAAATAGTTATCTTGTTTTCCATTTAATATACGCTTATATATATATATATATATATATATATATACCGTAAATCATGCTTCGTTCTTGATTCGGCGCCAGTCATTTACTTGCTTTTTTTCTCGGCTCACTTATTTCTACCAATGACCCCGGTTTTATCGCTTTGAGCAGCCTTGGAACAATTAGTGTGGAATTAAAACCCGAATTAAGAATGAAAAAAAAAAAAGAAGAATTATGACGTTAGGCTAATGTCGCTCGATTGATGAGAAAAAATGTTGGACTTGGGTTAAAAGGCAAGTGTCCCTAATTGCCTTTTTTTTTTTTTTTAAGGATGGTAGGGATTTTCGTCATCATTTTTTTATTATTTTTATTTTTTTTGTTTTTTTGTTAAATGATTCAGTTGATCCTATACATTATGGATTCCTAATTTGAATACACGATTGCTTTGATCCGGAGATTGGCTATTGAGGTTTCGACAGGGCGTGAGTAGAAGATAGATAGATAGATAGATAGATAGATAGATAGATAGATAGATATGAAAAAGACTGGGATAGATAGATAGATAGATAGATAGATAGATAGATAGATAGATAGATAGATAGATAGATATGAAAAAGACTGGGATAGATAGATAGATAGATAGATAGATAGATAGATAGATAGATAGATAGATAGATATGAAAAAACTGGTAAAGATAGACAGATAGATAGATAGATAGATAGATAGATAGATAGATAGATAGATAGATAGATGAAAGGCATAGATAGATAGATAGATAGATAGATAGATAGATAGATAGATAGATAGATAGATATGAAAAAGACTGGGATAGATAGATAGATAGATAGATAGATAGATAGATATGAATAGACTGAGATAGATAGATAGATAGATAGATAGATAGATAGATAGATAGATATGAACAGACTGAGATAGATAGATAGATAGATAGATAGATAGATAGATAGATAGATAGATAGATAGATAGATAGATAGATAGATAGATAGATGTGGTTAAGTGAGTGGGAAGAAAAGAGAAAGTGCAAGAGAATAAGGAAACGATAAAAGGAACAGGAACAGAAAGAAAGAAAGAAAGAAAGAAAGAAAGAAAGAAAGCAAGAAAGAAAGAATGTTAAATATACAATTTCAGAAAAGACTTCGAGGAAGACGAAATATTCGAATGAAAAGAAAGAGGAAAGAAGGAAAGAATGTTTAATATATAATTTAAGAAAAGTATTTGAAGAGAACGAAAGAAGAAACTGATGAACAAAAAGAAAGAATTAAAGAAGGAAAGGAGAAAAAATAATATGTAGAAGAAAGTGCTATTTCTTTGCCGTTGAACGAAAAACTGAAAAACACCAAAGAAAAAAGAAAAAAAGAGAACCCAAAAAGGAGATAAGAAGAAACAGTGAATATATAGGAAGACAAAGAAAAGAGAAGAAAAAAGATCGAATTTTGTAAAAGCAGAAAGAAAGAAAGAAAGAAAGAAAGAAAGCATGACGAAAGATTAAAAGAAAGAAGGAAAACAGAAATAAATAAATAAATAAAGAAAGAAAGAAACAAAGAAAGAAACAAAGAAAGAAAGGAAATACATAAAGAAAGTAAGAAGTAAAGACAACAAAAAGAACGAAAGACAGAAAGAAAGTAGGAGAGAAAGAAAGAAAGAAAGAAAGAAAGAAAGAAAAAAGGAATGAAGGAAAGGCGGAAAGAAAAAGAAAGAAGGAAAGACAGAAAGTAAAAAGAAAAAGTGAAAATAAAGCGAAAGAAAGAAGAATAAAGTGAGAATTAAGTTCAAAAAGAAAGAAAGAAAGAAAGCATGACGAAAGATTAAAAGAAAGAAGGAAAACAGAAATAAATAAATAAATAAATAAATAAAGAAATAAAGAAACAAAGAAAGAAAGGAAATACGTAAAGAAAGTAAGAAACAAAGACTGAAGAAAAAGAACGAAAGACAGAAAGAAAGTAGGAGAGAAAGAAAGAAAAAAAGAAGGAAGGAAGGAAAGGCGGAAAGAAAAAGAAAGAAGGAAAGACAGAAAGTAAAAAGAAAAAGTGAAAATAAAGCGAAAGAAAGAAGAATAAAGTGAGAATTAAGTATCAAAAAGAAAGAAAGAAAGAAAACAGTAAAAAAAGAAAGAAGGAAATATAGAAAGAAAGAAAGTCAGAAAGAAAGAAACAAAGTCCAAATCAAAGAAAGACAGAAAGTAAAAAGAAAAAAAAAAGAGAAAAAAGCGAAAGAAGGAAAAATAATGAGAGAATTGAGAATCGAAAAGAAAGAAGAAAAGAAAGTAAGTTAGAAAGAAAGAAACAATGACGGAATTAAAGAAAGAAAGAAGAAAAAATAAGGAAATAAAGAAGGCAAGAAAGAAAGAAAAAGGATAGAAGGAGTAGAAGAAAAACGATGCAGATGATGAGAAAAGAAAGAACATTGAAAAAGGCCGATGTTTACGGCGAAATTATAAAAAGAATAATGATTATTATATGAAGAAGGATTGTAGCTATAGGGAGATGGTTAATGTTTCTTTAATTCGGTCTTGTGTCATACTTAAACAAACTCCCTCCAGCTTACAAGTTTTATGCAGAATTTATCATTATTAGAATTGTTATTATCAGAAAGTTCGTTGTCAGTTGGAATGTTGTCAGTTGGATTAGTGTAGAAGAGTGGAATTATGTAAGAGTGAAATCTACATTTTGTATGTTAATATAGTAATTTCTCAAAAGGAAAGACTATCACAAGTTGTACGAGTTAATGTGCAATTAGAAACATTATTAAGAAGTTAAGAGTAGAGTTCATACAAAATGTTCATAGTAGTAATTGTTGAAAGAAATAAGGAGAAAGAGAAAGAGGACAGTGTCCGAGTCGCTTGAAGTTGAAGTTACATTTTAGATGTTTGTCTCGCGGCTCCCATCTGACTCTCTGTGGTTGACGCTGACCGGGGTCTTTTATAGTATTCAGATTTTCGCACTTGTTCGAGAAGTTCTTAAGTCTTGCAAGTGGCTCCTATTGGTCAAAAATCATTTTAACACCTACTTGCGAATTCTGGGTTCGACTTTTCTTTAAGCACATGGTCAAATCTATTTTCTGTTTGGGAAAAGCAGGAATTCACACGCCGTTGTGAATTTTTGTAAAAGTGAAGAAGATGGTTGATTTTAATTAATTTCTTATCCGCTACAGGATAATGACTAAATTGAAAAAGAAAAGAAAGAAAGAAAAAAGAACAATGACTATAAAGAAAGAAGAGTATGGAAAGAAATAGCAAAGAAAACAGAAAAGTGTGTAGAAAAGAAAGAAAGGGTGATGAAAGCAATTGTGAAAAATCTTATCAGAAAGAAAGAAAGAAAGAAAAAGAAAGAGAAAATAAAACGAAAAAAAGAAAAGCAATGGGAGAATTGGAAATCGAGAGGGAAAAAAGAACGGAAGACAGAAAGTACGAAGGAAGGAAGGAAGGAAGGAAGGAAGGAAGGAAGGAAGGAAGAAGGAAAATCAGAAAAAAATAAAAAAAATAATAGAAAACAGAAAGATGGAAAACAGAAAGAAAACAGAAAGAAAGAAGGAAATACAGAAATAAAATAAGAAGCAAAGAAAGAAAGAAAGACGGAAAGAAAGTAGGAAAGAAGAAAAAAGAAAGAAAGTCAGAAAGCAATAAACAAAGACAAAAAAAAACAAAGAAAAAAGAGAAAATAAAGCGAAAGAAAGAAAAGCAATGGGAGAATTGGAAACTGAGAGGAAAAAAAGAATGAAAGACAGAAAGTACGAAAGAAAGGAAGGAAGGAAGGAAGGAAGGAAGGAAGGAAGGAAGGGAGGAATAAAGAAGGAAAGTCAGAAAAAATAAAACAATGATAGAAAAAAGAAAGATGGAAAACAGAAAGAAAACAGAAAGAAAGAAGGAAATACAGAAAGAAAGTAAGAAGCAAAGAAAGAAAGAAAGAAAGAAAGAAAGAAAGAAAAAAGAAAGAAAAAAAGAAAGAACAAATAAAAAAGAGAAAATAAAGCGAAAAAAGAAAGAATAATGGGAGAACTGAGAATCGAAAAGAAAAAAAAATAGAAATAAATAATTACGGAAAGAAAGAAAGAAAGAAAGAAAGAAAGAAAGAAAGCATAGAAAAAGAAAAGACAGAAAAAGAAAGACTGAAAGAAAAGACGGAAAGAAAGTAGGAAAGAAAGAAAGAAGGAAAGCCATAAAGAAAGAAACAAAGACGGAAAGAAAAAAAACAAAGAAGAAAAAAACAGAAAGAAAAAAGAAAAAAGAGAAAATAAAGAGAGAAAAGGAAGAATAATGCGAGAATTGAGAATCGGAAAGAAAGAAAGAAAGAAAGAAAGAAAGAAAGAAAGGAAAAGATAAAAATAGAAAGAATGACGGAAAGATAGAAAAAATGAAAAAGAAAGAAAGAAAGGAAAAAATAAAGAAAGAAGGAATGACGGAAAGAGAGAAAAAATGAACAAAGAAAGAAAGAAATCTGCCTCGTAAGTATCAAATTTTCCAAACCCTCCTTCCTCATTACATGCCCCTGAGATTTCAATTCCTTTTTACTTATGTTAAATATAAGCTTTCTTTTTGTTTCCATTTTCTCTAAAACCTCATCGCTCTTATGCTAACGACCATCACCGAATACATATACCAGGTTCTTGATAAGAACAGTGAAACTCGAGCTGTTGCCCTGGATGTCTCGATAGAGTTTGACAGGGTTTGGCATTCTGGCCTCCTGCGCGAGCTACTGGGATATAGTGTAACTGAACTTTTCTTCAATTCAGTTTCCTATCAATTCATGTAATGAAGGTTGTATTGAACGGATCTGCTTCCAGATTCTATTATACGAACAGGGTTGTCCTTCAAGACTCTATCCTAGGTCTTACGCTTTTTCTGACCTTCATCGATAATCCACCTGATGTAATAAGTTCCCAAATAGGAATCTATGTAGATGATACCACCATTTACTCCCGTCTTGGTTAGAAATCTGTCAGGGCTGACAAAGTAAACCGCGCTGTTGCTCTTGAAAATGACTTCCAATCTACGATGGACTAGGGTAAGAAATGCCCCGTAAATTTTAATGCTTCCAAAATTCTCCTATCGTCTATCAGTATGGATCACGATAGTCTCCCACGAAGCAATACACCAAGCCTCCTCGGCCTCACACTCTCAGCCGATCTCAGGTGGAACGACAACATCGAATCAATAGCTACATCTACTGCTAGGAACATTGGGTCACTATGTTGGGCCAAGAAGTTTTTCCCATCACAATCTATCTTGCACATATAAAAAGCTACCATTCGTCCGTGCCTTGAATACTGTTGTCATATCAGATTAGGTTTTCCTGCTATTCATCTCGGGGTTCTAAACAAAGATCCAAAGGAGGATTTGCAATGTAATCGATCCCAATATCAAGGTAGTCTTGGATCTCTTAGCATTAGGTGTCAGCTTGAAGAAAATCTCTTAATTCAAGACCTCATAAACAGTCGGACAGGCGTAGTTTACAGCACTTTCTATTAGCAAGCGATCACATATCAAGGTAATGACCAGGCTTGTCGTGGCTCAACTTAGATGATTGTACGGGAAACGGTGTAAAAAAAAAAAAAAAAAAAAAAAAAACTAATAAAAAATCTAAAAAAGTGCCCCTGGGAAGAACAAGATAAGATACCCCCATACTGATTTTCAACATAGAATATTATATAATATAATATACACGAGATTAGTCTCTCTAGGTTATATAGCCAAGCACCCATTCTCGATATACAATACATCACCCACGAAAATAGCGCCCCACCATTCCTCTGACTTTTATATTCCCGAAGTTATCAGATATTGTATGTTGAAATAAAATCGTTCGTTTTGGCGCGTAAAATCTCTTGGCGGGAAATAAAACTGCTTCTCCAAAATTAACGATAACAAAAGAGAAGCAGAAAGAGGAGACTAAGCAAGTGAGTAAATACATGATAAAGAAAGAGAAATACAAAATGTGGGAGGAGGAGGAGATAGATTTGATAGAGGTTTGCTCTAGTCTTAGCTATGTCTGGCATAAGGCTACAGTTTGAAGATGAGATTTCTTTTTTATTATCATATTGCCCCAAGGAAGGCATTATACTGCCACTGTTGTGCAGGGATTTAAAAGGAGGAAAGTTATCAGAAAGACTGACAGGTTATAGGGGGTGTCAGGAAGTGGGTAAGAGAAGGATGAGAATACTGATGAGATTAGAGTGGATGGAGAAAGGAGCATGAGGGAGAGGATGCAGGTTAGTGAGATAGGAGATAACTATTGATTTGACACTTAAATTCTTGGAGATTCTATCTATCTATCTATCTATCTATCTATCTATCTATCTATCTATCTATCTATCTATCTATCTCAGTCGGTTCATATCTATCTATCTATCTATCTATCTATCTATCTATCTATCTCATCTGTCATATCTATCTATCTATCTATCTATCTATCTATCTATCTATCTATCTCAGTCGGTTCATATCTATCTATCTATCTATCTATCTATCTATCTATCTATCTATCTCAGTCTGTTCATATCTATCTATCTATCTATCTATCTATCTATCTATCTATCTATCTATCTATCTCAGTCGGTTCATATCTATCTATCTATCTATCTATCTATCTATCTATCTATCTATCTCAGTCTGTTCATATCTATCTATCTATCTATCTATCTATCTATCTATCTATCTATCTATCTCAGTCTGTTCATATCATCATCTATCTATCTATCTATCTATCTATCTATCTATCTATCTATCTATCTATCAGTCGGTTCATATCTATCTATCTATCTATCTATCTATCTATCTATCTATCTATCTATCTATCTATCTATCTCGTCTGTTCATATCTATCTATCTATCTATCTATCTATCTATCTATCTAGTTTTTTTTAAAAATCATGTCGCCCCAAGAAAAACATTTTACTGCCACTGTTTTGCAGGGGTTACATAGGAAGGAAAGTTATGAGAAAGAGTGACAGGTTATAGGGGGTGTCAGGAAGTGGGTAAGAGAAGGATGAGAATGCCGGTGAGAGTGGAGTGAACGGAGAAAGGAGCAAGAGAGAGAGGATGAGGGTTAGTGAGATAGAAGATGACTAAAGACTTCACATTTAAATTCTTGGAGATTCTATCTATCTATCTATCTATCTATCTATCTATCTATCAGTCGGTTCATATGTATCTATCTATCTATCTATCTATCTATCTATCTATCTATCTATCTATCTATCTATCTATCTATCTCAGTCTGTTCATATCTATCTATCTATCTATCTATCTATCTATCTATCTATCTATCTATCTATCTATCTATCTATTTTTTAATTAATCATACTCCTCCAAGGAAGACATTTTACTGCCACTGTTTTGCATAGGAGGAAAGTTATGGGAATGAGTGACAGGTTATAGGGGGTGTCAGAGAAATATATATACTGTAATATATGTGCCACCCCCTATGACCTGTCACAATAAGACATAGCTTTTATCACACATAGCTAAGACTAGAGTCGACGGAGAAAGGAGCAGAGTTTGTTGGCTCACTTCTTATATATATATATATATATATATATATATATATATATATATACAAACTTATATATATATATATATGTAGATATATAAACTTATATATATATATATACACAAACTTATATATATATACAAACTATAATATATATATATATATATATATATATATATATATATATATATATATATATATATATATATATATATATATATATATATACAAACTTACATGTATATATATATATATATATATATAAACTATATATATATATATATATATATATATATATATACTATATATATATATATATATATATATATACAAACTACTACAAAATTGTGCATTTTGTTTCGACAGTGAAAAAACAATGTCTCTTCAGGTAATTAATAATGATAGTAATAAACGTTTTATTGCCATTATATATTATATATATTATATCATTAAAGTGTCCTATTTGATAATTCTACATCAACCATTTTCGGAAAACACCTGTTCTCAAATACCTGACGCACTCTGCGCATACACGGGGAAAAAAAATTCGGTTCTTCGAATAATTTTGAGCAAGTTTAGTATCGACCTTTTAACTGTGTTCTAATACATCAATATAAGAGTTACACAAAAATATATGACACATTCCTAATGTTAATTATACATTAACATCTTTTGGAATATAACTTAAAACATTATATACCCCCATCTTGAACACACACACACACACACACACACACACACACACACACACACACACACATATATATATATATATATATATATATATATATATATATTTAATTCAGATACTTCAATCCAAGGGAAAAAAGCAGGAAGGTAAATTCCAAAAAAACCCGATCCTAATTAATATTAAAAATTTATTTTAATATTAAAAAATGATACAGGAAGAGAGCTCCATGTAATAAAATATTACAGACGATGTCATTTTTTTCTTTTCTTATTTATTTGATTTTATTCTACCTTTTTCTTTTTCTTTTTCCGTTTTCTTTTTCTTCCTTCCCTTTATTTTTATTTTTATTTTATTTTATTTTATTTTATTTTATTATTTTTTTAATTTCTTTGCAATCTATTTAAAAAGGAAAAGTAGACTAATTTTTCTCCAGTTTCTGAAAGGTTTTTTCTGTTGCTGAGGTGATGTGTCGTCCCCCGTGGGGATCTTCATATCGAAATGGCTATTCAACATCTTTGAATTAATCCTTTTTTAATATAAATATATATATATATATATATATATATATATATATAGGATAAACTACGAAAAAGTTGTAACTTTAAAAATGTATTTTTGGACAGTATTTATTTATTTCTATTATTATATTTGATATTTCAGACAGTCCTCGGCATTTCATCAGAAAAAAATGATTTTAAAATTTAAATTAGAAACGTTTTCGCGAGGAGCGTTCGTCCGAGAGATTGTTTACATCATGTGACGCAGAAAGCGACAGATTTTTTTTAATATTTGTAAACGTAAACCGATCTTTAATAATACTTATAAATTTTGTTTTAAAGAAATTGTTTTAAATGTATCTAAAAAATCTTTAACTATTGAAATATCTATAAAGATTCAAAACACCTAAGTCCCTATTTAACCCTAGCCTGTGTGTATTTAATTTTAAAATCCAGTATTTTTCTTTCTTTCTGCGTGAGTATGTAGAACTAAAAATGTAGAACTAACATCGTATATATATATATATATATATATATATACTAGCAGTATAGCCCGGCATTGCTCGGGTGTAATGAAAGCTATAAAACTAAACCATGGCCCTGGAGCTCAGACTCAGCCTAAAGAATATTTGTGTGAAGTTTGGTGAGAATCGGATAAAAATTGTGGATTTGTATAAAGGACATACAGACAAATAAACAGACACACGCACAAACATATTGCGTTTTATATATATATATATATATATATATATATATATATATATATTATCGAATTTCTGCACTATTTTAAGAACTGCAACTTTGAAACTTCTGAATATCGTTTCTTATATCTTTGTCTATGAGTGGATCAAATTTGATTAAAATCGGACCACTCCTTCTTTAACCCGATTTTTTCGATTATCGATTTTCGATGTTTATCGAAGGTACCTTGACACAAAACCTAGCTAAGAACACTCGCAGACGCTTATAGTACAACTGTATAGATTTTCAAGAAAATCGGTTCCGCCATTTCGAAGTCTATAGTTAACGGACACACACACACACACACACACACACACACACACACACATACATACAAAGATAAAGTTCCATTTATAAATAAGTTTATATATATATATATATATATATATATATATATATATATATGTAAAGACAAACTTATAACTATAGTCGTTTTGAAAAACCCTTCGCGAATCTACGTGGAAGGAAAAATGGTTATAAATAAAGAGCTAAGCACATGAACATCAGTCAAAATGATTCGGACCGAGTCAACACGCAGCCCAAAGTAAAAAATCCGAGAATAGTAATCAACGAACAAAAAAGTGATCAATACTTAAGTAGAGCACCGTCTGTTGGCTCACCTGGTATATATATATATATATATCAAACTCCACCCACGTCTATTGAACAGGTTAAGAGGCTCATCCCTTGTTCCCTGTTTAGGATGTAGTTTCCGGCTTTCTCTTTTCCAATCTTTTCACTATTACGTAGCCCCTGCACATCAGTGGCGTTACCGCCTTGCTCGGGGTGATACGATTAAATATATATATATATATACTAGCAGTATAGCCCGGCGTTGAGGGAATAGAGACAGGGTCAAACAACGCTTAGCATACTTGATGGGTTTGAGCAAATATGTAGTTGAGGGGGATTTGGGTGGGGTAACAAGAGAAAGCTGTGTAAAAATAGTGTAAAAAGCTACTAGATGTAGGGAGATGTGGAAGGCCATGATCGCTTACGTCCTGAAAGAACACGGCACATATAAGAAGAAAAAGAATATAAAATCCAAGAATGTAATTTGTCTTGGCTCGGAACGAGGAATCGGAGAGCCAGGTTCGAATTCCAGTTGCATTCACATACACGCAAATACCCTTGAGAAAGTTATGAATCCATCTTTTCTCTCTCAATTTCTGTGTAGAATAGCAGGATATAATGGGCTCTGTAGCCTTGGTTAGCAACCAGTCTAACGTAGAAAGAAATGTCAATCCTACTGTGGAAAAATATTCTGCCTGGGACAGGCTGGGTTGGCAACCAGTCTACCGCAGAAAGTAACGGCAACCTCCAGCAATGGGTTAAATAGCAGAACAGATTGCGTTGGCAACCGGTCTACCGCAGAAAGTAATGGCAACCTACTAATGAAAAATATTTTGCCCAGTCAGTCATGTTTTAAGAGAGACATGATCGTCCAAGCGTGTATCACGTATGGCACTTAACTGACTACATTCCCGGCTAAGTTTTATTGTTTTATAGTTAATATTACTAGATGTAACCGTAAGTTCTATATTAAGAGTTTCTTCTGTCGAATTTTTCGCTTGTGGAACTTTTCCGGCGTCTTGCTTTCCAGTCGGCTTTGAGCTGCAATAAATTAAACTTTGAACATCAACCGTCATCTTCTGTCACCTTGAAACCTGTTCCTTTATTTTGCCCTCTCCTCAATAGAGTTTCTCTTTTCTTGCCTTAATAGCCCTTATGTCTTAGTGACTTTATTGCCTTGTGTTACATGTTAAGTTGCAACAAAAGTAAAAAAAATTATTGACCAAAACTCAGAGCTAAATCACAGTCAAATATTTAATTTACAAAAAACACCATATAAAAGACTTACAAATATACAATGTTGAATTCAAAACCGATTTTCTTGAAAATTTAAACAGTTGTACTATAAGCGTCTGCGAGTGTTCTTAGCTAGGTTTTGTATCGAGGTACCCCCGATAAATATCGAAAATCGATAATCGAAAAAATCGGGTTATAGAAGGAGTGGTTCGATTTTAATCAAATTTGATACACTCATAGACAAAGACATAAGAAATGATATTCAGAAGTTTCAAGGTTGCAGTTCTTACAATAGTGCAGAAAATCAATAATATATATATATATAAAAGGCAAGGATGTTTGTGTGTGTGTCTGTTTATCTGCCCGTATGTCTGTATTTTTTCAGCACTTTTATTTTAGTTTTTGCTTCGGGTTTGGCTCTATGTAGGTATAATTGTAGTTCTTAGTCTCAGCCATGATACCATTTACTCAGAGTACTTATCTAGCCTTCAGAATTCAGCTTACGACGAAAAAACTTATTTGATATCGATACCAGGAAATGAAAATTTGACTTACAACTATTCATTTTTCTTTCAGTCTACGGTTTCTCTTTAACTGGAAACAACTATTGCTTTTTAGTCTTTCGTGCCAACGTCCAAAGAGTCTGAGCTTCAGGACCATGGATTAGTTTTAAAGTTTTCATTACACCCGAGCAACGCCAGGCTATATTGCTAGTATGTATATATAGAATAATTTTTACTTTGGTCAATGAAAATAATCAAAAAGAAAAACTCTATTGACCAATTTAGGTCCAGGATGTCCTCTTTTGGGTTTTTTGGTCGGTAACTTTTTATAGAGATTCTTTCGGCTCGATATGATAATCCATGAATCAAAGTCGGAGTTGATAATACCCGAAATTCACTTTTTACAACTGACAACTCTCTCCAAAAAAAAAACTATTTTTATAGGGGCTAGCACCTAATTAGCATATTTCTCGAATCATCTAGATTTTTCTCGAATATACTGGAATGATCTAGAATCTTCCAAACGTTCTATTTCTAATTTCTCCATTTTACAACTACTTCATGAATGAAAACTTTTTTTGTATTAACAAGTAGGACTTATTAGAACCCCTTACTATAAATTTTAACCTCTTTTTCTTTATAAATATTTTTTTTACTTAGAAATGCACCCTCGTATCGCCATCCTTCTCTTATTTATTTTCCGACCACCCCCTGTCTACAAGGACACATGGCCCAGTCGATATAGGCGTTGGTTAGTTTTATTGACTTCACCCAAAGAGTTACGTTCCTAGCTACAGCAGTGATGAACAAACTTGGAGAGTTGAGTTAAAGGGAGATAACGACATGGCATCCAGAAGTGGTATTGCACATGGAATGAGAATGATATACCCCAATGAGTGAAATAAACATCGCAATGACGATGAAAAATGAAAGATTATGTAGCAGCGAGCCAACTTTCCTTGCAGCATATCTGCTGACTACACTACGGTTTACCCACGCTTTGATCAACAAATCTGCAAACCTCGCTACCAAGCTTAAAAAGAACCGTGGCGGACTGGGGTAAGAAATGGCTAGTGAATTTCAATGCTTCCAAAACGAAGCTTCTGTCTATTAACCATCACAGACAATCGACCCTACCGTCACCCCATTAGCATGGATCAGGCTAGTCTCCCTGAAAGCAAAACACAGCGCCTCCTCGAGTTAACTCTCACAACAAGCCTCAAGTGGAATGAATATATAGAATCCATAACTAAATCCGCTGCTAAGAAAGTCGGTTCTCTGTGTAGGGCTAGGAAGTTTTTCCCGTCTGAAACCATCCTGCACATATATAAATCTACCATCCACCCATGTATTGAATACTGCTGCCATATCTGGTCGGGTGCTCCTACTATCCACCTAGGTGTCCTTGACAAAATCCAACGGAGAATCTGTAATGTGATCGATCCCGACTTGGCAGCTCAGATACAGCCACTTTCTCACTGGCGTAATGTGGCTTCCCTGTGTCTCTTCTACAAATACTTTCACGGCTTCTGCTTAGCTCATTGGTGACTCCACCTCCATACATGTATTTACTCGAGCCACAAAATTAGCAACTAGGTCTCACCCTTTTACTGTGAAACCAATAATATAAAATGCCAATTCTATTCTAACAGCTTCTTTTCTCGCATTTCCAGTCTATGGAATTCCTTTCCGTTTACTTGTTTCTCCGACAGCTACAATCCCCAAGAATTTAAATGTAAAATCAATTGTTATCTCCTATCTCACTAACCTGTATCCTCTCCCTCATGCTCCTTTCTCCGTCCACTCCACTCTTATCAGTATTCTCATCTTTCTCTTACCCACTTCCAGACACCCCCTTTAACTTGTTACACTTTCTCATAGCTTTCCTCTTATGTAACCTCCTTCACAACAGCGGCAGTAAAATGCCTTGCTTGGGGCGATATGATTATAAAAAAATAGGGTTAGCTTTGGGGTTAGGGCTATGGTTAGGGTTGGAGTTAGGGTTAGGTTTGGGATTAGGGTTAGGGTTAGGGTCGATGTCATGTCAGCGGAAAAGCCTGTTAAGGCGCACTGTGTCACTCTCCTTTCGTTTAACGTCACAATGAGGAATGATGAAAGTATAGGGCTCCCAGTGAGGATTGAACTCACTAATCAATTTTAATGATTCCAGCGATACAAACTTGTTAGCCCTTACACCCTGGGGGTTCATACACAAAACAGTGATAATTTGGTGATCCATAAAGCAGTTCTACTTTTGAACGGTTGGTATTACTAAAAATAGAATTTCTAGAAAAATTTATGCCATATTAAAATAATAAAAGTAGAAATATTCACGTAACTTATCGTAATCAGGTAGAAGAAAAAGTCAAAAATTTAAGGTTACTGATGTGTCCCGGAAAGGGATATATATCTGATTCGAGGTAGTTCAGCGGTTTAGGCAAATGTAACCGAATAGGGCAATCTAACACGTAGACGTAATGAACGGTACTCATCGTATGCAGTATCCTGAGACGTAGGTATAGTCAATAGACCTAGACCAATAGTCGTTGAACTGTAGATCTCTAGTCGAAGACCTCAAGACCTATGGACCTCTAATCGAAAAAAACCTGTAGATCTCTAGTCGAAGACCTCTAGACCTATGGACCTCTAGTCGAAAACCTGTAAACTTCTAGTGATAGACCTCAAGACGTATGGACGTAGACCTCTATGCGTTCTCGCCTCAGTATGTATTTATGACTGACACCAGCCAATCACATTACTGTGAGGAGAAACCAAGGTGTATACATATTTATTACATCAGTTACCAACAGTGCTTTGCCTACAATAAAGCCTCAGATCTGGTTGAATGATCTTTTTTTTTTATAATAAGGATTTATTTATTTCTTATTTCTTTTGACTAACATTCATTATCTGCTTCACATCTTGGCTTTATTTCCTTTATATTTTTTTTTTTGACTTGGCTACTTACTCATCGGTCAGTGACAAGAACAAACAGAAGGGTCCATGTGAACCCCGGTTGAGAACCTCTGGTCTAATTACTATGGGAATCAATCGAGAAAATTAAGAGAGAAAGGGGTTGATGGGTACAAAAAAGTTTATATATATATATATTAGAAAAAACTTTTAGATATTCAACAATTTCATGGGTAATACGTATTTCACAGCAAAAAGCTGCTCGTCAGACCCAAAAGTTACAACAGTTAATAATATTCAAAGTAATTCCCGAAAAATCATTACACACAGACGCTCACGTGTCCATATTGAGAGTAGACATTTGTAACGGTAATCTACAAAGAACAATTCCTCGTTCATAAACAAACCCCAAAGACAGAAAGAAAAAGAAACATATAGACAATTGATAAATGGAATGAAGAGAAAGACAAAGAAAAGAAAAGGAAAAAAAAAACGAACAGTTTAAAGAGATCATAGCTAACGCAATAGATCGACACAGAGTCAATTGCAATTCAATTGCTTTCTTAGAAAAACATGACATGGAAATTTAACATTAAAATTTAGTTTGAAATATAATGGGATATATTTACGGTAAAAAATAAATAAAATTGTAAACCATACTTTTTAATACAAATTAAAATATAACCACTATTAGTATTATATTATAAATATAGTTAAAATAATTAAAACTTATTAAACAAAATTATAAATATAGAAAATTTAAACGTGGGCGTCTGTGTGTAACTATTTTTCGGGATTATTTTGAATATTATTAACTGCTGTATCTTTTGGGTCTGATGAGCAGCGTTTTTGCTGTGAAATACGTATTAATCATGAAGTTGTAGAATATTTAAAAAATTTTCTAAACTATATTACTACGTTAAATTAAATAAATAAATTTGACATAGAGTTCTTTTGAGTTCATCTCTATTGGAATTTACGGGACTTATATACCAATTATTCTACGTTAGTGAGCAAACCTAGGTTAATTTACTTATTCTCCTCTGCTTAATATTGAGCGCTTTTTTGTTAATTGATTACTCGTCTCGGATTTTTTCTTTAGGCTACGTGCTGGCTCGGTCTAAATCTCTTTGGCTGATGTTCATGTGCTTAGCTCTTTCTTTTTTTACAACCACTTTTTCCTTTCGCATATATACGCAGAGGGTTTTTCGAAATGAGTATAGTGATAAATTTGCATTTACACACACACACACACACACACACACACACACACACACACACACACATATATATATATATATATATATATATATATATATATATATATATTTTAATCCAGATACTTTAATCCAAGTGAAAAAAGCAGGAAGGTAAATTCCAAAAACCCGATCCTAATTAATATTAAAAATTTTATTTTAATATTAAAAAATGATACAGGAAGAGAGCTCCATGTAATAAAATATTACAGAGCAAATATAAATTAAAAAAGGATTAATTCAATGATGTTGATTATTTTCTTTTTTAATTTCTTTGCAAATCTATTTAAAAAGGAAAATTAGTCTGATTTTTCTCCAGTTTCTGAAAGGATTTTTCGGTTGCTGAGGTGATGTGTTATCCCCCGTGGGGATTTTCACATCGAAATGGTCATTCAAAATCACTGAATTAATCCTTTTTTAATTTATATATATATATATATATATATATATATATATATATATATATATATATGAAAAGAGTCACACAATTATTGTGCATAAATAAATAAATAAATAAATAAATAAATGGAAGGCAGAGAGGGTCTTCGGATGGTTGATGGAGAGAAGTTTAGTTTTGAAGACATTAAAATTAACACGTCATTCCTTGCTCCAATTAACAACAAAAATCAAACTCCCTGAATACTGAGTTGAGAATGGACGACATCAGGAAGGTCATTGATAAAAAGTAATCCCGAAATGAAGCAGAAATTTTTCTTGTGGATCTTCGTCGCCATTTTGTTGTGGGGTTGTGACGAAACTTCGCCGCAAAATTGTAGTGACCGGTTTGTGCCGGAAGTAAGACACAAAATCAAGAACGTAGGCTGAAAACAGTGAAACAAGATATTCAAAGGAAGTGTTAATAATAAGTAACGAGAAATACCAAAAGTCCGAAGGTATTATTACGCTGCTTATCGCCTGACTAGTAGTTGTCGTCAACTGACGTACTCCTTCTTCTTCTATGTGCCTTGTCTATTTGGGACGTAGGCGATCATAGCTTTCCACATCTCCTTATCCGTTGTGGCTCTTAGCATGCTTTCTGTATTTACTCCACGCAACCCTCGTTCTGTCATTCACCTGATCAGGCCCTTTAAATATGTTATCCGCTGCTTTCCCCTGTCTCTTTTTCCTTCTATCTGGCCTGTTAGTATCAGTTTCTCCAAGCCCTCCTTTCTCATTGCATGTCCCAGGAACTTTAGCTGTCTTTTTCTGATGCTTAAACTGACGTACTAGCTACTCTTTAACTGCTGCCAGCAGCCTTAGTTAACTGCTCTTGTTAACTGCAGTATTTAATTGCCTTTCCATTTATCACCCGGTTCACACTCCACCCACCTCTATTGAACAGATGAAGAGGCTCATCCCTTGTTTCCTGTTTAGGATGCGGTTTCCGGTTTTCTCTTTTCCAATCTTTTCACTCTTTTCTTTTTTTTCTTTTTTTTTTCAATTGGAGTAGATAGACTAAACTAAACTATCGCCCGGTTCACACTCCAACCACTTCTATTGAACAGGTGAAGAGGCTCATCCCTTGTTTCCTGTTTAGGATGCGGTTTCCGGCTTTCTCTTTTCGAATCTTTTTACTCTTACGTAGACCCCTGCGCATCAGTGGCGTTATCGCCTTTCTCAGGGTGATATGATTAAAAAAAAAAAAAAGACAAAATGTGGCACAAAGCCTTTCTAATGTGGGTAATCCGGGCCATATAGCCTGGGCAAAATTTCTGTCTAATTTTCACTAGACGAGACACTAACCTTCTAATCAACCTCGACTGGGTCATTACTCTCCACCCAAAGGCAGAGTTCCACAATACGCAAGGCAGTGAACTGCTCTCGTTAACTGCAGTATTTATCAGTCTTCCCACTTAAGTCAAAATGTGGTACAAGGCCTTTTTAATGTGGGTAATCCGGGCCATATAGCCTGGGCAAAATTTCTGTCTAATTTTCACTAGACGAGACAAGACACTAACCTTCTAATCAACCTCGACTGGGTCATTACTCTCCACCCAAAGGCAGAGTTCCACAATACGCAAGGCAGTGAACTGCTCTCGTTAACTGCAGTATTTATCAGTCTTCCCACTTAAGTCAAAATGTAGTACAAGGCCTTTTTAATGTGGGTTATCCGGGCCATATAGCCCGGCCAAAAATATCTGTCTAATGTTCCCCAGTCGTTATTCTATCCTTCGGTAGAGCCAGGACTCGCTTAATAATCTCTGCCCGAAGGCAGAGAGTTCCATAGTGCCTAAGTCTGTTAACTGCGAGAGTTGACTGCAGTATTCAGTCATCTTCCCACTTAAGGCAAAATGTGACGCAAGGCCTTTTTAATGTGCATCCTCCGGGCCATATAGCCCAGTCAAAAATTTCTAATTTTCCCCAGTCGAGACTCTACCCTTCGGCGGAGCCTCGACTGGGTTAATACCCTCCGCCTGAAGGCAGAGAGCTCGACAGTGCGTAAGGCTGTCAACTGGGCGTTGACTGCTCCCCGGAAGCCGCGCAGGTAATCATATATAACAAGAGGAAGAGTTCGTTCCTCGTAGGCGGGCACCACAGCATACATAAATAAAA
>JBBBDQ010002104.1:25000-122500 GCA_037127315.1 Ascarosepion bandense
CAGCGGCGATCTTCCCGTACCTCTGGATTCCATCATTGTCGACTGTCTCCTTAACGACGGCGACGAACTCGTCGGTACTAACGACCGAAGAACGAAAGTTGTGGACTTTTCATTTGTCAGTAAACTCGTCCTTGTTCTCACACTCCTTCCACTTCCTCCAAATGTACATGGCCATTTTCCTCTTGAACCCAGACCAGGCCATTACTTCCGCAGGCTTCTTCTCGACGCGAAAAGTAGCTGTTACCGCTGATCTGCGCTCATATTCCATCCTGGAAATGGGTAGAGAGAAAAACGTTAGTTAGTTGTCAAACAGTCGGGTATCTCATATATATTTAGAAAGTATTATACTGTTTGCGTATTTACTATCTCTAAAGGATGTTTTGTGTGCGCAGTTGGTTTTCTATGGACAGAAATCTTTCTTTCAATCATCTTTGATAAAATATGTCTACAAGGATGATTTCATTAATCTTTTGTTGAGTTTTTCCAGCATTCTAACATTTTGCCCATAGTTTTTATTGTTCCGAGCGCTTTCGGTCAGCGCTTTAGCCATTCTCAAATCGTTGAGGGACCATTTGGAGCAGTCACGTGCCATGCGCGGCTGTGTTGGCGTGAGATTCACTTTTATTTTAAAAAAAAACTCAGCACGCTAACTTCACTACTGAACAGTGTCAGATTGATAGTGTGGGAACGGTGTTTTATTAGTAAAGCTTCTCTGATAGTGATAAGGTCGACGATTATGTAATTTGAAAAAAGAATTTGTGTTATAAACTAGAATTTTCCTTCGGGGTTCTTGTAAATTATGGGTTAATAGTTCCTTTTTCGTATCAAAGTGCTATTAAAAAGAGTTTATTAACCCATAAATTAACAGAACCCTTTAGGAAAATTCTAATTGTTAGCACAAAAATCTCTTTAAGCCACATAATTGTCTGACCTCTCTTCCGATTTAACACTAATTTCCCAATGGGGGAAAAAACTGGCTGTTTACATTACATGCCTCCAAAACCAAACTGGTCACTCAACGCCGATCAGTCCCCGAACTACCGTCAGGATGAACGGAATTCCCCACGAGGACGTCCCGTGCCTTGAAAGGATATTAGGCTTCAGACTCATACTCGACCTCAAGTGAAAATCCTACATACGATCCATCGCTGAAGATACAGGTAAAATGACCGGCTCCCTATATCACTCTAGCAAATACCTGACTCCTCATGCTATCTTTTAACTTTATAAGAGCCAGATCAGGCCCAAATCGTGTGTTGATGCCCTATCTGAGCAGGAGCTGTTCAGACCTCGCTTTCCAGTCTCGACAGAATTCAAAAGCGTCTCCGAGGCCTTGTTTGAAATTAATTGTTTTCCACCCTCCACCCCCTCACTTTCTCTCCCCCCTCTCTCTCTCTCTCTCTCTCTCTCTCTCAGGCAGGATGTAGCGGGTCTGATATTGCTTTATCGCTACTGCTATAGAAATTGCTCGGACGAGCTGCATGGTTCCACCAGGTCTGACCTCCACGAGCTTCTATGACCCGCTATGCCTGTTACATAGTAGCGAACCACTCACACTCCTCCGTATCCCACTTGCGAGAAGTAAGTTTCACTCAAACAGAATCTTCCCGCGAAGCACTGCCCTGTGAAATAAACTACCAAGAGGATGGTTAGCTAATCACTACAATCTTGACCTGTTCAAGTCTAGACTCGAGAGTCAACCGTTATTTTCCACTCCTATCCACATATAAAAAAAAATATTAACCCGTGTCTCTCTAGCTATGAGTTAAACAGCAGGACAAATGGGGTTGGCAACTAGTCTACCGCAGAAAGTAACGACAACCTCCAGCTATGGGTTAAATAGCAGGAGAGATTGCATTGGCAATCACTCTACCGCAAAAAATAACGGCAACCTACTGAGAAAAATTATTCTGTCTAGTTAGTCATGTTTTAAAAGAGACATAATCACCCAAGCGCGTATTACGTATGACACTTAACTGACAAAAAATAGCATTTATTAATCTACTTTTAAATAAAATTAACTTTTTTTTTATATTTAAATAATCTCACCCCAAGCAGGGCATTCTATTGCCACTGTTGCGCAGGGGGTTACATAGGGGAGAGTGATGAGAAAGAGGGGTTATTTATAGGAAGGAGGGTAATAGACGGTTGAGAATGGGGGTGGATTAAATGAAAAAAGAGCTTGAGAGAATGGATGCGAGTTAGTGAGATAGGAGATTGACTTTACATTTAAATTCCTGGAGATTGTAGCTGTCGCGGAGGCAAGTATATGGAAGGGAATTCCACAGGTGAGAAGTGCGTGTTGGCACAAGTAATTGAAGATATAACTTACAAACAGGTAAAAATCACATAAGTGGAATTCCTATCTACAATCCATCTCTGAAAATGCAGATAAAAGTAAAACGACCGGCTCCCTATACCGCTCCAGTAAATTCCTGACTCTTCACGCTATCTTCTATCTTTATAAGAACCAGATCAGGCCAAAATGGTGTATTGTTCCCTTACCTGAGCAGGAGCTGTCCAGTCCTTATCGAGTCCAAACCGTCTCCAAGTCGTTGTTTGAGAAGATTTATAATTCGCACTCCAACCTCTCTCTTACTGGTGGAATTTAGCGAGTCTACTTTCATAGAAAATGCTCGGACAAACTAAATTCCTTGGTTTTTAAATCTAACTTTCAAGGCTAGAAACCGCCATGCCACTTACATGGTAGCAAACCACCTCTATTACCCCCGTATTCCCTCAACGAAAAGTAAATTCTACTCAAACAGTTTCTTCCGGCGGACTACGGACTTATGGAACAAACTCCCAAGAAAATGTTTTCCCGATCACTACACTCTTGACATGTTCAAGTTTAGAGTCAACAGTTATTTATCCTTACTATCCATATAAACTGTTGAAGTTTTTTGAGGGGGTACCCTTGTATACTGGTGAGACAGCCATGGGCTGACTCATTTAATAGTTCACCAATAGAAGGGTTAACCAACCAGAAGGCTCAAAATATCCAATTCGACGTGTATAAAAGTCGACCATATTTTCCTGAGTATTGGCGACATAATCCGATTCAATAGAGTGTCTGACTCGTGAGTGTTAATCTTTGACGTTGTTTCATTGAACAGATTACGTATTGCACTGTATTCTATATTCATAAACTCTGGTGGACATGGTCAACAAAGGTTATGGGCCCAGCACGCATCCACTGTGCCCATAACCTTTGTTGACCATGTCCACCATAGTTTATGAATAAACGTACAGTACGTAATCTGTTTAATGAAATAATCCAGATACATCGAAAATTATTTATCCTTCCTATCCATATAAACCACATCTTAAAGTAACCCTCCACCTCGTGTGGCCCTGTAAATGCTGAACCAACCTGTAAAAAATGTTAAAAAGTTTTAATAGTGGAATGCAATGGAGCAAAAGTCTTGAAATAACGTATCGAGATTCAGTAAAGTGGAGATAAAGAATACACAAGTAAATTTTGAACCGAAGTCTTTACTTCGTCTGCTGGTAGATTTTCCAAGGATACATGGCCCAGTGGATGAAATTGAGATGACCCAAAGTGTTGTGAGTTCAATACCTGGCAAAAGCAGACATGAACAAAAACTTGGAGAGTTGAGTGACTAAAGGTTTATTAACTGAAACTGAGATGCAAAAAAATATCCTGTCACAAAAAAAATATCCTGTCACAAAAAAAATATCCTGTCACAAAAAAAAAACAAAATGGTACATGGAATTAGAACCATTTACCGCTGTTGACTACATGAAGGTTTAACGGCATATCAACCTCTGTGCCAAAAAGGTGGGGTTGTAATGTATTGTTTTTTAATTTTCGGTTTGCCTCCTCAACAGGTGTTTACCCGTGCAACCAGACTGGCAACTGGGTCCCACCCATTCACAGTCAGGTTAGCCAAATGCAGACGACAATTCTACTCCTGCAGCTTCCTCTCTCGCACTTCCCGCCTGTGGAACTCACTCCCGTATTCTTGCTTTCCTGACGGCTACGACCTCCAGAAATTTAAAAGCAAAGTTAATACTCACCTACTAACCACTGGCCTCTAGCTCTCTCCCCTCCCCTGTATAATCTTCACTTTCTCTCCGCCCATATATCTGTCATTGCACCTGCTTTCTCAGCTTTCTATTGTTCCTTTCTAACTAGCTTGTACTCCTCACTCTTTTGTAATTAATCTCTTTACATTTATGTAACCCCCTGCACATCAGTGGCGTTTCTGCCTTGCTCGGGGTGAAATGATTAAAAAAAAAAGAAAAAAAATACTGAGAAGGTTGATTTAGTCAGAGTTTAATGAAAATTTTTTGTTTTTAATCGTTTTTATTTTAGAAAACTGAAAATGTTTTGTAGTTTTGTATTAAAAAATGTTATGCTGAGAATCATTTTTTCTTTCAAAAATGTGTTATGGTAATAACTTTTTCTTCAAATATGTATTGTTGGGAATATTTTTCCTTCAAAAATGTATATTTTTCTATAAAAGTCTATATATATATATATATATATATATATTTCTATAAAAGTATATTTTTATGCTTTCATAGTGCTTTGACCCCAGTTTGAGGGTTAACTATTTGCCCATAGCTAGAACCCTAACAGGTGCTACCACTCCGAGTCAGGGTGAACCTCAAAACAACAGCAATTATGAGGTGGTTCCATTCTCCTCACAACCTCTCTTGCTGCCGGATGCAGTTTACTGTCATGCCCAGGACAGCTAAATGAAGGGTTCAGTTCGAAATTCCAGCGTATATCACCGGTAGAAGATTGGAGTGTACAAGAGCCAAAACATCGTGAATATGGCAATAAAAATGACAACAACAGTGCAAAGTGTCAATAATGCCAAGTCTCAAGATAATTAACTTCTTTAAATTTATCTCAATTGTTCGTACAAGTCTCAATAGAGAGACGAGGAAGAAATGATAAACCTTGTTTGTTTAACTTTTGCTAAGAATATCTAAGTATTTTACAATGGTTTAACCGATGCGAACTTCTTTCGGTTCGATCCACTCTCATAAATCTGACCCAAGGATAAAAAATAATATCTGCATATATATATATATATATATATATATATATGTTTTCAGTACCCCATTGTAAAATCCAGTGTCATACTTGTCTCCTTTGTTACGTTATTTTCTTTCTACTTTGTTTCTCATTTGTTTTACTGTCGTTATGCTTTCTACATTCTCTTTGTTTCATTTTTGTTTTTCATCTTTCATTCTGCCATTCTTTCTTTCTTTCTTTCTTTCTTTCTTTCTTTCTTTCTTTCTTTCTTTCTTCAGTCCGTCGTTGTCTTCTTTCTTTTTTTCTTTTCTTTCGCTGCTTTCTTTTTTAGCTGTTTTCTTTTTTTCTTTTTTAATTAATTTTTTTTCTTTTTTTTTAGCTGTTTTCTTTCTTTCTTTCTTTCTTTTTTAATTTTCTTTCTTTCTTTTTTTTCTTTAGCTGTTTTCTTTCTTTCTTTCTTTTCCTTCGCTGCTTTCTTTCTTTAGCTGTTTTCTTTCTTTATTTTTTAATTTTCTTTCTTTCTTTTTTCTTTAACTGTTTTCTTTCTTTCTTGCTTGCTTTCTTTCTTTCTTTCTTTTCCTTCGCTGCTTTCTTTCTTTAGCTGTTTTCTTTCTTTATTTTTTAATTTTCTTTCTTTCTTTTTTCTTTAACTGTTTTCTTTCTTGCTTGCTTGCTTTCTTTCTTTCTTTCTTTTCCTTCACTGCTTTCTTTCTTTAGCTGTTTTCTTTCTTTATTTTTTAATTTTCTTTCTTTCTTTTTTTTAACTGTTTTCTTTCTTTCTTTCTTTCTTTCTTTCTTTTGTCTGTCGCTGTCTTCTTTCTTTCTTTAGCCGTTTTCTTTCTTTCTTTCTTTCTTTCTTTCTTTCGCTGCTTTCTTCCGTCGCTGTCTTCTTTCTTTCCTTCTTTCTTTCTTTCTTTCTTTCTTGCTTTCTTTCTTGCTTTCTTTCTTTTATTAAATCCTTTTCTTTTACTTTTTTCTTTAGCTGTTTTCTTTCTTTCTTTTATTAATACTTTTTCTTTTCTTTCTTTCTTTCTTTCTTTTTTTCTTTCTTTTTTTCTTTCTTTCTTTCGCTGCTTTCTTCCGTCGCTGTCTTCTTTCTTTCCTTCCTTCTTTCTTTCTTTCTTTTATTAAATCCTTTTCTTTTACTTTTTTCTTTAACTGTTGTCTTTCTTTCTTTTATTAATACTTTTTCTTTTTCTTTCTTTCTTTCTTTCTTTCTTTCTTTCTTTCTTTCTTTCTTTCTTTCTTTGTATTAATTCTTCCTCTGTCCGCTTTCGTTTTGCTTCCTCCTTCATTCTTCCTATCACTCATATTTCTTTCTTTCATCTGTCTTTCTTTGACATTTTTATTTTCTTTCACTTTTTCTTTTTTCTTTCAAAAGAAAAAGAAAAATATTGAATAAAGATTATAAATAGAAAGAAAAATACAATAAAAGAGAAATCTGTTTGATGTCGTCTGCTCTTTTTTTTTCTTTCTTTTCTTTTCGATTTAAAAATATCCGTACTTGCCTCAACACACATACATATTAGGTCGCTCGCGGAGTCATTGATTTACAACAGAAGCAAAGTTATTTTTTCATCACCTGCTTGTCCTGGGGACCTGAAAGCCTAGATCAAAAGGCTGCAATAGACAAGTAGACTTGTTAATTAAGGGATAAACCTGCTTGTATATATCTTGGTCTATCTGGTTCTGTTGATCTCTTCTTCTCTACTGAAACTCTCTTATTGTTCATATACGTCGACGCAGCTATTACACACTCAGTTTTGCATCTGCCAATTTCGATCTGCTGTTCAAATCAGTCTTTCCACAGACTAAAATGCAAATAGATCACATCTCATAAACAGTCATCCAAATATATATCTTCAATAGTACAGCATGTAAGCAGGAATTGCGTGGTTGGATTGAGTGGCGAGAACTTTATAATTTTATCATGGTCCCAGTCACTCTTTCATCTAAAGGTGCTAGAGTCCATATGCATCAGATCCGAAGCTCTGTAAGCAGAGAGAATGCGTTTTGGGTCTGAGTGTGACTGCGATCTAGTTTTCTTTTAATTTTTTTTTTTCTTCCCTCTCAATTCTCATTTTTAATCGCGATTTAGAAAATCCCAGAAATTAAAAACTTGATAAGCTCTGGGCGAAACCGGGGTTTTTTTTTTGTCTTAGTTTTTAGTATGTCATCGGAAAATCCAATTATTCCTTGCTGTTATAAAATATATATCTATTTAGAAATGTCAGTACTTCAAATATATATATAGGTCCTGGGCATGACAGTAAACTGCATCCGGCAGCAATGCCTCTGGGAAGTATAGAACCACCTCTTAATTGCTGCTGCTCCCAGGCCCATCCTGACCCGGAGTGGTAGCGTTTGTTAGGGTCCCAGCTATGGGCAAATAGTTAACCCCCAAACGAGAAATAAAAAAAAATACACTTTTATAGAAATATGTACATAAAAATAGACTTTTATTGTTAAATTGCGATTGTTAAATTGTCCTATAGTAAATTAGTAATGATTTATTAGCGAATCACAGTCGAACAAAATGACATGTAGAAAAGCCTGTATGCACGTGGGTCTGAAACATACCGGCCGTCATACATTTAAATTTATCCACCGGCCTGAATATTCGAGAAATCTAGTTAAGAAAACATCTATCTTCCAGCAGAATACGAACCTGCGATACCCATATACTCAGGAGAAGCCGCTAATAGTTCCGAAGTGTCTTACCACTTTACCACGGAAGAATATTATGGTTTGTCAAAGTCGAATCAAGTCGAAAATGCATTAGTTCCGCAGGAAGTAAGATATTTTCCTAACAAGATTTCCCGAATGTTCAGGCCGGTAGATATACGTAAATGTACTTGTTTAATTATAGAAAAATAGACTATCCACTCAAATACGAATATTCATTAAAATTAATGTTCAAACAAACAAATTTAAATACCATTTCGTAATTTCCCGTAAGATTTCGTAATATATATATATATATATATATATATATATATATATGCATTTTTGAAGGAAAGAAAGAGATTGTTCTCAGCGAGGCATTTTTGCATAAAAAGCTGAAGAACATTTTCAGTCTTCTAAAATAAAAAAGAATAAAAACAATTTTTTTTTATTAAAATTTGACTAAATCGGCCTTCTCATTGTAGCCGAAAATTGAATAAAACTATCTTGAAACTCCACCTTATTGGCGTCAAATAGCCCACAGGGTTTGATATGCCATTAAACAAAACTCAAACTCAAACTCAAATGTATATATTTATTTAATTGAACATTATTTTCAATAGACACTCGCATTTAAGTGGACATTTTCCTATTCCTTAATACTTTGCTTAGTTTTTGGAAGGCATTCGTCTTTAGAACGACATCTCTGTCGCTTGAAGTTTTTTCTTTATCTGTAAGGAGATTGTCTAATATTCATTGTCATAGGATAGAGTAAACATTATATAGCAGTTCAAAGCTATTTTCTTTGTTTCTAAGGCATTTTTCTATTCCTTAGTAGTTTGCTTAGTTTTAGGAAGGCGTTTGTCGGTAGACCACATTTCTGTCTCTTCAAGACTCGTCTCCATCTGTGAGGAGATTGTCTTTTCTTTGCGTCTAAGTCAGTCAGTTAAGTGCCATACGTGATACACGCTTGGGCGATCATGTCTCGAAAGAGACATGACTGACTTTTAAAATGTTGCTCGATTTGTCTTTCTTTCTGTTTGTAAATATCCGTATTCCTTTAATGATCATTTAAAATGGAGATCTCGACAAGGCACGCTTCGCATGTCATTGCCGTACGACAAGCTTCGTACTTTCGCTTCTTTGTTTTCGTCCGTAAATCATTTATTCATTCATTCATTAATTCACTAGCGGAACCCGTGGAATTTCCACGGGAGGATAATTATGATTTCCGGGAAAAATTTTACTTTGTCATACTACAAATGACAGTAACGTCTTAATAAATAAAATAAATTAATAAAATAATAACATTTTAAAGAATTGTTTTCATTATTATTATTATGTCATTTTTCATCATATTTCGATTTCTGCTTTGGTCTCACTACCAACCAAGTCTGCGGGGAGACCTAAGGCAGGTAGTGGCGTGTTGTTATGGCTCCATTTCATGTTTTTCTATCTTCCCTATCATCTCTAGCATTACATAGATAAAGTTTTCCTTAGTGTGTGGGCTGTACTTAATAAGACAATTTTTTGTATGTCTCTTAAGCTGGGGTTTCCAGGGATTCTTTCAATGTGTTGTTTTGTTCCATTTTTTATCATTCCAAGTGCGCCTACTATCACTGGCACAACTCTTGTTTTCAATTTCCACATTTTTTCTATTTCAATTTCCAGGTCTTTATATTTTGACAGTTTTTCAAATTCCTTGATTGCTATGTTACAATCCGCTGGACAAGCCATATCAATTAATAGACAAGTTTTCTCCTTCTGGTTTTTAACAATAATGTCTGGCCTGTTTGTTTCAATTTTTCTGTCTGTGTAGATGGTGCAATCCCATAGAATGGTTACATCTTCTATTTCTGTAACCGGTGCTGGGTGATGTTCATACCAGTGTTTGCCTACAGCTTTTCCATAATGTTTGCATATTGCCCAATGTAAATATTGCCCAACTCTATCGTGGCGATTTTTATATTCATTTGGGGCAAGCACAGAACAGCCTGAGATTAGGTGGTCTATTGTTTCTTGGTGTTTATCACAAAACCTGCATTTTGGATCCATATTATTATGCATAATATTTGCCTGAAAGTTTCTAGTGAAAAGACTTTGGTCTTGTGCTGCAAGAATAAAGCCTTCAGTTTCAGACTTTAATCCAGATGCACGTAACCATCGATGAGTATTAACTTTGTCAACATTGGATTTATTGGCACGTACTGGATATTGGCCATGCAGAGGTTTGTCTTGCCAGCGCTGTTTCATCTGTTCAAGAGCTTTATCTTTGGCTTTCATTTTCATATTCTTTGCCGCAATAGTCGGCTCTTGGCTTCCGTTCTGCTTTTCTATAGAATCTACTAACTGTAAATCTTGTTTGAATTTACTGCCTTCTTTTATTATTGAATATTTTTTCTTTCTTTCTTCATGTTGCCTTACTAATTGTAACATCCAATCCTTTGTTGTTTCTATGTATGTTAGTAAGCCAATAGTTGTTGTCTTGTATGACAATTCCAGCTGAATAAGACCTCTTCCACCTCCTTTACGGGGTATGTATAGACGGTCTACATCAGCCTTTGGATAATGCATCTTATGCTTAGAAAGAAGCTTTCTTGTTTTAGCATCCATTCGCCTGATGTCGTTTAGAGTCCAGTTTAAGATGTTAAAGCTATATTGGACAACTGGGATTGCAAGGCTATTAATGGCCATAACTCTGTTCTGTGAATTTAATTCAGTTTTTAATATAATTCGTAGCCTTCTATAGTACTCTTTACGCACTATTTCTTTCATTTTTTTATGGTGAATGTTTTCGCTCTCATTTACACCTAGGTATTTATAAGCTTCTTCTGGTTTCAATTCTTTTATTGTTACAGCAGGGTCTAGGCTAATTGAGGATATTTCTTGTATTGATCCACGTAAAACTGTAGCTTTAGCACATTTATTCAAATTAAATTTCATTCCAATGTCTTCGCTGAAGCATTTTACAGTTTGCAGAAGACCTTCCAGCTCATTATCATTCTTAGCATATAACTTTAAGTCATCCATGTAAAATAGATGGCTTATTTTCTTTTGTCCTATTTTATAACCACATTCTGTCTTATTAAGTTGACTGGTTAGTGCTATTAATGATATGCAGAATAGTAAGGGAGATAAAGAATCACCTTGAAATATACCTCTTTTGATGTTTATTTCATCAGACTTATAGGTTCCATTTATATGATTGAGGTAAAGGGTTGTTTTCCATATAGACATGCACTGTTTGATGAAATTGATGATGACGGGCGATATCTTGTATATATTTAAAGTCTTTAAAATCCAGTCATGTGGCACACTATCGAATGCCCTTCGATAGTCTATCCAGGCTGTACTAAGATTTTTCTTTGTACTGTAGCAGTTTTCCAGGATCATTTTGTTAATCAGCAATTGGTCTTTACAACCATAACAGCCACGTTTGCACCCTTTTTGTTCAAGCGGTATCATGTCATTTCTTTCTAAGAATAAATATGTCTGTTTTGTTAAAATAGATGTTAATAGTTTATATGTTGTCGGAAGACATGTAATTGGTCTGTAGTTTTTCGGGTTTTTTGTGTCACCATTCTTGGGTAGAAGAAATGTAATTCCTTTGGTCATCCATGCAGGAATTTTAGTGGGATCGTCAACCATTTCTTGAAGTTCTTTGGTTAGTTTTTTATGTGCTGCATTTAAATAATATAGCCAAAAGTTAGGAATTTTATCTATGCCTGGGAATTTCCAATTGTGTGTTTTTTTTAGTGCATATTTAACATCATCTTCTGTAATTCCAGACCATGTCTGTTCGGGTTTATTTTTCATTCGTTCTATCTCTTGCGTAATCCAATGTACTTCCTTGCTAAGTTCTTTAGGGCAAGCCCATATCTTTTCCCAGAACTGTGTGACTTCTTCCATTCTGGTGGGTACTATCACTTCAATTCTTTTTTTACCTATTTCCCTGTAAAATCTCTTTGTATCAGTCTGAAAAATCTTGTTTTCTCTGTAAAATCTTGCTCTTTTTTCATAGCGTCTTATTCTTTGAGCCTTCAGTTGGACTTTTTGCTTTATTTTTTCTTTATTTGATAAGACGTCATTTTCATTCTTGATGTTATATTTTTTTACGGCTCTTCTGCTTTTCCTAGTTCTTACATTTATTCCTCTACTCAGTTCATCCAATATTGATAATTCACTTCTAATTATTTATTATTATTATTATTATTATTATTATTATAAATAATTTAATAATATATAAAGATCTTAAAATATTTTAAAAATCTTCAAAGAATTGATTGCGATTAGACTTTTTAGTTAACAATTGATGATTATATTCATTCAGTTAAGTGCCATACGTGATACACGCTTGGGCGATCATGTCTCAAAAGAGACATGACTGAATGGGTAGAAGATTATCCCGCAGTAGGTTGCCATTGCGTTCTGCGGTAGACTGGTTGCCGACCAAGGCTATAGAACCCAATTTGTTCTGCTATTTAACCCATAACTGGAAGGAAGAGACGGATTAATACCTTTCCCAAGGGTATTTGCGCGTAAGTGAATACAATGGATTCAAGTGGAATTCGAACTCGGCTCCCCGGTTTCTCGTTCCGAGCCGATATCCACTGTACCTATTATATTGCCTGCCTAAAATTGAAAAATTTAATAAAAATCTGTTTATTATTTAATCGAAAACTTTTTTCTTCAGAGTATAATGTCCTTAATAATTATTATTTATTCCAGCAGTTAAAAGCTTATCAAATTAAATTATATCAGAGATTTATTGCATTTTTGATTTTATTCTTCGGAGAAGATTTTCGGATAATGATTGCAAACTTAAAAAAAAAAAAATAGATGATTTATATTGCTCAATGAGTCTTGTGTTGTACAAATAAAACATAAGTTAGCCATCAATGTAGAATTTATAAAGATTTCATGGATTTACATGAGGGGGTAACGGAGATAAAAATATTTTTTTATCAAGATTTGTAAAAAATAATAATTTCAAAAATAATTTCATTCATTTGTGAATGAGTACTGATAGGTTCATTAAAATCCGACAATTATTTCAAATTAATGTGTTTGTCACCAAAAAAGTGGGTGATGCAATCATTACACTTCCATTGTAAAACAGTCGTAACGTTTCTTTAGCCGCTAACTCAAATCAAAACAAAACTTTCTGGCAAAATTTCAAAAATGTTAGAAAGGATTAAAAAATTTTAAAAAATAATTAAAGTTACTTTAAAGGCTCCTGTTTCTATTGTAAACAGAAAAGACCAACTGAGTAATGGCCAAGAGTGTAAAAGAGGCTAGAAATTTTGTTATTACGTTACGGGATACAACAACAAACCTACCCATTTTACTATACTGTACAGTACACACATTTGTACACACAGCTTAAGCTCCTCCTACTCTCTCAATCCTTACTACCCTTCCGTTTGGCAAAGATGAGTGAGAGAAAGGCTGAGGAGAATATCGTTTAAAAAGATAGAGGGGAAGTAAAAGCTCGTATAGAGAGTAAGTGGTGTAACGGACGGACGAGCAAAGTAATTAACTATGGAAGGAAGAAGCAGAATTATTATATGATTCTATCTTTCTATCTTGATTCTTTCTTTCTTTATTTTTTCTTTTGCTTTGATTCTTGTTTTTCATTCATTTTCTAAATTCTTTAGCTTTCTTCAATCTTTCATATCCTATTTAATTCTTTTTTCTTTCTTTTTCTTTGACCATTTCACTTTCTTCCTTCGTTCTTTCTTTCTTTGATTCCTTTTTCTTTGATTAATTTTTTAATTCTTATTTTTTCATTCATGCATTCATCAATTTCTTTCATTATTTTCTTTCTTCCAAGCTTTAATACAAACACCTTTTTTTTTTTTTAATTCTTCTCATTATTTTTTTCTTTCATTCCTTCTTTCCTACTTTGCTTCCTGATTTTCATTATCAGTCAGTTAAGTGACATACGTGATACACGCTTTGGGCGATCATGTCTCGAAGGAGACATTACTGACTGGGCAGAAGATTATCCCGCAGTAAGTTGCCATTGCTTTCTACGGTGGACTGGTTGCCAGCCAAGGCTATAGAACCCAATCTGTCATGTTATTGGACTCATAGATAGAGGGGAAAGAAAAGTATTATATTATTAAGTGGCAATTAGTGGAGGTTCAGTTTGTTACTTCATAACAATATAAAGCCGAACCCCATTTTATGCCCAGTAGAAGTCTTAATCATGTCTCTAAGTATTATATTCAATCAGTCAGTTAAGTGCCATACGTGATACACGCTTTGGGCGATCATGTCTCGAAAGAGACATGACGGACTTGGCAGAAGTTTATTCCGCAGTAGGTTGCGGTAGATTGGTTGCCAGCCAAAGCTATAGAACTCCATCTGTCCTATTATTTAACCCGTAACTGGAGGAAAGAAACGGATTAATACCTTTCCTAAGGGTATCTGGGTATTTGTGTGCAAGTGAATGCAAGGAATTTAACCGGAATTCGAACTCGGCTCCACGATTTGTCGTTCCAAGATACCCTCAGCACCACAACGCACAAATTTGCTGTAATATTTTCTTTTCCTGTTTGTCTTTGCCCCAAGCACGATTTTTTCTTTCTTTCCTTCTTTGTTTCTTATTCACTTTTATTTTACAATTTTTCATAATCAAAGTCTTTCTTTCGTTCATTCCTCCGTTCTTTTTCCTTTTTTTTTCTTATTTACTTTTATAGTTCAATTCTTCTTACTCCAATCCTAAAAAATTCATTCATTCATTCATTCAATTTTTCATAATCCAAGTTCTTTCTTGACGTCTTTTTTTCAAATTTCTTGTTTCTTTCTCACTTATTTACTTTCATAATTCAATTCTTCATGCACGAAGACCTTTCTTTCTCATTCACTTTTATCCTTCAAATTTAAATACACGAAGTACTTTCTTTCCTTCAATCTATCTTACTTTTTTCTTTCTTTCCTATTCACTTTTATCGTTCAGTTTTTCATAGTCCAGTTCCTGTCGTTCTTTCTTTCTCATAATTCAAGTCTTTCTTTCTTTCTTTCTTTCTTTCTTTCTTTCTTTCTTTCTTTCTTTCTTTCTTTCATATTCACTTCTGTAGTTCAGTTTTTATTTGTATTTCGAAATTTTTTTCTTCATTCCAATTTCGTTTTTCACTAACTCCTTTCCCCTTTCTTTTTCTTTTTCCCGTCTTGTCATTCTTCCCACGTAATTTCTTTCTTTGTTTCTTTTATAAAATTGTTTTTCCTTTTAGTCACTTTCTTTTTTCTTTTTTTTTTCGTCCTTCCTTCTTTTCTATTTTCTACTAGCAGTATAGCCCTGCGTTACTCGGGTTTAATGAAAGCTTTAAAACTAATCCATGGCTCTGGAGCTCAGACTCAGCCTAAAGAATATTTGAAATAAAATAATTGCGACAGTTTACCAATCACACCTTATATATATATATATATATTAGCAGTATAGCCCGGCGTTGTTCGAGTGTAATGAAAGCTTTATAACTAATCCACCATGGTCCTGGAACTCAGACTCTTTGGACGTTGGCTAAAAGCAATAGTTGTTTCCTGTTAAAGCGAAACCGTAGACTGAAAGAAAAATGAATGGATATAATTCAAATTTTGATTTCCTGGTATCGATGTCAAATAAGTTTTTTTCGTCGTAAACTGAATTTTGAAGGCTAAATAAGTCCTTTGAGTAAATGGTATCATGGCTGAGACTAAGAACTACAATTATACCTACTTAGAGCCAAACTCGAAGCAAAAACTAAAATAAAAGAGCTGAAAAAAATACAGACATACAGGCAGATAAACAGACGCACACACAAACATCTTGCCTTTTATATATATATATATATATATATATTATCGATTTTCTGCACTGTTGTAAGAACTGCAACCTTGAAACTTCTGAATATCGTTTCTTATGTCTTTGTCTATGAGTGTATCAAATTTGATTCAAATCGTACCACTCCTTCTATAACCCGATTTTTTCGATCATCGATTTTCGATATTTATCGGCGGTACCTCGACGCAAAACCTAGCTAAGAACACTCGCAGACGCTTATTGTACAACTGTGTAAATTTTCAAGAAAATCGGTTCAGCCGTTTCGGAGTCTATAGGTAACGGACACACACACACACACACACACACAGACAAAGTTCCATTTATAAATAAGTTTAGATAGATGTTGTTTTTCATTCACCTTTACTGCATTTTTGTCAATTTTTCTATTCCTTAAATTGTCTTTGTCTTTTTGCCTTCACAAAATAAATTTCTTTCTTTTCTTGTTTGTTGATTTATTTCTTTCATATTCACTTTTATATTTCAGTTTTTCATACGCAAAGTCTTTTTTAACTTTCTTCTTTTTTAATTATCGCACCCCAAGCAAGGCATTCTACTGCCACTGTTGCGCAGGGGTTACATAGGGGAAAGTGATGAGAATGAATTGTTAGTTATAGAAAATGTCAGGAGGAGGGTAATAGACGGATGAGGATACCGAGAATGGGGGCGGAGTAGATGGAAAAAAAAGTGCTTGCAAGTTAGTGAGACAAGATATGTCTATTGACCTTACATTTAAATTCCTGGAGATTGTAGCTGTCGGGGAAGCAAGTATATGAGAAAGAATTCCACAGGCGGGAAGTGCGTGAAAAGAAGCTGTTAGAGTAGAAATTGCAGTTACATTTTATCGATTTCACTGAAAAAGCGTGGGGCCTAGTTGCTAGTCTATTAGCTCGAGTAAATTCATACCTAGGGGGCACCAGTGATCTAAATTCATTGAAGCAGAAGCTCCGAAAGTATTTATAGAAGAGACACAAGGAAGCCACATCAAGCCGCTGAGACAGCGATTGCAACCGGGCTGCCAAGTCGGTATCGCTCACATTACAGATTCTCCGTTGGATTTTGTCAAGAACCCCGAGATGAATAGCAGGGGTACCCGAAACATTTTTTTTTTTCTTTCATTCGTTTCATTAGTTCTGTCTGTCATTTCTTCGTTCGTGCGTTCATTCATACCATTCTTTAATATACATTTGAACCTGGTGTATGCGACTGCTGTCGTCAGCGGCCACCTGCTATTAACGTCCGATTTTATATGCACTGATGATTGGATAATGTTAATTGACCCCCAGTGAAGGACCTCTTCCAAAATGCGACCACCGACCAGCATGAAAGAATATAAATCACTGATCAATCGATCACTTTAACAAAAATTCATTTTGGCAGTACAGTCCTAACTTCTAAATTAAGAGAACTTAAGTTAGTAATCTATTTCATTTTCCTTTAATCTAAGCCAGAAACACTTTCTCGTTGTTTTGTTATTGTAGTGAAGGGTCAAATTTTTATCATTTGTTGAAATGACGGTGGTCAAACGGCGGCTGTCTTGCATTAACATGTACTTATTACATTTAACAAGTTCAAGAGATTTTTCGGTTTCTGTATCAATTTGGATAAATTCGGGCGTAGGGGAAAAATCACATCTATGTGAAATTTAAATTTTCAATGTTTATTTCTTTTAATATTTTTATTTTTCTCAATCGTTTTACTGTCTCTTTCTCTTTCTCTCTCTCTCTCTCTCTCTCTCTCTGTACCTGATCGTTGTTATTTTTTCTTGTGTTTGTTCATTTTTCAATATATTATCGCAGATTCACTTTTACTATCACTCACTTCTAAGAAAAAATTGAAAGCTTTGAGTAATGAAGACCAAGAAATGATCAGTCAGTCAGATCCCCCACTAATTACTACATAATAATATAGTACATAACTTCCCCCGTCTTGTTATGAGTCAAATAATAGGACAGATTGGGTTCTATAGCCTTGGCTAGCAAACAAACTACCGCAGAAAGCAATGGCAATCTACTGCGTGAGAATCTTCTGCCCAGTCAGTCATGTCTCGAAAAAGACATGATCGCCCAAGCGTGTTTCACGTATGGCACTTAACTGACTGACTGACTGACACCAGTGTGAATAAATAATTTTTATTTTATTTCTTTTGTTAACCGTTGTAAATACGTTTTTAATAATTTTGCTGAATAAATTTTTTCAATGTTAGACCATCTTATGTTCTCATTTATTTAATACCAGATTACATGGTAAAATACTAAAATATGTACATTCTGGAGAGTGAAATATACGATCGTGGGGAGGATAGGTCACAAGTCTTTAGTGAGCGGCCACCTTCCGTCTGCGACCGGTTTTTGATGGTAGTCGGTGCGGTCGCATACAACAGGTTCCACTGTAGCTGGAGTCTTTTTATTTGGACCTTGTTATATTTTCCTTTTCTATTTCTCTGCTTTTTTTTTTCACTTACCCGTCTGTTCTTCCTTTTCTTTCTTTTTTATCATTTATTATATGTATTTCTCTATTTCTTTTCTTGTCTTCATCGCTTTTGCCCCACACCCACAAAAATGTCTTTCTTTCTTTCTTTCTTTCTTTCTTTCTTTCTTTCTTATTGACTTTTATTGTTCAATTTTTCGTATTTTATGTTCTTTGTTTCCTTATTTACTTTTATCGTTTAACTTTTAATAATCCAAGTTTTTCTTTCTTTCTTTCTTTCTTTCTTTCTTTCTTATTGCACTTCTGTAGTTCAGTTTTTTTCAGTCTTTATTTTCAGTCTTTTTCTTTCTTTCTTACTTTTCCTTCCTTTTTTTATTGACTTTTATAGTTGAATTTTTCATAATACAAGCACTTTCTTTCTTTCTTTCTTTCTTTCTTTCTTACTTTCTTTCTTTCTTATTGTCATTTATTATTCAATTTTTGATATCCAGGTCTTTTCTTTCCTTCTTTCGTTGTTATTTTTTTTTTTTGTTTTTTGCTTTCTATTTACTTTTATAATTATTTTTTTTTACTTCGTCCTTTTTTTCTTTTCTTTCTTTCTATCTTACTGCTTCCTGTATTCTTAGTCTTTTTTAGAATTCAATATTTCATAATCCATGTCCTTTCTTTCTTTCTTTCTTTCTTTCTTATTCACTTTTCTAGTTCAGCTTTTCATATTTTAAGCCTTTTGTTTATTTGTTTGTTTGTTTGTTTTTTCTTTCTTTCTTTCTTTTTTTCTTTCTTTTTTTCTTTCTTTCTTATTCACTTTTATAGTTCCGGTTTCCATACTCCAAGTTCTTTCCTTTTCTTTCTTTCTTTCTTTCTTTCTTTCTTTCTTTCTTTCTTTCTTTCTTTCTTATTCACTTTTATAGTTTCGGTTTCCATACTCCAAGTTCTTTCTTTCTTTCTTTCTTTCTTTCTTTCTTTCTTTCTTTCTTTCTTTCTTTCTTTCTTATTCACTTTTATAGTTCCGGTTTCTATACTCCAAGTTCTTTCTTTCTTTCTTTCTTTCTTTCTTTCTTTCTTTCTTTCTTTCTTATTCACTTTTATAGTTTCGGTTTCCATACTCCAAGTTTTTCTTTCTTTCTTTCTTTCTTTCTTTCTTTCTTTCTTTCTTTCTTTCTTTCTTTCTTTCTTATTCACTTTTATAGTTCCGGTTTCCATACTCCAAGTTTCTTTCTTTCTTTCTTTCTTTCTTTCTTTCTTTCTTTCTTTCTTTCTTTCTTTCTTATTCACTTTTATAGTTTCGGTTTCCATACTCCAAGTTCTTTCTTTTTCTTTCTTTCTTTCTTTCTTTCTTTCTTTCTTTCTTTCTTTCTTTCTTATTCACTTTTATAGTTTCGGTTTCCATACTCCAAGTTCTTTCTTTTTCTTTCTTTCTTTCTTTCTTTCTTTCTTTCTTTCTTTCTTTCTTTCTTTCTTTCTTATTCACTTTCATAGTTCCGGTTTCTATACTCCAAGTTCTTTCTTTCTTTCTTTCTTTCTTTCTTTCTTTCTTTCTTTCTTTCTTTCTTTCTTTCTTTCTTATTCACTTTTATAGTTCCGGTTTCTATACTCCAAGTTCTTTCTTTCTTTCTTTCTTTCTTTCTTTCTTTCTTTCTTTCTTTCTTTCTTCACACTATTTACTGCCAACCATGGCCATCACGTGATGTTTGCCCTTCCGAAATGTCGGACTGGCGCTGCGATTATACGCATGCGCACTACCCACTTCTCTTCTTTTCTTCACTCTTATCTCTTTGTTATTGATGTATCATCCATTAACACCGTTTCCCTCCCGTAGAGCCGGTGGGGGGGTGGGGTTAGTCGTTGAAATTAATCTATTTTTTTTATATATATAGTTTCTACATACACTGCATAAGAACTGTAATCGCGTCATTTTTTCATAGAGTTTTATTTCTCTATAGTTGTTGCTCGTAAAGTTGATTTTGTTTACGCCGTTTTTAGCTTAAGGTGAACGCATTTCTCGGTGCTTAAAAGCTTCACCTTATCTGAAGTCTGTGAAACCAATTCCAAAGAACGATTCCTTTTTTTTTTTATTGGCACGCTTTTTTACTTCTTTATATGAACGCTCCTTAGCGAAAATGGCAAATAAATGAATAGAAAAAAATACTTACCTCCATCATTGATTTGGTTAAATTCTGTTTATTTTATTTTATTTTATTTGTTTTTGTTTTTAATCCTTTTTCTCATTTTTATCCTTACGATCTGAATTCGTTTTCTAGATTTTCTCGAATGTTCCCACCTGTAGTAACTAATGTCTTACACTGGAGATAAAGTAAAACCAAGACTTCTCAACACCCCCAACAAAGTTCTTAATATTTACCGTTTTCCATAACACCTTAATTTGGAAGTTCGCAACACTTTATCCTGTATTTTTCTGAATTTCTTCTTCCCTCCAATTATGGGTTAAATAATAGGACAGATTGGGTTCTATAGCCTTGGTTGGCAACCAGTCTACCGCAGAAAGCAATGGCAACCTACTGCTGGATAATCTTCTACCTAGTCAGTCATGTCTCTTTCGAGATATGATCGCCCAAAGCTTGTATCACGTATGGCACGTAACTGACTATGCGAGGATAACAGTCAACAAATAGCAGACGCAGTTCGTAAATTTGTAATGCGGTTCTATTACAACCATGCTCTTCTGTAGACTTACCTGCGACTTTTTTGATCATAGTTCAATTAAATAACATTTCTTAGAAAAAAACATAGCCATGTAGGTAATATGAGACAGATTTTAGTCGGTAACACAGTAATACTCACACATATACACAGTAAAATCACCCTTCAGATATTGGAAGCCATCTACATTAAAATCAAGCAAAGCATACTCAATAAAATCACATTTCAATCGCGTCACAACACATTACAATGCATTTAGATATATGGCTCTGTTAACATTTCGGTCTCTCGCGTGTTGTGACGTCAGAGATCCGCATTACAAATTTACTGCGTCTGCTATTCGGTTACTTATCGTCGCATAATAATGTTTTATATCAACACAAGATAAAATCATCTTTGATGGTTGATGTCTTCATGTTAACGTCCCTGTAACCTCTCTGAAGATGGCTCATATGAGCCGAAAGATTAGAATATATCCAAATGTTGGACAATTTTTGTCTTTATTTTCAATTAAAATTAAAGCCAAAATACCATGTTTAGAACGGCTCCTGATTGAACATAATAGACAGTCATTGTCTGCTATATTTAACAGTATAAGTTTAAAAAATTAAATGCTGCCTCGATACACTATATATATATATATATATATATATATATATATATATAGTCATCCGCAGACAGATCTGTTTCGCTGTATCACAGCTCATCAGTACGGTTAGACTCCGATTGCTTTTAACCCAGGATTGAAACCCGACCGTATTGGTGTCAGTCGGCGATTCTATCTCTGGGCTATGGGCGCTCGGTAGAAGAAGGCAAAATTTTTAGCGTATACATTATCATTATACACGCCCAATAGTCAGAGTACTCTAATTCATTATTGAATGAGCGATGTGTACATGCCAGAGTAGCTACTGTTTTTCAAAGTCTACCATTCTTCCCGAGTGCTCAATCAGGGTGTGAGAGCGTAAATAGTCATCCGACAGATCTGTTTTGCTGTATCACAGCTCGTTAGTACGGTTAGACTCCGATATCACACACACACACACACACACACACACACACACACACACACACACACACACATATATATATATAATTAATGTATTTATATTTTTAATACTTCAGATATTATCAGAAAATATAAGATGTGAACACCATAAGAGCGTTTGAATATATATATATATATATATATATATATATATAGAGAGAGAGAGAGAGAGAAAGAAAGAAAGAAAGAAAGAGAGAGAGAGTAGTGACAAATTTTATATCTTTAATAATCCCGTGTGTGTGTGTGTGTGTGTGTGTGTGTGTGTGTGTGTGTGTGTGTGTGTGTGTGTGTGTGGCAATAGTAGTTTTTCAGCTATCAGCTAACTATCTCTAATTCTTAAAACAATATTCGGCAACCCACTTGAAATTTTAAACAAATATTTCATTCAATCCAGCCACTCCACCTTTTGGATTCAACTCCCAATCACCACCATTTTACTGTTCATGTGTAAGGTTAACCATTATATTTTCCTCCTATCCGTATAAATTACTTATTAACGTAATTATTATTCGTGTTTGGTGACTTTAACGCCCACCACACCAAGTGGCTGAAGAACGCTGTCACTGACCCTGCTGGTGTCCACACCATGAACTTTTCAATCACCCAATCCCTTACGCAAGTAGTGGACTTCCCCACGCGTTTCTCCGACAACCCTAACGGAAGGAACTCACTTCTAGACCTCTGCTTCACTTCCATCCCAGACTCTTGCACTACCAGACAACTCTGCCCACTTGGAAACTCTGACCACACTGTAGTGTCCGTCAATATTTCACTCCACTCCCGCCCGACCCATGAAACACAGACAAGTAGAATATCATACTGCTATCAAAGAGCAGACTGGGATTCGTTCCGAGACTTCCTCTGTGACATCCCTTGGAACAACGTCTTTAGTCTTCCCATCGAAGAATGTGCATCCGAGGTCTCCTCCTGGGTTAAGGCTGGCATTGATGCCTTCATCCCTGCTAGGAAATTCCAGCTTAAATCTCATTCGTCTCCATGGTTCTCACCCGCTTGTTCGGCTGCCATTGCCCACCGGAATCATTTCTTCCGACTTTATCGTAACTATGCGTCGGAACAAAACAGGCGCCTTTTCACTTCAGCTCTTAATAAGTGTACAAGGGTACTTAACGAAGCTAAGATGTTGTTTGCTGCCAGAATGAAGCAACGCATAGCATGCTCTAAATTCGGCTCTAAAGACTACTGGCGACTCTGTAAAAGAGTACTTAACAAGAGCAAGTCCACAATACCCCCGCTAATCAACAAATTTGAGGTCCTCACCTCCCCAGCAGATAAGGCTGAATGTTTTGCCCGCAGATTCTCGAACAATTCGAGTCTGGACTCGTCTGGAGTTTTTACACCCGACTTCTCACCTAGAACCGAGGCACAACTGAATGATGTCCACATTACACCTTCGCTTGTCTCTAAGATAATCTTAAAACTTGACCCTCACAAAGCGAGCGGTGGTGACGGAATCCCAACCATAGTCTTAAAGAAATGTGCCCCTGAACTCTCCTCTATCCTTTCTAAGCTCTACAACCTCTGCCTATATGCTTCCTGCTTTCCTGCCTGTTGGAAATCTTCCTCTATAGTTCCGATATTTAAAAACACTGGAGAACCCTCTGACCCTGCAAATTACCGCCCTATCAGCCTTCTTCCGATCTTTGGCAAAGTGTTCGAAGCCATTATCAACGCCGAGGTGGTTCAGCATCTCACAGCACACAGGCTCCTCTCGGACAAGCAATATGGTTTCCGCTTCACCAGGTCTACTGCTGATATGCTAACGACCATCACCGAGTACATATACCAGGCACTCGACAGGAATGGCGAAGCTCGAACCGTTGCATTGGATATATCTAAGGCGTTCGACAGAGTTTGGCATGCTGGCCTTCTATGTAAACTGCGGAGCTATGGTATAACTGGACATTTGTTTGAACTAATCCAGTCATTCCTCTCTAACCGCACAATGAAAGTGGTATTAAACGGACATGCCTCTCAGAACTACCATACAAACGCAGGTGTCCCCCAAGGCTCCATCTTAGGTCCTACACTCTTCCTGATATATATTAATGATCTCCCTGATTCCATAAGAACCCAAATAGGTTTGTACGCCGATGACACCACAGTTTACTCTCGCCTCCAACAAAAATCTGGTGTAGGCGTCAAAGCTAAACTTGCAGCCGAGATTGAAAAAGACCTCCAATCCATATTGGACTGGGGTAAGAAATGGCTAGTAAATTTTAATGCTTCTAAAACGAAGCTACTGTCAATTAACCATCATCGACAATCTCACCTACCTCCCATTAGCATGGACCAGGCCTGCCTCCCAGAGAGTAAAACACTACGCCTCCTTGGTCTCACACTTTCAGCGGACCTCAAATGGAATGACTATATCGAATCCATTGCTAAATCCGCTGCTATGAAAGTCGGTTCTCTGTGTAGGGCCCGGAAGTTTTTTCCGTCTAAATCTATCCTGCACATTTACAAATCTACCATCCGCCCGTGCATTGAATATTGCTGCCATATCTGGTCGGGTGCCCCTGCTGTTCTCCTCGGGCTTCTCGATAAGGTTCAGAGGAGGGTCTGTAATGTGATAGATACCGACTTGGCAGACCGCCTGCAGTCTCTCTCCCACCGGCGAGACGTGGCTTCGCTGTGTCTCTTCTATAAATACTTTCACGGCTTCTGCTCCGATGAACTTAGATCACTGGTGCCCACTAAATACGAATTTGCACGAGATACTAGATTAGCAACTAGATCCCACCCTTTTACAGTGAAATCGATAAAATGCAGCCGTAACTTCTACTCCAACAGTTTCTTTCCTCGCACTTCCCGACTGTGGAATTCTCTTCCAAACGATTGCTTCCCCGACGGCTACAATCTCCAGGAGTTTAAATGTAAGGTCAATAGACACCTCCTAACACACTAACCTGCTCCCATTCTATCAAACACTCTTCCCATCTGCCCGACACTCATCCTCGCTATCCTTACTCATCTATCACCTTTCTCCTGACATTCCCTATGTCTAACCACTCCTTCTCTTTACCTTCCCCTATGTAGCCCCATGCGCAATAGTGGCAGTGGAATGCCTTGCTTGGGGTGAGATGATTAAAAAAAAAAAAAAAAAAAAAAAAAAAATCCTCTACCTTGAGTGGTCATCGTGCCTTGTACAAGTTGAGACATAATGTAAAATAAATAAATAAAAGACAAACATCATTGATAAAAAAAAAATCAGTTAACAATAACCAGTCTCAAAACATCCAAAAAAGGCCGGAGAGTAAAATGGTCGCGGACCTCAAGTGGAATGACTATTTCGAATCCATTGGTAAATCCACTGCTAAGAAAGTCGGTTCACTGTGCATGGCCAGAAAGTTTTTCCAGTCTGAGTCTATCCTGTACATATATAAATCTATCATCCGTCCGTGTATTGAATTCTGCTGCCATATCTGGTCGGGTGCCCCTGCTATTCAACTCGGGGTTCTTGATAAAATCCAACGGAGAATCTGTAATGTGAGCGATACCGACTTGGCAGACCGCCTGCAGTCACTCTCTCACCGGCGGGACGTGGCTTCCCTGTTCCTCTTCTATAACTACTTTCACGGCTTCTGCTCCAATGAACTTAGATCACTGGTGCCCCCTAGGTATGAATTTACACGAGCTACTAGACTAGCAATTATGTCCCACCTTTTACAGTGAAACCGATAAAATGTAACCGCAGTTTCAACTCTAACATCTTTTCTCGTACTTCCCGCCTGTGAAATTCTTTCCCATATACTTGCTTCCCCGACAGCTACAATCTCCAGAAATCTCCTATCACACTAACGAGCATCCATTCAAGCTCTTTTTTCCATCTACTCCACCCCATACTCGGTATTCTAATCCGTCTGTTACCCTCCTCTTGACATTTCCTGTAACTAAACCCTCTTTCTCATCACTTTCCAATATGTAAGACCCTGCGTAACCGTGGCAGTAGAATGCCTTGCTTGAGGTGAGATGATTTAATATATATATATATATATATATATATAAACTTATTTATAAATGGAACTTTGTGTGTGCATGTGTGTCCGTTACCTATAGACTCCAAAACGGCTGAACCGATTTTTTGAAGATGTACACAGTTGTACTATAAGCGTCTGCGAGTGTTCTTAGCTAGGTTTTCTGTCGAGGTATCCCCGATAAATATCGAAAATCGAAAAAATCGGGTTATAGAAGGAGTGGTCCAATTTTAATCAAACTTGATACACTCATCTGACAAAGACATAAGAGACGATATTCATAAGTTTTAAGGTTGCAGTTCTTACAATAATTGCAGAAAATCGATAATATATATATATAAAAGGCAAGATGTTTGTGTGCGTGTCTGTTTGTCTGCCTGTATGTCTGTATTTTTTTCAGCCCTTTCATTTTAGTTTAGGCTCTAAGTAGGTATAATTGTAGTTCTTAGTCTCAGCCATGATACCATTTACTCAGAGGACTTATTTAGCCTTCAAAATTCAGTTTATGACGAAAAAAACTTATTTAATATCGATAGCGGAAAATCAAAATTTGACTTACATCCATTCATTTTTCTTTCAGTCTACGGTTTCGCTTTAACTGGAAACAACTATTGCTTTTTTCGTCTTTCGAAAGAGTCTGTGCTCCAGGACCAGGGATTAGTCTTAAAGCTTTCATTACACCCGAGCAACGCCGGGCTATACTGCTAATATATATATATATATATATATATATATATATATATTATTTATTCTTAATTTATAACATGGATATGTTACAATATCACGACAAAAGTAGCCATTTTGTTTCAACACTTTTGTGTCTTTTCAAGTGATGTGATTTAAGAACCATCAGTCAGTTAAGTACCATGCGCGATACACGCTTTGGGCGATCATGACTCCAAAGAGACATGACTGACTGGGCAGAACATTATCCCGCAGTAGGTTGCCATTGCTTTCTGCGGTAGACTGGTTGCCGACCAAGGCTATAGAACCCAATCTGTTCTGTTATTTAACCCATAACTGGAAGGAATAGACGGATTAATACCTTTCCCAAGGGTATTTGCGCGTAAGTGAATGCGAGGAATTCAACTGGAATTCGAACTCGGTTCCCCGATTTCTCATTCCGAGCCGATATCCACTGCGCCACAACGCACATACATCACTTGAAAAGACACAAAAGTGTTGAAACAAAATAGCTACTTTTGTAGTGATATTGTAACATATCCATGTTATAATTTATGAATAAATCCTATTATTAGCTCTACTTTTGTATTGAGCAATTTTTTAAAAATAGTGTTTCTTTGGACAAGGAATATTCTTCCAACAATACTGGTGTATATATATATATATATATATATATATATATATATATATATATATATATATATATATATATATATATATATAACAACCAGAAAGAGAAGAATAGTCAAAGAATAGTCAAAATGAAAACTCCTTATCAAAACAACCGACGTAAACGATCACATTACGATCTTCAGAGGATATCATGTGATAGCAAGTTTCTTCGATATTCCTGAATTAATTCGAATTTCGTAGTGCTGTCGTTTGGATGGCTTCGATTCTTTCTCAGTTTTTTCAAAATCTTTTTTCAGATCCTTTGAAACAGTTCCAAGGCATCAAATAATAATGAATTCCGTCTGTTGCCTTCATTTTCCATAATGCACGCAATTTTCTGGCCAGGTTCACTGCACATATTTATCCTGCTTCTGATATCTTGAAAAGCGTTTATTTTATTTATTTTTTTAAAGAATGGGTGGTCCGTTATTCGTTCAATATCCAATGGAATTATCCTTTTATCTTTCTTTATTTATTAAGAGAGACAAAAGTGATATATTTTTACAGACCTTTATTTCAAAGCGCATTTCATGTACATACCTCAAGACTATCTTTTATTCCAGTATGTTATCGTAATTGTTCTTGTCCCTCGCACTTCATTAGTTTGCACGTCAATACCTAATATCAATACCAATAGCACGTCCTGTCAATACCTAAAAATTAATGAACTATTCCGAATTTTGATCGTGTTGAAACGAGGGAAAAACATTACTTGGTTCCCGCAAGAAAATGAGAGAGAGAGAAATTTAGAGAGAGGAGGGGGAGAAAGAGAGAGAAAGAGAGAGAAAGAGAGAAAGAGAGAGAGCGAGAGAGAATGTTAGGTTATAATGAAATGGTTTATTTAGTCCGATTTTTATTAAAAAATTATTATTATTATGTCATTTTTCATCATATTTCGATTTCTGCTTTGGTCTCACTACCAACCAAGTCTGCGGGGAGACCTAAGGCAGGTAGTGGCGTGTTGTTATGGCTCCATTTCATGTTTTTCTATCTTCCCTATCATCCTCAGCATTACATAGATAAAGTTTTCCTTAGTGTGTGGGCTGTACTTAATAAGACAATTTTTTGTATGTCTCTTAAGCTGGGGTTTCCAGGGATTCTTTCAATGTGTTGTTTTGTTCCATTTTTTATCATTCCAAGTGCACCTACTATCACTGGCACAACTCTTGTTTTCAATTTCCACATTTTTTCTATTTCAATTTCCAGGTCTTTATATTTTGACAGTTTTTCAAATTCCTTGATTGCTATGTTACAATCCGCTGGACAAGCCATATCAATTAATAGACAAGTTTTCTCCTTCTGGTTTTTAGCAATAATGTCTGGTCTGTTTGCTTCAATTTTTCTGTCTGTGTAGATGGTGTAATTCCATAGAATGGTTACATCTTCTATTTCTGTAACCGGTGCTGGGTGATGTTCATACCAGTGTTTGTTTACAGCTTTTCCATAATGTTTGCACATTGTCCAATGTAAATATTGCCCAACTCTATCGTGGCGATTTTTATATTCGTTTGGGGCAAGCACAGAACAGCCTGAGATTAGGTGGTCTATTGTTTCTTGGTGTTTATCACAAAACCTGCATTTTGGATCCATATTATTATGCATAATATTTGCCTGAAAGTTTCTCGTGAAAAGACTTTGGTCTTGTGCTGCAAGTATAAATCCTTCAGTTTCAGACTTTAATCCAGATGCACGTAACCATCGATGAGTATTAACTTTGTCAACATTGGATTTATTGGCACGTACTGGTAGAGGTTTGTCTTGCCAGCGCTGTTTCATCTTTTCAAGAGCTTTATCTTTGGCTTTCATTTTCATATTTTTTGCCGCAATAGTTGGTTCTTGGCTTCTGTTTTGCTTTTCTACAGAATCTACTAACTGTAAATCTTGTTTGTATTTACTGCCTTCTTTTATTATTGAATATTTTTTATTTTATTATTATTATTATTATCATAATTATTATATTATTATTTTTATATTATAATTATTATTTTTATATTATAATTATTATATTATTATTTTTTATTTTATTATTATTTTTTTTTTATTATTATTATTATTTTATTATTATTATTATTATTATTATTATTTTTATTTTAGAAAACTGAAGATGTTTTCTAATTTTGCATTAAAAAATGTATTATGACAATAATATTTTTTCATTTCAAAAATATATTATGATAATTTTTTTCTTGAGAAATGTATTGTGGCTAATATTTTTCATTAAAAATGTATAATTTTCTATAAAAGTCTATTTTTTGTCTATATTTCCGTCAGTATAACGGAAACCGAGTAAGCAATCGCCAAAAATATAAGTACCATAAATTAAATATAATAGCATTGTTTTTTGGGGTTATTTAAAAATCATTATTAAGAAAAATGTTCGTCACACGGGGATTTGTCTAGAAAGAAAGAAAGAAAGAAAGAAAGAAAGAAAGAAAGAAAGAAAGAAGTGTTTAATGTCTCCTGCCAATACCTCATAAATAATGAACTAGAAAGGGAAAGAAAGGCACTACTTAGTTTCAGTGAGAAAATGAAAAAAAAAGAAAGAGAAAAAACGAAAGAAAGAAAGAAAACAAAAAAGAAAGAAAGAATGAAGGAAGAGAGAAGTGTCTCAGTCAAATGAAAAATGTCGTCATTTTCAACTCTTTCCATTTGTACCCCCTTACTTCTTAAAATAATGACCAGCATTCATATTTATGATCGTTTTTGCAATATTTTGTTAAAGTTGTTAGGCTCAAATATTTAACAACGCGACTGGAGGACGTCGCCGGATATTGTCGTAAAATTTCCGCGAGCTTACGTCTTAAGAATTAAGATTCATCAGAAAATTTAAATAGAAAAAATCGTGACATTTTCACGGGACTTTCTAATTATTATTATTATTATTATTATTATTATTATTATTATTATTCATGTGCCATTTCTCTTCAGGATGTACACGATCATGGACGTCCACTTGCTTCTGTCCCTCGTCGCTTCTAATATTTTCCTTCTTGGTTTCCCTCCCAAACCCTGACCCACCATCTATTTGCTCAAGACTATCAAGTATGTTTCGCGCTGCTTTACCCCCCCCACCACTCTCTCTCTCTTCCCCTCTATTCGTCATGTGAGTATCAGATTCTCTAAACCCTCTTTCCTCATTACATGTCCCGGGAACCTTAGCTGCCTTTTCTTTGATGTTACGCATGTTTTCTTCTCGTATGCATCCTCTCCGACACCTCGTCGTTGCTCACGTGCTCAGCATCCTTCTGTAGAACCATATTTCTGCTGTCTCAAGCCTCTCATACATCGTCTGCCATACTGAAGGACAGATATCACGTAGCAGTTCAGCAATCTTTTTTGTTTGTTTGTTTGTTTCCAATGAGAAGTGTTTTAAAAGGCGATGGGAAATATGACATCAAAGTTTGAAGTCAAATTGGAAGAGCAAAAGATCTTTTATGTGCCCTGTCCTTTCAGGACGTAGGTGATCATGGCTTTCCACATCTCCCTATTCCTGGTGGCTTTTAGTACGTTTTCTCCTGTTACACCACCCAAACCCGGCTCTACTATCAACTGGCTCAAGGCCGTAAATTTATAATGTAAATGTATAGAAACTAGCATGGACACAAAATGAGGGATCGGTTTATATATTGATTATAATATAGAATTGATCCCCCATTTTATACCCACATTATAATTTCTTATAAACAGTTGGCATATATATTCTTCTTCTATGTGCCCTGTTCTTTCAGGACGTAGGCGATCATGGCTTTCCACGTCTTCCTATCCCTGGTGGCTCTTAGCACGCTATCTTTTGTTATTTCACGCAACCATCGTTCCGTCATCCACCTGATCAGGTCCTTCAAATATGTTATCCACTGCTTTGTCCTGTCTCTTTTTCCCCTCTGTCTGGCCTGTTAGTATCAGGTTCTCCAAGCCCTCCTTCCTCATTATAATATAAATATAAATTTCCTTTTCGTTTCCATCCTTTCCAAAACCTCATCACTGCCCACATGCTCGGTCCATGATATCCGCAGCATCCTTCTGTAGAACGACATTTCCGTTGCTTCAAGTTTTTCCTTCATCTTCGATGATATTGTTCAACATTCACTGCCATATTGAAGAACCGATATCGCATAGCAATCCAGAACTCTCTTCTGTGTTTCTAGACCTTCCAAAAAACGGAAGAAGGTATTAAGAAACGGACAGAAATAAAAAGAATAGGCATCACAGATAAGTTAGATATGAATAAAATAAGAGAAATGACAGGACAAAAGAAAAAATGGCCATTGACAGGATGCATAATACTAAAAGAGAGAATGATGATAATATATTAAAAAAATATTAATTCATTTTGAAATGGACCTATTTGGGCATGCAAACTTTTATACCGCCCTACCACAACTGGTAGTTGTATTTCTCCCCTAGGCAGCTGACTTTTCCTCTGACTATAGGCTAAGTGTCGATGAGATCGGGTACCACACGTTGCCGTAATCAGACGCGAGTCAGACGCCTAGCCGACCACCACTCACCACCGTGATCAGACGCTCAGCAGCCGGCTACGTGGTACCCAGGCAATGTTGTTCATTGTAGGCTAAGTGTCAATGAGATCGGGGTACCACACGTTGGCGTGATTAGACGCGAGTCATACGCGTAGCCGACCACCACTTTTGGTTTGTAACTAACTCCCAAACCAAAATAGTAACAATTCAACATCTCCGAGCAGACTCAGAATATTTGCTTATCATGAGTGGTTGTTCTCTCAATGAGGCAAGAGTATTAAAGTGCTATGCAATGTCGGTCCTTCTCTATAACAGTGAATGGACAACATTGACGTGACTGCTGTGTAAGTTACACCTCAAGTTGTCTATTTTGCAGAGAACCGTGCATTCTTTGTTCCTATAGTTAAGGGTCCTTTCTTTCTTGTTGCTAGTCAGTCTTCACTTTCTAGCGTTGATATACTTCAGAAGAGTCTTCATAACTTCATTGGTAATGAATTATTTTCCACCTATCCCAGACAAACTGTTGCAAGCTTTGTGCTACCCTATCACTCTTTCCAAGAAAATGTTCCAAGGAGCAATATTCCTTTGTTCCACTAGAGCTAACCATCACAGCTGAAATCCGTCGTGCCAAGTTAGACTGGAATGAATCATTTACATTCCCTTCATATTTTATTAGTAAGAAGGAAGTAACACATCACTTAATAAATCCTGGGCCTAACTAATAAAACAACAACTTTTAGGCAAAATTCCACTCTATTCATCAACATAGTCTCCTTCTAGGGTGATACACTGATTCCAACACTTCTCTAACAATTCGATACCGCCTCTATAACAGTGAATGGACAACGTTGACGTTCCTGCTGTGTAAGTTACACCTCAAGTTGTCTATTTTGCAGAGAACCGTGCATTCTTTGTTCCTATAGTTAAGGGTCCTTTCTTTCTTGTTATCTCAGATGAGGCCGGGATTTGAAGTAATATAATACCTGATCATGCGAGACGTTTAAATATTTTAAATATTCTTTACTTGTTTCTTAAAATAAAGCCCAGAATTGGACGTTTGCCAGTTGCTGATTATGACAAAAAAAAGAAGAAAGCAACAAAAAATATACCTGATGAGTTAGAATAAATAAATGGCAGAGCAAAAGCTATAGAATGATTCTTTTGTTATTATCACTTTGCAAAATCTTACAAGGCACCCAGAAAGTCTTTGCTTCGGCCAGCCAATAAGAAGAAGAGACCAGCATGGGGAAGAGAGCACAAAAACTGGACACCAGAACAGTTCATTTGATGCACATGTTATTGTGCAGTTTTAACAAAAGAACCATTCTATTTTCATTTAGAATTATCCACTTGGCAATAAATACTAAAAATAGAATGAAATACATCATCTTCTTAAAAAAAAAAAAGCTGGGATAGCCAAATAATTATGGCCGGTAGTATATATATATATATATATATATAAAATCTACATGGTGCGATGGGTAAATTGTCGCTATTTGCTTTGTAAAGTTTTGCAAAGTAATGATGAAAAAAAGAACCATTCTATTCTCATTTAGAATTATCTACTCGGCAATAAATACTAAAACTAGTATGAAATACATAATATTCCTTAAAAAAACTGGGGTGGCTTAATAATTATGGCCGGTAGTATATATATATATATAAAATCTACAGCGTGCGATGGGTAAATTGTCGGTATTTGTCTTGTAAAAGTTTGCAAAGTAATAATAATAAAAGAACCATTCTATTTTCATTTAGAATTATCCACCTGCCAATAAATACTAAAAATAATATGAAATACATCATGGCCGGTAGTATACAAAGACAAAGGGGACTTAAAGAGACCCGAATTATTCAGGGCCTCAACAGATACGTTTTTTATGACTTGGATTCAAATGCCGTCAGAAAGATTGGAAAAAACTGGAGAGAAGAGACGGATTAATACTTTTCATAAAGGTATTTGCGCGTAAATGAGTGCAAGGAATTCAACTGGAATTCGAATTCGGCTCCCTGATTTCTCGTTCCAAGCCGATATTCACTGCACCACAATGCAAATCCAAAAAAGGTCACAACATGACTATATTGGAAAAGAAGGGACGAAATACACTGGCACATGCAGGCCAGTTCAGAAGCAGAAACGAGCTGGAGGATGTGGAAATGGAAGGTCAGTAACAAGAAGAGGCAGAAAGTTACAAAAGTGGAACAGAGTAGGAACTGGAAAAAGATGAGAACGAGAAAATGGACAAGGAAGAGGGAGGAAATGAAGAGAGACCGAAATTACCATTTAAGAGAAAACATGTGGAAAACCAGTAAAAAACGAAAATAGTTAGTAGTAAAAAAAAGTGGGGGTTCGACCTCTCCGATTTAGACAGTTATAGTATCGTATGCAAATAAAGAGACCAGTATATGGTGATGTGACACAAGGCCGAAAGTATGGGACACCCAGTGAGGATCGAACTCCTTGCACTCATTTACGCGCAAATACCTCGAAGGCTCAGTTGTATCTCTGTCCGAGGATAGGTATGCAATTGAGAAAAATAATACTGCTAGATGTCCGGTTCCGGGGAACAGTGAAAGTCGGTTCTCTGTGCAGGGCCCGGAAGTTTTTCTTGCCTGAATCTATCCTGCACATATATAAATCTACCATCCACCCGTGTATTGAGTACTGCTGCCACATCTGGTTGGGTGCCCCAGCTACTCTCCTTGGGCTTCTTGACAAAATACAACGGAGAATCTGTAACGTGATCGATACTGACTTGGCAGACCGGCTGCAACCAATCTCTCACCGGCTTGATGTGGCTTCCCAGTGCCTCTTCTACAGATACTTTCAGGCTTCTGCTCCGATGAACTAAGATCATTGGTGCCGCCTAGGTATGAATTTACACGAGATACTAGATTAGCAACTAGGTCCCACCCTTTTACAGTAAAACAGATAAGATGTAACCGTAATTTCTACTCCAACAGCTTATTTTTCTCGCGCTTCCTGCCTGTGGAATTCCCTTCCACGTGTCTGATTTCCCGACGGCTACAATCTCCAGGAGTTTAAATGTAAGGTCAATAGACACCTCCTATCACACTAACTTGTATCTACTCTCCAAACACTCTCGCCATCTACCCAACCCTCATTCTCGGTATCCTTACCCGTCTATCACCCTCCTTCTGACTTTTCCTATATCTAACCATCCTTTCTCACCACTAACCATCCTTTCTCACCACTCTATGTAACCCCCTGCGCAATAGTGGCAGTGAAATGCCTTGCTCGGGGTGAAACGATTATATATATATAAAAAAAAAAGTTAAGTGCCATACGTGAAACACGCTTTCGGTGATCATGTCTTGAAAGTGACATAACTGACTGGGCAGATGATTATCCCGCAGTAGGTTGCAATTGCTTTCAGCGGTAAACTGGTTGCCTGTCAAGGCTAGAGAATCCAATCTCTCCTATTATTTGACTCATAGCTAGAGGAGGAAGAAATGTATTATATTATTAAGTAGTAATTAGTTAGGGATCAGTTTATCACTTCATCAAAATAGAAAACAGATCCCCCCACTTTATGCCCAGTAGAAACCTTAATCATGTCTTCAACTCTTATATTCAGTCAGTAGGTTGCCATTGCTTTCTGCGGTAGACTGGTTTCCGACCAAGGCTATAGAACCCAATCTGTCCTATTATTTAACCCCTAACTGGAGGGAGGAGACGGATTAATAACTTTCCCTAGGATATTTGCGCGTATGTGAATGCAAGGAATTCAACTGGAATTCGAACTCGGCACCCCGGTTTATCTTTCCGAGTCGATGTCCACTGTACCACAAGGCACAGTACAGATTTAGTAAAAAGAAAAAAATTGCCAGTGTTGCAGTTTTTGAAAAGAATAAAAAAAAAGAAAAAAGACCAACAAAAGGTTTTTATAAAATAAATTACTCATGGTCGGAAGAACTATCAGCTTAATGAGTCATTTTACAAAACTGATCGTCCTAATACTAATGAACCAGGCCAGAGATACACAAGGACAGCGCGGGTTCGTCAAAAACATTGGGTCAAGGAACGCCATATTTATGATTAGGATGGTCTCTGAAAGGGCAATACAAATGAAGAAAGTCTTATACCTATGTTTTATCGATTATACAAAGGCATTCGACAATGTACACCGCAAGGAACTGATGGAGATGCTCAGCAGCCTCGACATATTTGGGAAAGACATTAGGGTAATTAAGAATCTCTACTGGCAGCAAACTTCCTGTATACAGACAGGTAAGGAATTCAGCAGATATACATAGATAGAAAGGGGCGTAAGACAAGGATGTGTCTTTTCACCAGATCTATTTAGCTTGTACAGTGAGAATATTTTAAGGACCCTAGATGTTATGCTAGGATTTATCATCTGAGGTCACAATTTAAACAGCATAAGATACGCAGACGATACAGTGCTAATTGCAGACACAGAAAGGAAATTACAAGACCTCCTACAGAAAATAGCTGAAGAGAGTGTCAAAAAAGCACTTCAAATAAATTGCAAGAAAACCAAATGCATGGTCATCAGCAAAAAGAGAATCCCAAAATGCCAAATACAGGTGGGGAATACTCAAATAAGGCAGGTAGAAGAAGTTAAATACCCGGGAAGTGTGCTAACAGAAGACGGAAAGTGCGACACAGAGATCCGAAGGCGAATTGGCATGGCGAAGGACGCGTTCCAGAAGTTGAGTAAGGTATTAAGAGACAGGACAATTTCGCGAGAAAAAAGAAGAGAGTACTGGATTGCTATGTGATGTCAGTTCTTCAATATGGCAGTGAATGCAGGACAATATCATCGAAGATGAAGGAAAAACTTGAAGCAAACTGAAATGTGGTTCAACAGAAGCATACTGGGTATAAAGTGGGGGATCAGTTCCATATTACAATCAATATATAAACTGACCCCTCACTTTTTGGTCAGATCAGATTCTATACATTTATATTCCTGATATCAAAAATCATAAGGATGCATTCCAGAAACTGAGCGGAGTATTAAGAGACAGGACAATTTCGCTAGAAACAAAGAAGAGAGTACTGGATTGCTATGTGATGTCTGTTCTTCAATATGGCAGTGAATGCTGGACTATTTCATCAAAGATGAAGGAAAAACTTGAAGCATCTGAAATGTGGTTCTACAGAAGGATGCTGCGAACATCATGGATCGAGCATGTGAGCAATGATGAGGTCTTGGAAAGAACGACAAAGAAAACAAAATTAATAGTGAGCATCAGGTAGAGACAACTGAAGTTTCTGGGACATGCAATGAGGAAGGGGGGCTTAGAGAACCTGATACAAACAGGCCAGATAGAAGGAAAAAGAGACAGAGGAAGACATATTTGAAGGGCCTGATCAGGTGGATGACAGAACGGGGGCTACAAGATGTTACAGGAGAAAGCGTGCTAAGAGCCACCAGGGATGTTGAGACGTGGAAAGCCATGATCGCCTACGTTCTGAAAGGACAGGGCACATTGAAAAATAATATATATGCCAGTAGTTTATAAGAAATTATAACGTGGGTATAAAATGGGGGATCAATTCTACATTATAATCAATATATAAACTGATCCCTCATTTTCTGGCAATGTTAGTTTCTATAGATTTATATTCTAGATTTATGGGCTTGAGTTAGTGGATGACAGAACAGGGGTTGTATGGTGTAACAGGAGAAAGCGTGCTAAGAGTCACCAGGGATAGGGAGACGTGGAAGGCCATGATCGTCTACGTTCTGAAAGGACAAAGCACATAGAAGAAGATGCTCTTTGAAGAAAATTAAATTTCGGTATGAGATGACCCATAAGGAGTTGACTTGCTGCTAAACGAACAAGCAAATGTTTTTACTGATCGATACACCGATGTATTTGTAGTGTCTGTTCATTTCTCACTGTCTTTTCTTGATGCATTAGAAATACATTGAAAATCAGTTTATTACGGATTGTTTGTCTATCTTTTTTTAAGACTACACGCTGCTTAGATTTTTCTGCGTTTTCTTTATTTTTCAGTGTATGGAAGCTCGGAATGTCCTCCCGACAGTCTTTTACTTTAACCTTTGTAGTACAAACAAGTGCAAATCCTGTCAGATGTCCGTTTGTTATTTTTTTGATCTCCGAGGAGCGCCGTAATTCATTTTTATGACAAAGGACAGCGGACATCAAAGGCGAACGTCTCCAATGAAATAACCGTAGATATTTGTTTTTGGATCTTCACGTCGAAACATCAAAAAATCAAGGAGTACTAAAAAAAAAAGATTTAAAAAAAAAATGATTAAAAGTAAAAAGCGAAAAAAAAAAATCACAAGAAGCGAATAAACAAATAATTTAGATTATGAATAAACAATAAATACAAATAAAAAAATGAGAAATAGAGTGAAATTTAAAAAAAAAAATTGGAAAGACGAACAGGCAAATCAACAAAAACAAAGTGACAGTTTAAAAAGAAACCGTAAGAGCACGCATGCGTGCCTCCATTTTCACATGCGCATATTTAAACAAAAGATATAGTGATATTTCAAAGCGTATGTAGGGGCCTCGGTGATTCTTGGTGAATTGGCCTTTTATAAAAAAAACTTCCAAAGTCCCCACAATTTAAATATCAGAAGGTTGAAGGTTGAAATGTGAAAGGATAAAATATTTCATGTGTATTTTTTAAAATCATTTCAAGCAAGGCATTCCACTGCCACTATTGCGCAGGGGTTTACATAGGGGAAGGTGATGAGAAAGAGTGGATAGATATAGCAAATGTCAGAATGAGGGTGATAGACGGGTAAGGATATCGAGGATGAGGGTTGGGTAGATGGGAAGAGTGTTTGAGAGAATGGATGCAAGTTAATGTGTTAGGAGGTGTCGACCTTACATTTAAACTGCTGGAGATTGTAGCTATCGGAGAAGCAGTCATGTGGAAGGGAATTCCACAGGCGGGAAGTGCGAGAAAAGAAGCTGTTGGAGTAGAAATCGCGGTTACATTTTATCGGTTTCACTGTAAAAGGTTGGGACCTAGTTGCTAATCTATTATCTCGAGCAAATTCGTACCTAGGGGGCATCAGTGATCTAAGTTCATCGGAGCAGAAGCCGTGAAAGTAGTTATAGAAGAGGCACAGGGAAGCCACGTCGCACCGGTGAGAGAGTGGTTGCAACCGGTCTGCCAAGTCAGTATCAATCACATTACAGACTCCGTTGTATTTTGTCAAGAACCCCGAGGAGAATAGCAGAGACACCCGACCAGATGTGGCAGCAGTATTCAATATTAAAGCAAAGATTTATTTACAGAATGAAAAAGTGTAAGAAGAAACATGTAAATAAAATTCGTTAACTGAGAGAAAAATGTTCATTGAGAAAATGCATGCTGTTTTGTAGTTGAAATTGTCCGTAGTAGTATTGTATGTATTTAAAATGTCCGCAGAAGTTTGGATTTCATTTGTTGTGTAGTAAAGTTTTTGTTCCTTCCTCTTTTTAGTAGGTCGCGACAGGTTGAGAGAGAAAGAGAAGGCAAAGTAAATAAAGGAGTGTGTCCATTTGGTTGTGTGCCGCCCTCTTTGGCGGCGTGGTGTGAAAATGAAGAAGAGGATGTTGAAAGTGAGAAAATTGGACGAAGAGGTAGAATGGATGTGTGACGTGGCCAGGTTATCGTGAAGTGAAAAAGATGAAAAGAAAGTTGGACGCAAAGGTTTGTCAGTTTTTCTTCCTTACATTGTGGTCAGGTGTCAGCTAACTGCTTCCCCTGGCTGACGGCTGCGACCGGTTAGAGGCCATCCTTAGATATTGAACGCCTCTGATGTGCAGGGGGCTATGTAATAGTGAAAAGATTGGAAAAGAGAAAGCCGGAAACCACATCCTAAACAGGGAACAAGGGACGTGGGTGGAGTGTGAACCGGGAGACAGATAGATCTATCTACTCCAATTAAAGCTGTAGAAAAACCGTTTTTCGGGCGTATTTTGAATTTTGCGATTTGATGACCAATCAGGATTTAGAATATGATTTTTCAAACTGACTTGTGAAAAAAAGAGAGCTTTTTGCCTTTTTAATCATTTTTTGCATGTGTGCAATTTATTTTGTATGTTTTAGTTGTCTGATGGATTATATAGCATTTGTATCCTAAACCTTAGATATGGCACAAGGCTGAAAGTATGGAGCACCCAGTGAGGATCAAACTAATTATTCAGTAGTAATTGATCTAGCTAGACGAGCTTACTAACTATTAGACCAAATCGAATTGCTCAAAAGGATTTTCTAAGCTTAGCTTTGGCACAAAGTCGAAAGTATGGGGCACCCAGTGAGGATCAAACTCAGTAATCAGTAGTAATTGTTACAGCGAAGCCATACCACGTCAACGTGCCCAAAAGAATTTTGTAAGCTAAGGTGTTGCAAAAAGCCGAAAGTAACCATTACACCAGGTCGGAGTGCTTAATTTTACCTGAAAATATCAGTTAATTGCCATACGTGATACACGCTTTGTGCTATCATATCTCGAAAGATACATGACTGACTGGGCAGAATGTTATATCGTAGTAGGTTGCCATTACTTTCTACGGTAGACTGGTTGCCTACCAAGGCTATAGAACCCAAACCGTCCTATTATTTAACCCATAACTGGATGGAAGAGACCAATTAATATCTTTCCCAAGGGTATTTGCAGGTAAGTGAATGCAAGGAATTCAAATGGAATTCGAACTCAGCATCCCGATTTCTTTCTCTGAGCCGATATCCATTGCACAACAATGCACATAAAAAGAAACTACAGTAAAAGCTTCGTCTATCAAACGAAAAACAACTTTAATATATTCTCTCTCTCCCCCTCCTCCTCTCTCACTCTCCCTGCCCCCTCTCTCTTCCTCCCTTTCTCTCTTTCTCCCTCCCCCTCTCTCCCTCCCTCCCTCTCTCTCTATTTATCTTTCTCCCTCCCTCTCTCCCTCTCCCTCCATCTTTCTCTTTCTCTCTCCCCCCTTTCTTTCTTTCTCTCTCCCTCCCTCCCTCTCTCTCTTTCTCTGTCTGTGTCTCTCTCTTCTACGTCTTTTGCGAATATGATTTTCTACAGCTTCCTATATATATATATATATATATATATATATATATATAATCTAAACTTATATATAAATGGAACTTTGTGTGTGTGTGTGTTTGTGTGTGTGTCCGTTACCTATAGACTCCGAAACGGCTGAACCGATTTTCTTTAAAATTTACATAGTTGTACGATAAGCGTCTGCGAGTATTTTTTAGCTACGTTTTGTGTCGAGGTACCCGATAAATATTGAAAATCGATAATAGAAAAAATCGGGTTATAGAAGAAGTGGTCCGATTTTAATCAAATTTGATACACTCATAGACAAAGACATAAGAAACGACATTCAGAAGTTTCAAGGTTGCAGTTCTTACAATAGTGCAGAAAATCGATAATATATATATATAAAAAAGGCAAGATGTTTGTGTGTGTGTGTCTGTTTATGTGCCTGTATGTCTGTATGTTTTCAGCACTTTTATTTTAGTTTTTGCTTCGGGTTTGTCTCTAAGTAGGTATAATTGGAGTTCTTAGTCTCAGCCACGATACCATTTACTCAGAGGACTTCAAAATTCAGTTTACGACGAAAAAAACTTATTTGATATCGATATCAGAAAATCAAAATTTGACTTACATCCATTCATTTTTCTTTCAGTCTACGGTTTCGCTTTAACTGGAAACAACTATTGCTTTTTAGTCTTTCGTGGTAACCTCCAAAGAGTCTGAGCTCCAGGACCATGGATTAGTTTTAAAGCTTTTATTACACCCGAGCAACCCCGGGCTATACTGCTAGTACACACACACACACACATATATATATTAGTCATCCACATACAAGACGGTTTCGCTGTATCACAGCTCATCAGTGTGGCTAGACACATCCACTTGCTTCTGGTCGTATGGAATCAGAGAAAAGAAAATTTAACATGTTGTATATAAGCAGTGTATACACACGCCGGTCACCGAAAGAACTCAGTCCATTCCTGAAGTGCAATGTATATATCGCAGAAGTGGAAACTGTTTTTAAAACTTTCTTCTCTAGAAAGCTCAGCCGTAATGAGAGCATAATATTGCTTCCAACTCGTTTTGTTTTGGTTGGCGCATAAATTTGCTTTTTTACATTCAAAATGAATGACGCCGAGTGAACGTTGTTTTGAAAGGTTCGTTTTCTTTTTCATAGAAATACACACTTTTATCCCTCTTTTGCAACATAGTACTTAGCTCGTTGTACATTGGAACAAAGAGATAAAGAGAGACGTTTCTTGGTAGTAGGCAGTCGTCCTTAGATTTTTGGTGGTTAGATTGAAGTGGATGAGTGAGTCCTGGCGAATTGGTAAAGAGAACTGATTTCAAAGCCCTCTGTTTCTGGGTTCATATTAATTTGATAAGTGCGTGTAGGATTGTCCTGCGCTTTGGAACTGGCTCTTTAATTTTTTATTTTGCTTATCCAACTGTCTGATTTCGGAAACGAAATTACCTGATTGACCTGCCCTTAAGAATGCTGGTGTTGATTAATCCTGATACAGCGTTAAGTAGGTGATACTTTACAGGGGATTAAAAAATATGTTTTTGTTTTGTTTATGTTGTGGAGTAGTTTTCGCACTGAAGGTTATAATCCTGCTATGTCGGCTGCTAATCGACTTAACGCATTCAAAATGTTAAGAACTTGGTAATCTTCCACTGGAAACTGACTCCTTAGTATTCGGCTAACTGCCGACTAATATCAACTGCCTAGTAGTTCTACCGAACTCCAATAGAATTCTAAAGAACTCTCTAGAACTTCTAAGAACTTCTAAGAATTTCCCAAGAACCTTTCGAGTTAACTTCCTGTTAACTCTTATTAATATAGGAGGGGGAGTCCACTATCTGAGGAATAGGTGTGTTTCATCATAACAGTTTATTAAACATTGCCTGACGCTCCATTTTTGATTCCTTATTTTGTATTAGTGGCAAGGGTTTATTCAAGTATTTAAAAGTGTGGCACAAGGATAAAAAAACTGAGAAACGCTGGTCTAGATCGTTGCATATTTACGTTTTTCTTCTCGGTATCTACCGGCCTTCTCACTGAAGTTGGATGTGACACAAGGCCGAATTTTATGGGCTTAAGCTTAGGTAAAATTTCCTGCCGACCCAGGCAGGGTCAGGTTCCTGTCTATTTTTTTTTTTATGGCAAATCAACTTCGGCGGGTCATTTATTGCAAACTAAATTTTCTTTATTTATTGTTGGCAATACCTTTTTCTTTCAACAATTTATTGTTGTTTTTTTTATATAAGTTTTTGTGTCTAGTAATACATTTTTCTTTTCCAGTATGAAGATTCATTGGGATCTATTTTTAAGGGCAGGGTCTTCAAGACCTACCCTTGTTATTTAACCCATAACTGTTAAGTGTACCAGCGCTTAAGTGAATTCAGGGTATTCAACTGGAATTCGAACTCGGCTCACCGATTTCTCTATCCGAGCCGTTATCCACTGCACCACAACGCACATTCGTCACTAAACGCTTACAGCACCTTGTATTCCCAAGCGGTCACCCATCTAAATACTGTCCAGGCTCAACGTTGCTTAACTTTTTCGCTAGACGATTCTCTGCCCTTTGGCGGAGCCTCGTTCTGTTTCTTCTTTGGCCGAAAGCTGAGAGCCCGGCAGTCAGAACAACGGCAAAATGCGTAAATTCTTTTTTTCGTTTGCAGTCGCGACATTTTTTTTTTATGGGACTGGTAACAGCCAGATATTTTCTAAGGTCACTAAAAATAGACATGGCAAGAAGTTCTCTTCCGGTCTCAGTGCATTTAATAAATTCCTCCCCTCGCCCGGTTCTCACTCCACCCGCGTCTATTGAACGAGTGAAGAGGCTCATCCCTTGTTCCCTGTTTAGGATGTGGTTTCCGGCTTTCTCTTTTCCAATCTTTCCACTCTTACGTAGCCCCCTGCACATCAGTGGCGTTAGCGCCTTGCTTGGGGTGATATGATTAAAAAAAAAATAAAAAAGACTAACTCACTACTTGAAGTTTTTTCTTCGTTTGTACATATATACTATTTCTATGGCTGGACCATTTTTAGGTACCTCCACTCATTTAACTATTAAACTGAATTTTTGAAAATAAAAATAGCTTTCTTGAAATTTTTATTTTAGTTTTAATTAAAAGCTAAATGATTAAATTTACTATTTCCAGTAAGCGAAATACTCTGGTGTATTTCAAACAGAAGTTATATTGACCGAAATCTAACATTTTTCATTTTTTCTTTTTAATCTTTCAATTTTTAGCCCCGTTTTTGAGCGATTGACACATATGTAAACAAAAGTTAATTCTTGGTTTTTAAAATTTTGCAAAAGTAAAATATGCATCTGTGACACATTATTTTTGTAAAATTAGCTAATTAAATTTTAATCTGATTTACACACGTATTACTATTTATGGATTCAAGTTTAGAATAAAACTATTTTTTAATCACAGAGTTGAACTTTCTAAACTTTCCACCATATTTCAAATGCGTTGACAGGTTGAAATGCGAGATAAGATGTGTATGGCGATCACAAGTGACATACTTGTACAATTTTTTTTTCCTCTAATGTGAAGAAAACCTGAAACAGATGACAGTTTAATGTATGCATAGAAATTAGCATACAAAAAAAACTTCACACACACACACACACACACACACACACACACACACACACACACACACACACACACAATATTTTAAAAATACGAAGGTACAATGATTTGTATTAAACTTTTCAATTTTCGAAAGTATACGTAAACTTCATTGAATAAGTTTATCAATTAACCACAACAAACCTTTGAAATAGTTTTATAATATTTTTGAAACTTTATAAATTATTATAATTAAAAACAAATGAAAACAATTTAAAATTTTATTATTAATCAAAAATTATTTTTTCTTCAGACTAATGTCCTTAAATTATATTATTTATTCAAGTACATAGTTTTATTTCATTTTGTATTTTGTTATTGGAAGCAATTTTCGGAAATAAAGGCAAAATATTTCTTAAAAACAATACTAGATGATTTACATTCCCCAATGAGACTTGCGTTTAACTAATAAAACTAATTTTGTCAACAAAATTGGAGGGGGATAACAAATGTAAAAAAATGTTTTCACAAAGATTTCTAAAAAAAATGTTAATTAGAAAAATAATTTCATTCATTTGAAAGTCCTGAAAGTTTCATTAAAATTCGACAATTATTTGATGTTTGCAAGAATTTCCAAACTAATGTGTTTGTCACTGGAAAAAAAAATCTGAGATACGGAATATTTACATTTACCATTGTAAATTCTCATAACGATTTGGTTACCTGCTAACTAAAATCCAAACAAGATTTTTACTAAAATTTGGAATGAAATTTTAAAAAATAATTACAAAATATATTTAATAATAACATAAACATTTTGATGAGAAAAGTTCATTTTTATTAAGCTTAGGGAATTTTTTGTTTATACTATGCTGTTTTTTTTCAGCGATTTCGTGAAGGTACCTATTTTTGGGATGGATGTGCGTTGTGGTACAATGGATATCGACTCGGAACGAGAACTCGGGGACCCGAGTTCGAATTCCAGTTGAATTCATTGCATTCACTTACGCGCAAATACCCTTGGGAAAAGTATTAATCCGTCTCTTCCCTCCAGTTATGGGTTAAATAACAGGACAGATGGGGTTCTATTGCCTTGGCTGACAACCAGTCTACCGCAGAAAACAATGGCAACCTACTGCGGGATAATCTTCTGCCCAGTCAGTCATGTCTCTTTCGAGGCATGATCGCCCAAAGCGTGTATCACGTATGGCACTAAACTGACTGACTGAATATAATGGTTAGAAATATGATTAAGGCATCTACTGAGCACAAAGTGGGGGATCGGTTTTCTATTGCTATGAAGTAATAAACTGATCCCCCACTAATTACAACTTAATAATATAATACATTTCTTTTCCCTCTAGCTATGAGTTAAATAACAGGACAGATTGGGTTCTATAGTCTTGGTTGGCAACCAGTCTACCGCAAAAAGCAATGGCAACCTACTGCGGGATAATCTTTTGCCCAATTAGTCATGTCTCTTTCGAGACATGATCGCCCAAGCGTGTTTCACGTATGACACTTAACTGACTGACTGATCTATTAATCAATCAAGGGCTGTTGTCCTGCGCTGACATCGTATTGGATTTTACAACGAAACGTAACGTATAGATCATTCGTCCAAAGGAGTTTACGGTAATATTTCAGAGACACACACGTTCTCCTCCGTTCACTGAAGTTAAGCAACGGTTATCCTGGTCAGTACCTATTTTTGATCTATTAATCAATTAAGTGTTGTAGTCCTGTGCTGACATTAGATTTTGTCATCGTAACATATAGATCATTCGCCCAAAGGGGCTTACGGTAATATTTCAGAGACACACACGTTTTCCTCCGTTCACTGAAGTTAAGCAACGGTTATCCTGGTCAGTACCTATTTTTGATCTATTAATCAATTAAGTGTTGTAGTCCTGTGCTGACATTAGATTTTGTCATCGTAACATATAGATCATTTGTTCAAAGGGGCTTACGGTAATATTTCAGAGACACACACGTTCTCCTCCGTTCACTGAAGTTAAGCAACGGTTATCCTGGTCAGTACCTATTTTTGATCTATTAATCAATTAAGTGTTGTAGTCCTGTGCTGACATTAGATTTTGTCATCGTAACATATAGATCATTCGTCCAAAGGAGTTTACGGTAATATTTCAGAGACACACACGTTCTCCTCCGTTCACTGAAGTTAAGCAACGGTTATCCTGGTCAGTACCTATTTTTGATCTATTAATCAATTAAGTGTTGTAGTCCTGTGCTGACATTAGATTTTGTCATCGTAACATATAGATCATTTGTTCAAAGGGGCTTACGGTAATATTTCATAGACACACAAGTTTTTCTCCGTTCACTGAAGTTAAGCAACGGTTATCCTGGTCAGTACCTATTTTTGATTTATTGATCAATCAAGGCTTGTAGTCCTTTTTTTAAAAATCGTATCACCCCAAGCAAGGCGGTAATGCCACTGATGTGCTGGGAGCTACGTAAGAGTGAAAAGATTGGAAAGAGAAAGCCGGAAACCACATCCTAAACAGGGAACAAGGGATGAGCCTCTTCAGTCCTGCGCTGACATCGTATTGGATTTTGCAACGAACGTCATCGTAACGTATAGATCATTCGCCCAAAAGACCTTACGGTAATATTTCAGAGACACACTAGTTCTCCTCCGTTCACTGAAGTTAAGCAACGGTTATCCTGGTCAGTATCAAAATTCGTGATCGGTTTGGAATAAAAGATCTTGTAAACTTGGATACGCAGATGGCTTAATAGATAATGGCTGGGAATGAGAAATCTGAGTTCCGGGTTCGATTTCCAGTTGGTTTCCTTCTATTCACTTACGCGCAAATACACTTGGGAAAGGTATTAATTCATTTGTTCGTCCCCCAGCTATGGATTAAATAATTTGTAAATCAGTATTATCTTGTAAAAAAAATTAATACAATATTCACACATACATACATACATACATGCATACATACATACATACATACATACATTTGGTTTTGGACTTTACAGTGTTTCGATATTAATAACATAAAAAGGGTTGACATGTAGCCGTAGGGAGCTGGTTAATGTTTCTTTGATTCGGCCTTGTGTCAGACTTAGCCGAACTCCCTACAGCATACAAGTTTTATGTTGAATTATCATCAGAAGTTTTTCATCATCAGAAGGTTGATTGTCAGCAGGTTGTAATGTGTAGAATTGTGGAATAATAAAATATACATTTTGAATGTTAAAATAGAAATTCATTAAAATGAGGAATAACACAAGTTGTAGAAGTTAATGTTCAGTTAGAAACATTATTAAGAAGTTATGAGTAGAGTTCGTACAAAATGTTTGTAGTAGTAATTATTGAAAAAGATAAGAAGAAAGAGAAAGAGAACAAGGTGCGACCTAACCTTATCTCCTGGCCGATTTGAAGTTGGTTACATTTTAGTTCTTTCGTCTCTCGGCTCTCATCTGTCTCTTGACTGACGCCAAGGTTATTTATATAGTCTTTTTGAATTTAGCACTGGATCGTGCAAGTCATTCCCATTGGTCAAAAATCATTTTAACACCAACCTTCGAAATCCGGGTTCGACTTTTTCTTTATGCACATGGTCAATCATTTTTTTATTTGGGAAAAACCAGGATTTCACACGTCATTGTGAATTTTTGTAAAGGTGAAGAGAGTTGATTTAATTAATTATTATCCACTACAGACAACAGATCAATCAATCGATCAATCAATGTATCGAATAAGCTGGTCTCTTTTCAATATGACAAATTTTCTTAAATCTCGTTGCAATCTGTTGTTGTGAAAATCTGAAAACGTGCATTTAGTCTTTAATTTCGTTTTAAGTACTATAAATAAATAACACCCCAAAAATCCCACCACACGCATAAGATTGCCTTTTGTTCGCAGACCTCAATGTTCGGCGTCGGTTTTGGAGATTTCTTTTGCGTTAAACGTTGTCATATGCAACCCACATTTCATCGCAAGTTAACATATATTTTTGAAACGCTTAGTTGGCTTTTTAACCAGTGAACCGAGTTCCAATTCCCATTGGTTTGTTTATATTTGCTTATGCGCAAATACCCATGGGAAAGAGATAAATTCACTTCTTTTTCGCCCCCCCCCCAGCTATGGGTTAAATAGTATGAGTTGTATCGCCAAAACTATTATTATCTCCTCCACCACACCGAAGAAATATAATCTAAAAAAAGTATTTTCTAGCTTCCTATAACCTCGAAAGGGTTGATAAACCGTAGAAAATGAATGTATCAATCAATAAAACTAATAATAAACAAGAAACATGGGGTAAAACATCTATTCCTCTTGAAAAAATTTGGGAAGATTGTGAACCGGATGTGAATGATATATTCAGGGAAATTACATATTACACAGTCTAAGATTTGCTTGAGATCCTGATGATGTTCTTTTCGTTTTTCTTCGCACACATCGCAAAGATTTTCGTGGAGATTGGAATTCCAAACATTAAACTAAGAATTATATACATATATCTTTTTAGTTTTAGTTTTTGTATTTTAATTCTTGACGAGCTATTACTTGGAACAGGATATTGTTAAGCTGACGAGATTTCTGCAATCATTTATGCCTCATATCGAATGCCTAACGAACTGGTTTATATCCAATACATTCCCAACATCGACCAGCGTCTTCTGAGTGACGTAAACAGCTTGCATTGATATTGCAAGCTCCTTAGCCGTTTTACGTTGATCCATTCCATGCTTGGTTATATTTCGATAATATTCATCCTTTCCTCCAAAATCACTCTCCTTATTTTGAATTTTTTTTTTTTTACGACTTATTAAATAAATCTGAAACATATTTTTTAGATTGTAAGAATTGTTACAGATTTAATTGGAGTAGATAGACTAAACTATCGCCCGGTTCACACTCCACCCATATCTATTGAACAGGTGAAGACGCTCATCACTAGTTCCTTGTTTAGGATGTGGTTTCCGGCTTTCTCTTTTCCAATCTTTTCACTGTTTTCTTTTTTTTTTTTTTCAATTGGAGTAGATAGACTAAACTATCGCCCGGTTCACACTCCACCCACGTCTATTGAACAGGTGAAGAGGCTCATCCCTTGTTCCCTGTTTAGGATGTGGTTTCCGGCTTTCTCTTTTCCAGTCTTTTCATTCCTACGTAGCCCCCTGCGCTTCAGTGGCGTTACCGCCTTGCTCAGGGTGATATGATAAAAAAAAATATAATAGTTTCTGATATAAGTCTTTTTATTTAACTTTGTTATAATAAAATACCCTATACTCATTTTTCTCTATGTGGACTTGCTAATACAGGGAACTATATAGGGTTAGCAATGCATTCTCTGGTGTCTTGCTCCGGAGTTTAGTAATGTCCTTCTAATCTCTGTATATTCACTTATTGTACTACTAGCAGTATAGCCCGGCGTTGCTTGGGTGTAAGGAAAGCTTTAAAACTAATCCATGGTCCTGAAGTTCAGACTAAAGAATATTTGAAATAATAAAATAATTGCGACAATTTACCAATCGCACCATATATATATATATATATATATATATATATATATATATATATATATATATACTAGCAGTATAGCCCGGCGTTGCTCGGGTGTAATAAAAGCTTTAAAACTAATCCATGGTCCTGGAGCTCAGACTCTTTGGACGTTGGCACGAAAGACTAAAAAGCAATAGTTGTTTCCAATTAAAGCGAAACCGTAGAATGAAAGAAAAATGAATGGATGTAAGTCAAATTTTGATTTCCTGCTATCGATATCAAATAAGTTTTTTCGCCGTAAACTGAACTTTGAAGGCTAAATAAGTCCTCTGAGTAAATGGTATCATGGCTGAGACTAAGAACTACAATTATACCTACTTAGAGCCAAGCCCAAAGCAAAAACAAAAATAAAAGGGCTGAAAACATACAGACATACAGGCAGATAAACACACACACACACACACACACACACACACACACACACACACACACACACACACACACACACACACACATCTTGCCTTTTATATATGTATATATATATATATATATATAACTGTAACCTTGAAAATTCTGAATATCGTTTCTTATGTCTTTATCTATGAGTGTATCAAATTTGATTATAATCGGACCACTCCTTCTATAACCTGATTTTTTCGATTTTCGATATTTATCGGGGGCACCTCGACACAAAATCTAACTAAGAACACACGCAGATGCTTATAGCACAACTGTGTAAATTTTTGAAGGAAATCGGTTCAGCCGTTTCGGAGTCTATAGGTAACGGACACACACACACACACAGATATACACACATACACACAGACAAAGTTCATTTTATAAATAAGTTTAGATCTATTGCAATAGCCCTCTTTTTTTCATCAGCTATCGTGTTGGTTGTCTCTCGAGTAACAAACAACCTGTATATTGTAACCCTTTAAAAAAAAACTTATAGCGGAAAGGATAAGTGGATTTGAAGTTTTCTTTGATTCGGCCTTGTGTCAAACATAACCAAACTCCCTAGCCTGCATTTTTTATGCAGAATTATAATCACCAGAATTATTATCAGAAGGTTTTCATCATCAGAAGATTGATTGTTAGTTGGAATGTGTGGATTAGTGTTGAACAGTGGAATAATAAGATATACATTTTGAATGTTAAAATAGAAATTTATTAAAAGGAGGAATAACAAGAATTCGTAGAAATTATTGTCAATGAGAAAGTTAAGGGTATCAAGAGTTCGAACAAAATGTTTGTAGTAGTAATTGTTGAGAGAGATAAGGAGAAAGAGAAAGAGGACAACGTACGAGTCGCTTGAAGTTGAAAGTTACATTTTAGTGTTGTCTTTCTCGCTGCTCCCATCTCTGACTGACATTGATGAAGTCCTTTTATTGTAATCTAGATATTGGAGGCCACAACCTGAACAACATAAGATATGCGGACGATAGAGTACTGATTGCGGACACGGAAAGTAAACTGCAAGATCTCATACAGAAAGTAGCAGTGGAGAGTGACAAGAAAGGACTACAAATAAACTTTAAGAAAACTGAGTGCATGGTCATCAGCAAAAGATACAACCCAAAATGCCAAATACAGGTAGGAGATAACAGAATCAAACAAGTCCAAGAATTAAAGTACCTAGGAAGTGTTCTAACAGGAGATGGAAAGTGCGATACGGAGATCCGAAGGCGAATTGGCATGGCAAAGGACGCGTTTCAGAAGATGAGCAAAATACTAACACACAGGAAAATCTCAATAGAAACGAAGAAAAGAGTGCTAGACTGCTACGTGATGTCAGTTCTTCAATACGGCTGTGAATGCTGGACAATATCATCGAAAATCAGGACAAAACTGGAAGCGGCCGAAATGTGGTTCTACAGAAGGATGCTACGGATATCGTGGACTGAGCGTACAAGCAACGACGAGGTGTTAGAAAGAATGTCAACAAAAAGGAAATTGATGCTGAGCATCAGGAAGAGACAACTGAAGTTCCTGGGACATGCAATGAGGAAGGAGAGCCTGGAGAACCTGATACTGACTGGACAGATAGAAGGAAGGAGAGACAGAGGAAGGCAGCGGATAACATATTTGCAGGGTCTGATCAGGTGGATGACGGAACGGGGGTTGCCAGGAGCAAACATACTAAGAGCCACAAGGGATAGGGAGACGCGGAGATCCATGATCGCCTACGTCCTGAAGGGACAGGGCACATAGAAGAAGAAGAAGAAGAAGAAGAAGAAGAAGAAGAAGAAGAAGAAGATATTTTCGCACTTACACACGAAGTCCTTTTAGTCTTGCAAGTCGCTCCCATTCATCAAAAATCATTTTAACACCAACTTGCAAAATCTGGTTTCGACTTTTTCCTTAAGCAGATGGTCAATCCTTTTTCTATTTGGGAAAAACCAGGATTTCACACGTCGTTGTGAATTTTTGTAAAAGTGAAGAAGAAGGTTGATTTTAATTAATTTTTTAATCCGCTACAGGTTCATGGCCTTTTCTAAGAGTAAGTGAATAAAAAAAAGCGAAGAAAAGAGAGGGTAGAAAAGATAAGTGCAGCGAAGAAAAAAAGAAAGAATAAAAAAATGAATGAATGAATGAGCGAAAGAAAGAAAAATGAATAAATGAAAGAAAGAAAAATGAATGAAAAAACGAAAGAAAGAAAAATGTGTAAAGAAAAGAAAGAAAGAAAGAAAGAGAGAAAGAAAGATGAATGGATGAACGAACGAAATAAATCAAAATCAAAATGAAAGACAGAATAAACAAAAAATAACAAAATGAATGAACGAACAAACAAACGAAAGAAAGAAAGAAAGAAAGAAAGAAAAATGAATGAATGAAAGAAAGAAAGAAAGAAAGAAAGAACAAAATGAATGAATAAACAAAACAAATAAAGATAGAAAAATGAATGAACAAAAGAAACGATAAAATGAATGAATGAACGAAAGAAATAAAAAAATGAATGAATGAAAGAAGGAAAGAAAGAAATAAAAAACAAAATGAATTAATGAATGAACGTACGAAAGAAAGGAAGAAAGAAAAAAATGAAAGAATGTAGGAACCAAATAAACGAATGAATGGATGAACGAAAAAATAAACGAAGACTAAATTGAATGAATGTATGAATGAATGAAACTATGAAGGAATGAAACTATGAATGAATGAAAGAAGGAGCCGAAAAGCATGATGGTTACGACAAAAACAGAAAATAAATAAAAAAGAAGCTATTCAAGAAACAAGATAAAAGATCTCCCCGAAAATATTCCAGTAGACATTCGAATAGTCAGTTGCTTTCTCACAATATTTGACTCACATAACATCTTTGTACGCCGGGGAAAAAAAAAATGTCCACCGACAAGAAACCTTTTCATTGTCTTCTAACATGGTCAAAGCATTCCGTTAACATATACGTGTCTAAGAATCCTTAAATTCCGACATTTGCACTTCGGTGACTGATTGAATGACAACTCAGTGATCCTTTTCGGCAGAGTCACTGCTAAGTCAAACTTTCTAAAAATGTTTATTTGGCATACAAACATGAACAGAAATGAAAATAAAACCTTTTCCAAGGTGAGAAGAAGGAAGCTAGTTAAAAATGTTTTATTATTTTAGTAAAACAAATATCAATAAATAAATAAGTGAAGTAAGAAATGTAAAAATGAAAATTAAAAAGCAAAAATAATAAAATAGACAACGGGAAATTTCAAATGTTTGATGGTTTTTTGTTTAAGTCTGTAGCAAAAGTTGCCATTATGTGAAGTACTGTAGCAACAGGAAAGTGAAGAAAGAAAAAACGAGAAGATGGATAAAAAAGAAATAACAATACGAAAAGAAAAGAAAAAAGGAATTACAGATAAAGAAAAAAGGAAGAAACGGCGAAAATAGAGCCAAAAAGAAAGAAAAGAAAAGAAAGAAAAGAAAAGAAAGAAAGAAAGAAAGAAGTGAAAGAAAGATAGAGACTAAGAAAGGGAGAAAGAAACGAGAGGAAGAAAGAAACGAGCGAAAGAGAGAAATGGGTGAAAGAAAGAAAGAAAGAAAGAAAGAAAGAAAGAAACTAACAAAAAAAAAAAACAGAAGCGTGCAAAAGAGAGAAAGAAAAAAGACAAAGAAATGAGTGAACAAAAGAAACAAACAAACAAGCAAGCGAAGGAAAGGAAGAAAGGATCGTAGGAACTTAAAATAGAAACGAGCAAAAGAAAGAAAGGAGCGAAAGAGTGAAAGGAAGGCGTGACAGAAAGAAAAAAAGCAGCGAAAAAGAAAAATGAAGAAAGAAAGAAAGAAAGAAAGAAAGAAAGAAAGAAAGAAAGAAAGAAAAGAGTGAAAAGAGACATAAACAAATAAAAAAGAAAGAAGTGACAGAGAGAGAGAGAGGGTGAAACGAGGGATAAAAAAGAAATAAACGCGCAAAAGAAAGAAAGAAAGAAAGAAACGGGTGAAAAATAAAAACGAGCAAAAGAAAAAATCGAAAGGAAGGAAGGAAGGAAGGAAGGAAGGAAGGAAGGAAGGAAGGAAGGAAGGAAGGGAAAGAAGCGAGGGAAAGAGAGAAGCAAGCGAACAAAAAGATTGATAAAAAGAAAGAAAGAAAAAACGAAAGAAAGAAAGAAAGAAAGAAAGAAAGAAAGAAAGAGAAACGAGGGAAAGAGAGAAACAAGCGAAAGAAAAAAGATTGAAAAAAAGAAAGAAACGCTGAAAGAAAGAAAGAAAGAAAGAAAGAAAGAAAGAAAGAACCGAAAGAACCGAAAGGAACTTTTGTTCTCATCTTGGTTGACATAGATGTTATAACAGACACAACATTTCGACCAAGTACTTTCTAGTCATCATCAGGTGTCCATAGATTGATTGATGTGGAATATCACACCTATAACACCTATATCAACCAAGATGAGAACAAAAGTTCGAAATAATTCCAAGATTATTGAAAATTACTCATCTCAGAAATAAATTTGATAAAATTGCTCTTGGTTTTAACCACGGTCTCAAGACAACTTCAGAATCACCCGCATCTCATCTGTATGGTCTCCTGTTTAAGTTAGCGAATATGCCTTGCCTTTAGTTCAACTTTGGTTTTGCAAAGAGTTTTGTTGGTCTCTCGCTCAACTGCGCTTCACACAATAATCAAGAGGGTGGCTGACTGGGGAGTTAGACAGGAAGATGTAAGCGGTGATGCGGTCGCTAAAATTGTCTGTAAGCCGTGACATGGTTCTCCTGCTTAAGTGGCATGGTGCAGAGTCCTGTTGTCAGACATCGGGTCTTTCAACAGCCGGCTTCTTGATCCAAGGCATCACCATCTAGTCTGAGGCTCTACCCAACAAATTAGGGAGTTCTTTTTTCTTATCAAAACTATCAGAATGAGTTTTTTGTGCTGATCTACCTTCGTAATCACCAGTAAACTCATCCAACTCTTTTCTAATCCTTTTACACTGTCGTCAAATTGATACTCTAAAACATTCGTATTGGAAGCTTCCGGAGATAATGCCATGCGGTACAGCAGGGCATTTCTAAATTTCTGGCGGACTGATTTGTGTCATGGTGCTTTGTTTCTCACAGACGGTGCTCAACTGACTCTACTACACTGTGCAATCAATAAAATCAAAAGCAAACAACGCGCATGCACAAATAAAAAATAAAATGGCGACATTTTATCTATCGCATTTTTTTAAGGGCATTTTGATGTTGGGAGAGAGAGAGAGAGAGAGAGAGAGAGAGAGAGAGAGAGAGAGAGAGAGAGAGAGGACATGAAAGAAATGCCGGATTTCGTAAGATTTGATCGCAGAGAAAATTCCGATTTTACACCCACATGTCGGTTCATGAGGTAATAAAAAATATATTCATTTATACATTCAGCAATAGAAAAGCTTTTTTCTTGAAGACAATCGGCTTACTAAATTTTACCATGTCCTGGCGTCTTCAAAAAAAAAAAAAAAAAAACAACAAAAAAAAAAAAACAAAACAAAGAAATAGATACAATTTCTTATTTATTGTCTAATCAGGATTAGGAAAAAAAAACTTAAAATTTGAGCCGTTCCCTTTTTCCACAATTGTATAAATGCTCGTAAATTATGCCTTTCTTGGTAGAGAGTACAGACAACTTATGTTTTCTTACTCTCTCACTTTCTTTTTCTTGTTGTTTTTCAAAAATTGAAATTATTCTTCTCGTTAAATAAATTTAGACTTATTAATACAAACGAGACCTTTTGATCTTTTGTGAAACTTTCTGATATTTTCAAAGATGGTAGGCTAGGTTACGTTTGACACAAGGCCATTTCGCAAACGTAGCCGACGTACCCTACAAAAGGATAAAGAATGAAAGAAAAAGAATAAACAGAAAAAGGGAGCAAAGAAATGAAAAAAAGGGCTGAAACGGGAAAAGAGAAAAAACAAAAAAAAAACAAAAACAAAACAAACAAAAAAAACAAAACAAAAAAAACAAAAACAAACAAAAAAAAACAAACAAAAAAGGCTAAGTTAACATTCGTAAATAAAAATTACAGCAAAAAAAAAGCAGTAAAAAAACACAGCAAAAAAAAAACAAAAAAAAACGATGTTTAAAAAGAACGCTTTTTATCCTGATACCGCTCTTACTCTAAACTCCGTCGGCCATTTTTGTTTTAAAATATCACTCAATAAGTCCCGAGCCTGACATATAGATGGCGCCTCAATGAAAAAAAAAATCTATATGATTTTTATGAACTGCTAACCTTCAAATGGTCCGTGACAAAATTTGGTTCCAATCTGATTATTAGTTTACAAATTACAGTTTAGTGAAGCTACTGTTGCAAATTTTCAAAACAATGAAAAATCTGAATTTTGTGTGTTGATAAAGCATTGCTTTCTGATGGAGAAAATACTGTTCAAGCAAAGCAGTAGTTTGATAAGTGTGATTCAGACTCTGCTCTGTCGGAAACAATGGTTAAGAGGTGGAATGCTGACTTTAAACGCGGTCGTAGACACAAATGAAGCTGAACGCTCAGGTCGCCCCAAATTGGTAGTTGTCCGGGAAAACATAATTGAAAACGTAAATTGAAGTTGCATGAGATAGCAAAGAAGGTGAACATATCAGGAGGCAGTGTATTCATCATTTTGCATGAGCATTTGTCAATGAGACAGCTGTGTTCAAAGTGGGCACCACATTTGCTCACAGTCGATCAAAAAACAACAATGTGTAGATGATTCAGAGCGTTGTTTGCAACTGTTTCAACGCAACAAGGAGTTTTTTTGCGTAGATATGTAACAATGAATGAAACATGGATCCACCACTTCACTCTGGAGTCAAATCGGCAATCAACTGAGTGGACAGCAGCGAATGAAAACCGTATCTGCTTCCTGCTTTCCTGCCTCCAAAGCATTCGACAGGGTCTGGCATGCTGGCCTCTTGTGCAAACTGCGGAGCTATGGGATAACTGAACATCTGTTTGACCTCACCCAGTCTTTCCTCTCACCGCACATTGAAGGTGGTATTAAATGGGCATGCCTCCCAAAACTACCAGACGAACGCGGGCGTCCCTCAAGGTTCTATCCTAGGTCCCACGCTCTTTCTGATCTACATTAATGATCTCCCCGACACTATTAGATCCCAAGTTGGCATGTATGCCGACGACACAACAATCTACTCCCGCATCGATCAGAAACCAGGTCTGGACGACAAAGTGAACCTCGCTGCCGTACTTGAAAGGGACCTCCAATCCGTAGTGACCTGGGGTAGGAAATGGTTGGTAAATTTCAATGCCTCTAAAACAAAGCTGTTATCAACTAATCACCATAGACAATCGCATCTACCTCCCATTAGCATGGGACAGGCTAGCCTCCCAGAGAGTAAAATACTACGCCTCCTTGGCCTTACACTCTCGGCGGACCTCAAATGGAATGACTATATTGAATCCATTGCCAAATCTGCTGCTATGAAAGTCGGCTCTCTGTGCAGGGCCAGGAGATTTTTCCCACCTGAATCTATTCTGCACATATACAAATCTACCATCCGCCCGTGTATTGAATATTGCTGCCATATCTGGTCGGGTGCCCCTGCTGCTCTCCTTGGGCTTCTTGACAAAATACAAAGGAGGATCTGTAACGTGGTTGATACTGACTTGGCGGACCGGCTGCAGCCGCTCTCACACCGGCGTGACGTGGCTTCCCTGTGCCTCTTCTACAAGTACTTTCATGGCTTCTGCTCCGATGAGCTTAGATCACTGGTGCCGCCTAAGCACGAATTTACACGAGATACTAGATTAGCAACTAGGTCCCACCCTATTACAGTTAAACAAATAAGATGTAACCGTAAATTCTACTCCAACAGCTTCTTTTCTCGCGCTTCCCGCCTGTGGAACTCCCTTCCACAAGTCTGCTTTCCCGACAGTTACAATCTCCAGGTGTTTAAATGTAGGGTCAATAGACACCTCCTATCACACTAACTCCCAACTATTCTCACAACACTCTCATCTACCCAACCCTCATTCTCGGTATCCTTACCCGCCTATCACCCACCCTCTGTCATTTCCTATATTTAATCAGCCTTTCTCCACTCTACGTAGCCCCCTGCACAGTAGTGGCAGTGACATGCCTTGCTCGGGGTGAAACGCTTATAAAAAAAAACAAAAAAAAAACAAAACATCAGCAGACAAGGTTTTGGCCTCCGTATTCTGGGAAGCGTAAGGTATTTTGTTCATCGATTACCTTGAGAAAGGAAGTATCATCGATAGCAAATACTATATAGCGTTATTGGTGCATCTGAAGAAAGAAATAGCCAAATAACGGCTACGAATGAAGACTTACGGTTATATCACGTTGAATACACCGGTTCTCGTTCGAACACCGAAGTTAAGTAACGTTGAGCCTGGTCAGTACTTTAGATGGGTGACCGCTTGCGAATACCAGGTGCTGTAAGCGTTTATTGATGGATGTGCGTTGTGGTGGAGTAGATATCGGTTCGGAAAAAGAAATCGGTGAGCCGAGTTCGAATTCCAGTTGAATCCCCTGCATTGATTTACGCTCTAATACCCTTGGGGAAAGTATTAATCTTTTCCTTCAGTTATGGTTTAAATAACAGGATTGATTAGGTTCTGTAGCCTTGGCTGGCAACCAGTCTACCACAGCAGGTATTGGCAACCTCTTGCTGGATAATTAAAATGCCTGAGGTCTTTACAGGGTAGTACTTGGGACCCTGCCTTAAAACAAATCCCAATGAATCTTTCTCCATCGTTTGGGTGGAAGCCGTCTCAACCCGACTAGGGTGAATGCAGCTAACGGGCACTAATGAAGAAAGAAAAAGTTATTTTCACCAAGAAAACGCACCGTGTCACAAGTTGATTGCAATGATGACAAAACTACTTGAATTGCTTCCGCGGCTACCTTACTTTTCCAGCTGGCCTCACACTCTCAGCGGACCTCAAGTGGAATGACTACATCGAAACCATTGCTAAAACCGCTGCTATGAAAGTCGGTTTTATGTGCAGGGCCAGGAAGTTTTTCCGTCTGAATCTTTTCTGCACATATATAAATCTACCATCCGTCCCTGTATTGAATACTGCTGCCACTTCTGGTCGGGTGCCTCTGCTATTCTTCTCGGGGTTCTTGACAAAATCCAACGGAGGATCTATAATGTGATCGATACCGACTTGGCTGACCGCCTGCAGTCACTCTCTCACCGGCGTGACGTGGCTTCCCTGTGCCTCTTCTATAAATACTTTTACGGGTTCTGCTCCGATGAACTTAGATCACTGGTGCCCACTAGGTACGAATTTGCACGAGATACTAGATTAGCAACTAGGTCCCACACTTTTACAGTGAAACCGATAAAATGTAACCGCAATTTCTACTCCAACAGGTTCTTTTCTCGCACTTCCTGCCTGTGGAATTCCCTTCCGCATACTTACTTCCCCGACGGCTACAACCTCCAGGAGTTTAAATGTAAGGTCAATAGACACTTCCTAACGCACTAACTAGCACCCATTCTCTCAAACACTCTTCCTATGTGCCTCTTTACTCGTCTATCACCCTCCTTCTGACATTTCCTATATCCAATCGCTCTATGTAACCCCCTGCGCAATAGTGGCAGTGGAATGTCTTGCCTGGGGTGAAATGATTAAAAAAAAAACTGGTCCCCCAGCGACTCATGGCTGTTTGCAGACCTCAAAAGAATGCTCTAAGGTAGCGGGCCACATCCGGCCCTCGAGTGAATATGGTTCGGCCTGCTGCTTCTACTCTGGTTGGTTGGTTGATTTATTTAACCAGCATATCAACCCTCGTTAAGTCATTTAATGCTGAAAATCGTTTTGATTTGTTTTATTTAGTTTATTTGTTTTATTGTTTTTTGTTTTTGCAAGATTCATTGGGATTTGTTTTTAAGGGCAGGGTCCCCAAGTCCTACCCTTGTTATTTAACCCATAACTGGAGGGAAGGGACGGATTAATACCTTTCCCAAGGGTACCAGTGCTTAAGTGAATGCAGGGTATTCAACTGGAATTCGAACTCGGCTCACAGATTTCTCTTTCAGAGTCGATATCCACCGCACCACAACGCACATCCGTCCATAAACGCTTACAGCACCTGGTATTCCCAAGCGGTCACCCATCTAAGTACTGACCAGGTTCAACGTTGCTTAACTTCGGTGATCGAGTTTTACTCTGGACAAGACATAAATATAGGTAAACCAAAGTGACAGTTGATAGTCTGAATATATTGCCTCGAAATTAAAAAAAAAAATTCTTTTTACCTGGAGAATGTGTTTTACTTTTATTTATTTATTTTTTTTGGGTGGGTGGGGGGGAATCGCCAAAATTAGCGTACGGCCTCACTTTCATTTTTTTTGTGAAATTGCTTTCGTGAGCGAGCACTTTTAAATGAATATAAAATAGTGTTTTCAATCGCTTTTAATGGAATTTTTTTTTCAGTACTGATTTATGAAACATTTATTTTGAAGATGTGCGCAACAAAGAAAGGATTACCTTGGGGACATGGAACGTCAGGACGTTAAACAGCTGCGGACAACTAGAGAATGTCAAGCAGGAAATAAACAGGCTAAAAATCAATATTCTGGGAATATGCGAAACCAGATGGTCAAATAATGTCGACTTCAGCAGCGACAACCATAGGATAATATACGCCGGAGGCAAAAATAATGAAAAAGGAGTCGGCTTAATACTGGACAAAGAAATGAAGAAATGTGTTTTAGGGTACTGCCAGTTCTCAGAAAGAGTTCTCCTGGTTAAACTGAAAGGGAGACCATTCAACATAGCAATTGTAGTCATATATGCACCAACAACACAAAGCACCGAGGAAGAAATAGAATCTTTTTACTCCACTCTAAAGAAGGCTAAGGCTAAATGTAAAAGCCAAGAAATCAGGATCATCATGGGAAATTTGAATGCCAAAGTAGGCAAGGAGAGGGAAGGTATGACAAATGGAAACTTTGGTTTAGGAATTCGCAACGAACGAGCAGAAAAATGGGTGCAATGGTGCATAGCAAATGACCAGGTAATAACTAACACCTGGTTTCAAGAACACCCACGACGTCTATGGATATGGAGAAGCCCAGGAGGTGACACAAAAAGCTAGATAGACTATATAACCATAAACAGCAGATTCAGAAATGCAGTGGTTCAAAGCAAAGTCTAGCCAGGTGCTGACTGTGGAAGCAACCACGTCCCAGTCATCTGCAAATTAAAAGTGAAACTCCGGAGATTGAAGAAGGCCTAATGCAGCACTAAAACTGATATACAACGCACTTGTGAATGACCTCAAACTACAGAAAGAATACACTAACAACGTGAAAACTAAATATGAAGAACGAACTAGGAAAGGACACTCAAAATGGGACTCGCTAAAGGAAGCAATACTGACATCAGCAAACAGCATTGCCCCAAAAGAAAATAGGCGCAGAAAGAAAAACGAGTGGATGACGGAAGAGATTCTGGACATGATGCAAAGGAGACAGAACATTATATCAAGACGTGGAATGGAGTACAGGGAACTACACAAGGAAATAAGAAAATATAGACAGGCTAAAGAGAAATGGCTCAATGACAAATGTGCAGAAGTAGAGAGATTGAGCAGGAATAATAAAGCAGACATGCATAAAGAAATAAAAGACAGGATAAAAAACCTGCTCTTCAACATGTATAAAATCTAAGCATGGAACAATCATTTTGGAGAAAGAGGAAATACTCCAACGATGGGAAGAATATATAAAAGACCTTTTCCAAGACAAGAGAGAGCAACCAATAATACGCAAAGATGAGGACAAACCAGAAATATAAAAGTCTGAAGTGGAATCTGCAGTAACCAAACTGAATAGAAACAAAGCAGCGGGACCAGGCGGTATAGTCATAGAGCTGCCGATAGCCCTGGAAGAATTTGGTATAGAGAAAATTACTGAAATAATAAATGAAATTTATAATAGTGGGGTTATAACAGATGATCTCAGCAAGTCTATCTTCATAGCACTGCCTAAGAAACCAGGAGCAAACGAGTGCAAACTCCACAGAATCATCAGTTTAATGAGCCATATAACAAAACTGATCGTCCGAATCCTGATGAATAGAGAGAGAAGCAGAATCAGGACAGAGACAGGACGAGAACAGTGCAGTTTCGTCAAAGACACTGGAACAAGGAACGCCATATTTATGATTAGGATGCTCTCCGAAAGGGCAATACAAATGAAGAAGGAATTATACCTGTGCTTTATTGATTATGCGAAGGCGTTTGACAAAATGCACCACAAAGAACTGATGGAGATGCTCGGCAGCCTGGACATATTTGGGAAAGACTGGAGAGTAATCAAGAATCTTTACAGGCAGCAAACCGCTTGCATACGGACAGGTAATGAATTGAGTAGATATACAAAGATAGAAAGGGGCGTAAGACAAGGATGTGTCTTTTCACCGGATCTGTTCAACTTGTACATCGAGAATATTTTGAGGACCCTAGAAGTTATTCCTGGATTCATAATCGGAGGCCACAATTTAAACAACCTAAGGTACGCAGATGATACAGTGCTGATAGCAGACACAGAAAGAAAACTACAAGACCTCCTACAGAAGGTAGCTGAAGAAAGTAACAAGAAAGGACTAGAAATATACTGCACGAAAACTGAATGCATGGTCATCAGTAAAAAGGGTAGCCAAAAATGCTAAATACAGTTCGGGGATACTAGAATCAAGCAGGTACAAAAATTTAAATAGCTGGGAAGCGTTATAACAGAAGACGAAAAGTGCGACACCGAGATCCGAAGGCGAATTGACATAGCGAAGGAAGCATTCCAGAAGTTGAGTAAGGTATTAAGAAACATGACAATTTCGCTAGAAACAAGGAATAAAATACTGAATTGCTACTTGCTGTCCGTCCTTCAATATGACAGTGAATGCTGGACAATATCATTAAAGATGAAGGAGAATTGAAGGAACTGAAATGTGGTTCTACAGAAGGATGCTGCGAATATCATGGATCGAGCATGTGAGCAATGATGAGGTCTTGGAAATGATGGAAACAAGAAGGAAATTAATACTGAGCTGAAGTTCCTGGGACACGCAATGAGGAAGGAGGGCTTGGAAAACCTGATACTAACAGGCCAGATAGGGGAAAAAGAGACAGGGGAAAGCAACGGATAACATATTTGAAGGACCTAATCAGGTAGATGACGGAACAAGGGTTGCGAGGTTTAACAGGAGAAGGCGTGCTCAGAGCCACCAGGGATAGAGAAACGTGGAAAGCCATGATCGCCTACGTCCTGAAGGGACAGGACACATAGAAGAAGAATATATATACCAACTGTTTATAAGAAATTATAATGTGGGCATAAAATGGGGGATCAATTCTATATTACAATCAATATATAAACCGATCCCTCATTTTGTGGCCATGCTAGTTTCTATACATCTATATTCTAGATTTATGGGCTTGAGCTAGTGGATTGAGCTAGTGGATAACAGAACCAAGGTTGCATGGTGTAACAGGAGAAGGCGGGCTCAGAGCCACCAGGGATAGAGAAACGTGGAAAGCCATGATCGCCTACGTCCTGAAGGGACAGGGCGCATAGAAGAAGAAAAAGAAAAAGAAGACGACGAATATATTTTTTACAAAATACCGGTCAGATATTAAATTTTATTGAATCCTTGCTTTCTTCAAACACATATTTAATAACATGGTTCTTCACCATGACACTGGAGCCATAGCTGTTTGGCCCTCCTCCATGACTCTACATAGCTTTTTGGCCCTCACTCTCTAAAAGGTCGCCGACCCCTGCTCTAGATGAAGAAATTTGGTTCCAATGAAGAAGTGACATCGGAAATTGAGGCGTATTTTAGTGCCAAAGACAAATCGTTCTACAAAAACAGGCATCGAATTGTTATAGAAGCTTTGGAATCAATCTAACCCCCTAGAAGGAGACTATGTTGATAAATAAAGTCGAAGTCTGCCTAAAAGGTCTTGCTTTATTAGTTAGGCCCGAGATTTATTAAGCTATTCTGAGAATTATAATAAAACCCAAACATATGAAGCTGAGTTCATTGTCTTTCTTTTTTCATAATATTGATAACGATATTATTAAACGGATGTGCGTTGTGGTGCAGTGGTTAACGACTCGGAACGACAAATCGGGGTGCCGAGTTCGAATTCCAGTTGGAGTCCTTTCATTCACTTACGCTCAAATACCCTTGGGAAAGGTAATAATCCGTCTTGTCCAGTTATGGGTTAAATAATTAGACAAATTGGGTTCTATAGCCTTGGCTGGCAACCAGTCTACCACAGAAAGCAATGGCAACCCACTGCAGGATAATCTTCTGCCCAGTCAGTCATGTCTCTTTCGAGACGTGATGGGTTAAATAATAGAACACATTGGGTTCTGTAGCCTTGACTGGCAACCAGTCTAACACAGAAAGCAATGGCAATCTATTGCGGGATAATCTTCTGCCCAGTCAGTCATGTCTCTTTCGAGACGTGATACGTTAAATAATAGAACAGATTGGGTTCTGTAGCCTTGACTGGCAACCAGTCTAACACAGAAAGCAATGGCAATCTATTGCGGGATAATCTTCTGCTCAGTCAGTCATGTCTCTTTCGAGACGTGATGGGTTAAATAATAGAACACATTGGGTTCTGTAGCCTTGACTGGCAACCAGTCTAACACAGAAAGCAATGGCAATCTATTGCGGGATAATCTTCTGCTCAGTCAGTCATGTCTCTTTCGAGACGTGATGCGTTAAATAATAGAACAGATTGGGTTCTGTAGCCTTGACTGGCAACCAGTCTAACAGAGAAAGCAATGGCAATCTATTGCGGGATAATCTTCTGCCCAGTCAGTCATGTCTCTTACGAAACATGATCTCCCAAGTGTGTATTACGTATAGCACTTAACTGACTGAATTATTAAACACAATTCTTCTAAGTAAACAGTCTAAAAATAAAACTTGCTTGATATTTTTGTTATCGATTCTCAAAAATAGGTTTTATTTTGGATGAGATTTAGAGTGTTAACTTTAGGTTGGCTTTGGACAGAAGCCAGAAAGGTAGACATAGGTTTGTTCTGCACAAGAGACAAAAGGCTTGACAGAGGCTTGGTTTGCATATGGAAGAATATTCGAGGAAAACATTTTTTCTAGTTCTATTAATTCTTCGTGAAACGTAAAAGAAAAAAAAAAAAGAAAAGAAGGAAGGAACATTTAATAGAGCTTCACCAATATGGCAGAATTGTTTATACGACCGACAACCATTGTTTCAGTACAAAATAGGACAGTCGAAACAAAGTTGATGGTCTAAAACTTGTGACGTCATTATTGCGTATGGTTACGTCATTAAGACAGACGTAATATAGGGAGTGCGTTATTGCTTTCGGTTCAAGTGGAGTTCTACTCAAGTGGACAAAATACATGATTATTACAATTGTTCCACTTGTAACTTTAGTCCCATTATTACTTACTGTTATCACTACGAAAAGAAAACGGGAAAATAACAAATAAAAAATAAAAATACGACTACAGTTAATAATCAAAAGTTTATGGTAGATATCCAAAATAATTTTGAATATTTAAATAATACTAATTTAAAGGTGCTTCCACTAATTCGCACAAAATAACAGTTTTGCGTGGTGTTAAAAGCTCCCCAAACTAAATAAAAATACAGTTTTGTCCTCAAAATGTTTATATTATTATTTAGAGAAAAGATGAAAGTTTTTTTTTTATTATTTTATTAATTTTTTTAAATCCTTTCTAACACGTTGAAAATTTTGATTAAAATTTTTTTTTTTTCGTCAGTGAGTAACTAGATTTTTACTAGCAAACGCAATATTACGCAATTCATTTTTTGCTGGTAAAGAACATTGTTTTGGAAATTCTTGCAAAAATCAAAGGATAATTGAATTTTTATGAAACTTTCAGAACTTATTCACAAATGACTAAAATTATTTTCGAAATCATTATTTTTATAAAATTCTGGTAATATATATATATATATTATATACATATACATACTAGCAGTATAGCCCGGCGTTGCCAGGGTGTAATGAAAGCTTTAAAACTAATCCATGGTCGAGGAGCTCAGACTCTTTGGATGTTGGCACCAAAGACTAAAAAGCAATAGTTGTTTCCAGTTAAAGCGAAACCGTAGACTGAAAAAAAAAATGAATGGATGTAAGTCAAGCTTTGATTTCCTGGTATCGATATCAAATAAGTTTTTTTCGTTGTAAACTGAATTTTGAAGGCTAAATAAGTCTTCTGAGTGAATGGTATCATAGCTGAGGCTAAGAACTACAATTATACCTACTCAGAGCCAAACCCGAAGTAAAAACTAGAATAAAAGGGCTGAAAAAATACAGACATACAAGCAGATAAACATACACACACCCAAAAATCTTACCTTTTATATATATATTATCGATTTTCTGCACTATTGTAAGAACTGCAAACTTGAAACTTCTGAATATCGTTTCTTATGTCTTTGTCTGTGAGTGTATCAAATTTGATTAAAATCGGACCACTCCTTCTATAACCCGATCTTTTCGGTTATCGATTTTCGATATCTATCGGGGTACCTCGACAAAACACGTAGCTAAGAACACTCGCAGACGCTTATAGCACAACTGTGTAAATTTTCAAGAAAATTTGTTCAGCCGTTTCGGAGTCTATATGTAACGGACACACACAGAACCACACACACACACACACACACTCACAAAGTTCCATTTATAAATAAGTTTAGATAGATATGATTGTTATTTATAATAAGTATTTAATGAATTAGAACACCCTCAATAGTGGCGTATGAATACATGAATATCACACGCTAAAAGTCTGCTTCCTGTTACCGAGCGCCCATAGCTCAAAGGTAGATCGCCGACTGACGCCAATTCGATCGGGTTTCAATCCTGGATAAAAAGCAATCGGATGTCTAACCGTACTGATGAGCTGTGATATAGCGAAACACATCTGTCTGCGGATGACTAATATTTGGATATTTATAAAATATCTATCTGGAAACATTCTTTTCGGAAAATAAATTTCTCAAATCTACTAACTGTTATTGCTCTTTCCAGTATTGATGAGTTGCTTCTCTCCTAACCTTTTTTTTTAAAAGTCTGGAATCTTAAATTTTAAGTTATCTAATTTTTCTAAAATAACGTGTCAGCTATGTCTATTTTTGCAAGCTCAAAAATAGCTGAAAAATTAAAATTTTTAAAAAATCTAAAAATGTTATATTCCAGTCAATATCATTTCTGTTTGAAAAACATCGGAGTATTTTGCTTACTAGAACTGGCAAATTTAATCATTTTTGCGGTTGACTGGTTGTTAACCAATGACACAGAACTCAACATATTCTGCTATTTAATCCATAGCTGGAAGGAGAAGCGACAGATTAATACTTGTTGTCGCCAGTACTTTCCATCTTAAGTGATGTTAAACATTTTTGTATATCTATATTTCTATAAGGCTGGGATCAAAGTGTAGTATTTGTTCTCAGATACCCACTTCCTGCCCGCCGGCAAGGTTTGAAAGCAATGACCAGCTAAGACTAGTTTTTGACCAGCTTGGACAAGCAATCACCAGCTAAGACCAGCTTTGTACCCAGTTACCGCGTAAGCCGGTGCTGGGTAATCTTTGACTAGTGGCCTGAGCGTACGCGCACGTGTTCCCCACATGAAAAAATGACACTGTGTCACAACTCGCTCCAGTGGAGGAGTAGGGTAAATCAAAAGAGTAGTATCTTTTCTTTTTTTTCTCTTGTATTTTAATTATGTCATTATTTTCTATTCTATTTACCTGCTATCCATTTTAGTTGTTGCTACTTTTGAAAGTCCTCAATTGATTTGCTTTCCAGTATTTTGGGAATCTGCAGTGTCAGTCTACGAGATTCGATGAGGTACGGTCCTCTCCAAAATGAACAGCCTTCGAAGCCATTTTTGATCATTGATCTTGTGGTCATATTTAAAAAAAAGGAAAAGGTTATGGAAGCAAATTCAGACAGAAAATTCTAAGTGGAGCCCCGAATTCTGTCAACAATGTATAAATAAATATATCATGCGTGTTTCAATTTCTGAATATAAGCATAACATAATTTATATTATTGAGATTTTTTTTCTCTTTTTTTATAATTAATGTTTCCATGATTTGTAATCAAAACCACAGAAAAAGCTATGGAAGTAAATTCAGATAGAAAACTGATATGTTCCGGAAAGGGATATATATATATATATCATCCGAGGTAGCTAAGCAGTTTAGACAAATGAAACCGGGTAGGACAATGTAGTACGTAGACGTAATAAACGGTACTCATCGTATGCAATATCCTGAGATAGGAGTAATTAATAGACGCAAACCAAAAGTCGTAAACCTCTGGTCGAAGACCTGTAGCCCCTTAGTCGAAGACCTGTAGCCCCTTAGTCGAAGACCTGTAGCCCCGTAGTCGAAGACCTGTAGCCCCTTAGTCGAAGACCTCTGGTCGAAGACCTGTAGCCCCTTAGTCGAAGACCTGCAGCCCCTTAGTCGAAGGCCTGTAGCCCCTTAGTCGAAGACCTGTAGCCCATAGTCGAAGACCTCTAGTCGAAGACCTGTAGCCCCTTAGTCGAAGACCTCTGGTCGAAGACCTGCAGCCCCTTAGTCGAAGACCTGTAGCCCCTTAGTCGAAGACCTCTGGTCGAAGACCTGCAGCTCCTTAGTCGAAGACCTGTAGCCCCTTAGTCGAAGACCTCTGGTCGAAGACCTGTAGCCCCTTAGTCGAAGACCTGTAGCCCCTTAGTCGAAGACCTCTGGTCGAAGGCCTGTAGCCCCTTAGTCGAAGACCTCTGGTCGAAGACCTGCAGCCCCTTAGTCGAAGACCTGTAGCCCCTTAGTCGAAGACCTCTGGTCGAAGACCTGCAGCTCCTTAGTCGAAGACCTGTAGCCCCTTAGTCGAAGACCTCTGGTCGAAGACCTGTAGCCCCTTAGTCGAAGACCTGTAGCCCCTTAGTCGAAGACCTCTGGTCGAAGACCTGCAGCTCCTTAGTCGAAAACCTGTAGCCCCTTAGTCGAAGACCTCTGGTCAAAGACCTGTAGCCCCTTAGTGGAAGACCTGTAGCCCCTTAGTGGAAGACCTCTGGTCGAAGGCCTGTAGCCCCTTAGTCGAAGACCTGTGGTCGTAGACCTCGCCTTCGTCTATATTTATCACTGACACCAGCCAATCACATTACTGTGAGGGGGAACCAATGTGTATGCATATTTGTTACATATTTATTACATCAAAAACCCTAAGTGGAGCCCCGAAGACTGTTGATTGTCACAATGACAACTTTTCAGCAACTATGGCATTAAAGCCGTCCCAAAATATACCGTGTATTCCTTTGAATGTTGTCCGTGCGATCGAGTTGTTGGGTGGCGGGTATGTAATCTTGGAAGCGTAGGGACTCCGTATACCATCGCTTGTCCAGAAGGAAAACTGTCGACATGCTTCTTCAACTACCGAGAAGAAGAACAGAGTGATCTCAACATTTCCGTTACAAGAGGAACCGGTAAGCCATTACACTATTCTGTCTTGAATGTCACCATGAGCCATAATTTTGAGAGGGAGAGCATTGGTGACTACACATCGGCCCAAAATCGTTTCACCCCAAGCAAGGCATTCCACTGCCACTATTGCGCTTGGGGCTACATAGGGGAAGTTAAATAGAAAGAGTGGTTAGATATAGGAAATATCAGAAGTGGGGTGCTAGATAGTTTGGAGGATGGGAAGAGTGTTTGAAAGAATGGAAGCGAGTTAGTGTGTTAGGAGGTGTCTATTGACCTTACATTTAAACTCCTGGAGATTGTAGCCGTCGGGGAAGCAGTCATGTGGAAGGGAATTCCACAGTCGGGAAGTACGAGAAAAGAAACTGTTGGAGTAGAAGTTGCGGTTCCATTTTATCGGTTTCACTATAAAAATGTGGGATCTAGTTGCTAATCTAGTATCTCGTGCAAATTCGAACCTAGGGGGCAGCAGTGATCTAAGTTCATCGGAGCAGAAGCCATGGAAGTATTTATAGAAGAGACACAGGGAAGCCACGTCGCGCCGGTGAGAGAGAGACTGCAGGCGGTCTGCCAAGTCAGTATCGATCACATTACAGACCCTCCGCTGTACCTTGTCGAGAAGCCCAAGGAGAATAGCAGGGGCTCCCGACCAGATATGGCAACAGTATTCAATGCACGGGCGGATGGTAGATTTATAAATGTGCAGGATAGATTCAGACGGAAAAAACCTCCGGGCCCTTCACAGAGAACCGACTTTCATAGCAGCGGATTTAGCAATGGATTCGATATAGTCATTCCACTTGAGGTCCGCTGAAAGTATGAGACCAAGGAGGCGTAGTGTTTTACTACGACTGAGTAGTGAGTTAGATCCGCACTGGGTGATCCATACTTTCGGTCTTTTGACGCGTCGAAGCTACTTTTAGAAAATGTTTTTGGAGCACTTTGACGTGGTATATGATTAGCAAGCTTTTCTCGCTAGGACAATTACCATTGAGTAGTGAGTTCGATACTCACTGGGTGTCCTTCACTTTTGGTATTGTGTTACATCTAAGCTACGATTAGAAAATAACCATGCTGTGAATATTCTGGTCATCCTGAGAACTTTGTGGGTTTCAGTCCGTACATTTAAGATTAGATATACTGAAATAGCCCCGGAGTAATGTTGGTGTCATGGGACCTACCCTTTTTGGACTATACTAAAATCTTCCTATTCTTATGAACACGGGGAAAATATGCCCCTCGGGGTTTTGTTGAGATGAGTCACCCTGGTCTAATACTTGGCAGTCTAAATGACGTTTAACACAGTTTATATTTGTTCTCTCGTTAAATAAATATGTTTCTTTAATACCAGAGATCGTGTTTTTCTTCCGGACCTATCCTGGGTCCACAACAGTTGGATAAAAGAATACCCTAAGATTTATAGAAAAGCAGCAAATATATTCTTGCAGTTTTCGTCTTCATATTTGAGATGTAAGGATATACGTTGTGGTGCAGTGGATATCGGCTCGGAACGAGAAATCGGGAAGCCGAGTTTAAATTCTACCTTGTTATGTCGTGAGTAAGAATAAATAACTCAACAACAGGAATAGGTTAATTGTTGTATTCCGTGAAAATAGTATTTACAAAGGTTATTAGTATCCAATACAAGAATAAGGGTTAATCGTCTCAACCGTCGTAGTATGACGTAGTATGAGCAGTGGGTACTTCCGGGTCGTCACCGGAAGTCTACGACTGACTTGTCGATCGGCTGCTCGGCACACTCTATATTTAGTTGTCTCTCCCAGTAAGGGCAACATGTGACACATGGTCAGTTATAATTGGGATTTCTGGGCTATATGGCCCGGCCAAAAAATGTCTGTCTATTTTTGCCCAGTCGTGTTTCTACCCTTCGGCGGAACCACGACTGGGTTATAGCTCTCCCCTCGGAAGCAGAGAGCGCCCTCTACCCGAAGGCAGAGGGCTGACAGTGTCGTAGTAGAGTTCCTTGCATTCACCTACGCGCAAATACCCTTGGGAAAAGTATTAATCCGTCTCTTTCCTCCAATTATCAGTTAAATAACAGGGCAGATTGGGTTCTATAGCCTTGGCTGGCAACAAGTCTACCGCAGAAAGCAATGGCAACCTACTGCGTGATAATCTTCTGCCCAGTCAGTCATGTCTCGAAAAAGACATGATCGCCCAAGCGTGTTTCACGTATGGCACTTAACTGACTGACTGAATATAATAGTTGAAAACATGATTAAGGCTTCTACTGGGCATAAAGTGGGGGATCGATTTCCTATTGTTTTTAAGTAATAAACTGACCCCCACTAATTACTACATAATAATATAGTACATAACTTCCCCCGTCTTGTTATGAGTGAAATAATAGGACAGATTGGGTTCTATAGCCTTGGCTGGCAACCAGTTTATCGCAGAAAGTAATGGCAACCTATTGCGGGATAATCTTCTGCCCAGCCAGTCATGTCTCTTTCGGGACATGATCGCCCAAGCGTGTATCACGTATGGAACTGAACTGATTGAATGACATGGGATAAACGTTGTGGTACAATGTATAATTAATGGAATTTTTTTTTACTGATTTATGAAACATTTATTTTTAAGATGTAATATTTTTTAACAAAATTCCCGTCAGATATTAAATTATATTGAACCTGTGTTTTCTTCAAACACAGAAAATTTATTAACATATTTAACTAGCAGTATGGCCCGGCCCTGCACCGGGGTAATGAAAACTTGAAACCTAATCCATGGTCCTGGAGCTCAGACTCTTTGGACGTTGGCATGAAAGACTAAAAAGCAATAGTTGTTTCCAGTTAAAGCGAAACCGTAGACTGAAAGAAAAATGATTTTTTTTTATAAGCGTTTCACCCTGAGCAAGGCATGTCACTGTCACTACTGCGCGGGGGGCTACATAGAGTGGAGAAAGGATGATTAAATATATGTCAGAGGGTGAGTGATAGGCGGGTAGGGATACCGAGAATGGTTAAATATAGGAAATGTCAGAGGGTGGGTGATAGGCGGGTAAGTATACCGAGAATGAGGGTTGGGTAGATGAGAATGTTCTGAGAATAATTGGGAGTTAGAGTGATAGGAGGTGTCTATTGACCCTACATTTAAACACCTGGAGATTGTAGCTATCGGGAAAGCAGACTTGTGGAAGGGAGTTCCACAGGCGGGAAGCGCGAGAAAAGAAGCTGTTGGAGTAGAATTTACGGTTACATCTTATCTGTTTAACTGTAAAAGGGTGGGACCTAGTTGCTAATCTAGTAAATCGTGTAAATTCATGCTTAGGCAGCACCAGTGATCTAAGTTCATCGGAGCAGAAGCCATGAAATTACTTGTAGAAGAGGCACAGGGAAGCCAGATCACGCCTGTGAGAGAGTGGTTGCAGCCGGTCTGCTAAGTCAGTATCAACCACGTTACAGATCCTCCTTTGTATTTTGTCAAGAAGCCCAAGGAGAGCAGCAGGGGCATCCGACCAGATATGGCAGCAATATTCAATACACGGGCGGATGGTAGATTTGTATATGTGCAGAATAGATTCAGGTGGGAAAAACTTCCGGGCCCTGCACAGAGAGCCGACTTTCATAGTGGGAGATTTGGCAATGGATTCGATATAGTCATTCCATTTGAGGTCCGCCGAAAGTGTAATGCCAAGTAGGCGTAGTATTTTACTCTCTGGGAGGCTAGCCTGTCCCATGCTAATGGGAGGTAGATGCGATTGTCTATGGTGGTTAGTTGATAACAGCTTCGTTTTAGAAGCATTTAAATTTACTAGTCATTTCCTACCCCAGGTCACTACGGATTGGAGGTCCTTTTCAAGCACGGCAGCGAGGTTCGCTTTGTCGCCCACACCTGGTTTTTGATCGATGCGAGAGTAGATTGTTGTGTCATCGGCATACATGCCAACTTGGGATCTAATGGCGTCGGGGAGATCATTAATGTAGATCAGAAAGAGCGTGGGACCTAGGATAGAACCTTGACGGACGCCCGCGTTCGTATGGTAGTTTTGGGAGGCATGCCCATTTAATACCACCTTCAATGTGAGGTTAGAGAGGAATGACTTGATGAGGTCAAACAGATGTCCAGTTATCCCGTAGCTCCGCAGTTTGCCAGCGTGCCAGACCCTGTCGAACGCTTTGGAGATAAGCAAGGCAACGTTTTGGGCTTCGCCATTCTTGTCAAGTGCCCGGTATATGTACTCGGTAATGGTCGTTAGCATATCAGCAGTAGACCTGGTGAAGCGAAACCCGTACTGTTTGTCAGAGACAAGCCTGTGGGCCGTGAGATGCTGAATCACCTCGGCGTTGATAATGGCTTCGAAAACTTTGCCAAAGATTGGAAGAAGACTAATAGGACGGTAATCGGCGGGGTCTGAGGGTTGGCCAGAATTCTTAAATATAGGAACTGCACAGGAGGACTTCCAACAGGCAGGAAAACAGGAAGCAGATAGGCAGAGGTTATAGAGTTTAGAGAGGACAGAGGAGAGTTCTGGGGCACATTTCTTCAGTACTATGACTGGGATTCCGTCACCGCCGCTTGCTTTGTGTGGGTCAATTATCTTGTGCAATTATCTTGGCGACCAGCGAGGGTGTAATGTGGACGTTATTTAGTTGAGCCTTAGTTCTGGGTGGGAAGTCGGGTGTAGGTATTCCTAACGAGTCCAGTGTCGAATTGGTGGAGAATCTACGGGCAACGCATTCAGCCTTGTCCACTGGGGAGGTGAGAACTTCAAATTCATTGATTAGTGGTGGTATTGAAGTCTTGCTCTTGTTTAGCACGCTTTTGCAGAGTCGCCAGTAATCTTTGGAGCCAAACTTAGAGGATGCTATGCGTTGCCTCATTCTGATAGCAAACCCCCTCTTAGCTTCGTTCAGTACATTTTTACACTTATTCCGTGCTGAGGCGAAAAGGTGCCTGTTTTGGTTCGACGAGCAGCTTCGATAGAGCCGGAAGAAATAGTTCCGGTGGGCAATGGCGGCCGATCAAGCGGGTGAGAACCAGGGGGACGAATTTGATTTTAGCTGGAATTTTCTGGCCGGGATAAAAGCATCGATGCCAGCCTTAACCCAAGAGGAGACCTCGGGGGCACAGTCTTCGATAGGAAGATCGAAGACGTTGTTCCAGGGGACGTCGCAGAGGAAGTCTCGGAACGAGTCCCAGTCTGCTCTCTGATAGCAGTATGATATTCTGCTGGTCTGGTTTTCTTGGGTAGAGTTAGCGCGGATTGAGATGTTGACGGAAACTACGGCGTGGTCAGAGTTTCCGAGGGGGCAGAGCTGCCTGGTAGTGCAGGAGTCTGGAATGGAAGTAAAGCAAATGTCGAGTAAAGAGTCCCTTCCGTTAGGGTTATTAGAGAAACGCATGGGGAAGTCCACCACTTGCGTTAGAGCTTGGGTTATTGAAAAATACATGGTGTGGATCCCAGCAAGGTCGGTGGCTGAGTTTTCAAGCCACACTTGGTGTGGTGGGCGTTAAAATCGCCAAACATAAATATATGGGCAGATGGGTGAGAAGAAATGGCCCTGTCGATATTAGTAGAGATGCTATCAAGTACCGTACAGTCAGAGGAGGAGTGGGAGCAGTAGAGGAAGAAGAGATAGCTAACCGAGCTTAGAAGTGAGAGACGGAAGCACATGAAAGAATGATCCAGGGATTCAAGAGGTGTGACCCTGGCTAGAGGTAGTTGTTCGCTGACATATACACCAAGCCCATGCATATGGACATTGAAGTCCTTCCTGAAGAGGGGAAGGTAACCAAGAACGAACAGCTCCGAAGAGGGGATAGAAGGGTCAAGGTTAGTCTCACATATAGCTAAGACATCGGGTGAGTGAGTTAGAATAAATTATTCTACACTATTAAAGTAACTGCGAATACCTCGTATGTTTGTGAAGGAAACGCAAATAGGTTTGGGCGATTTATGACTAGCTGGTTTAGTCTTGCTGTTTTGTTTGTTTAATTTCATAGTAGTTTTAGTTGTGGATAGCGAGAGGTCTAGAGTAGGGTCAGATGGTCATTAATTGCAGCAGGTGAAGGATGGTGAATGGCGCCGCCTGCAGCATAATGTGGCCTCGGGGTTGGGCATCGGAAATTCATGCAGGGACGCCCGTCCATGCGCCAAGTCAAATTTTGATTTCCTGGTATCGATATCAAATAAGTTTTTTCGTCGTAAACTGAATTTTGAAGGCTAAATAAGTCCTCTGAGTAAATGTTATCATGGCTGAGACTAAGAACTACAATTATATCCTACTCAGAGCCAAACCCGAAGCAAAAACTAAAATAAAAGGGCTGAAAAAAATACAGACATAAAGGCAGATAAACAGACACACGCACAAACATCTTGCCTTTTATGTATATATATATTATCGATTTTCTGCACTATTGTAAGAACTGCAATCTTGAAACTTCTGAATATCGTTTCTTATGTCTTTGTCTATGAGTGTATCAAATTTGATTAAAATCGACCAATAACCCAATTTTTTCTGATTATCGATTTTTGATATTTATCTGGAGTATCTCGACACAAAACCTAGCTAAGAACATTCACAGACGCTTATAGTACAACTGTTTAAATTTTCAAGAAAATCGGTTCAGCCGTTTCGGGGTCTATAGGTAAAGGACGCACACACACACACACACACACACACACACACACACACACACACACAGACAGACAAAGTCCCATTTATAAATAAGTTTAGATTAGATAATATGGTTCTCCTCTATGACACTGAAGCCATAGCTGTTTGGCCCTCCTCCATGACTCTATATAGCTTTTTAGTTCTCACTCTCCAAAAGTTTGCCGACCCCTGACTTAGACACTTCTGTTAACTTATCTGGTTACATTTCAGGGCGCATCATTGAGCTCGGCTGCACCGGTTGATAAACATTGGTTTAAACTTTTGATTTATATTATATATCAGTTACCTGAAGGACGGCTAAAACATCGTGAATATGTCAATAAAGATGAGTATAACAGGCCGAACGATGTAAATAGTCTACAATACGGTATCTTAGAAATATAGACCAATGTTGAAAAAAACTTGGTCATGAAATTTGAAAATGTGAAATTTTGGTTTAGCATTCTCCAAAGAGATTAGCAGTACAGTTTTCATTTAAAGACATTTAAAGACTACTGTTTTTTTTTTTAATTCCTTGAGGATAGCAAAAAGAAAAGATTTATCTACCCCTTTTTAAAGATTAAGGAATTTTGCATCAAATTTAAAATATTAAATGTCAAATGTCAAATACGGAAGCCATGTCCTTGTCTGTAACTCTTTAAAAATTTAAGAGTTAAAAACAAGTAATTAATAAATGACTCTTTCATTAAATTTGGACGCACCTGGCCACCTTTCAGGGCGCATTAGTGTCTCAGGACTCACTGGTTGAGAAACGTTAACTTTTGATATTGTAAAAGAACTAGAAACGATGATGATTATGCCTCTCGTTACTTATGATGATGATTATGCCTCTCGTTACTTATGATGATGATTATGCCTCTCGTTACTTATGATGATGATTATGCCTATCGTTACTTATGATGATGATTATGCCTCTCGTTACTTATGATGATGATTATGCCTCTCGTTACTTATGATGATGATTATGCATATCGTTACTTATGATGATGATTATGCTTCTCGTTACTTATGATGATGATTATGCCTCTCGTTACTTATGATGATGATTATGCCTCTCGTTACTTATGATGATGATTATGCCTATCGTTACTTATGATGATGATTATGCCTCTCGTTACTTATGATGATGATTATGCCTCTCGTTACTTATGATGATGATTATGCCTATCGTTACTTATGATGATGATTATGCTTCTCGTTACTTATGATGATGATGATGCCTATCGTTACTTATGATGATGATTATGCCTCTCGTTACTTATGATGATGATTATGCCTATCGTTACTTATGATGATGATTATGCCTATCGTTACTTATGATGATGATTATGCCTATCGTTACTCGCGATCAAGGATGATTCTGAGTTTGAATCGTCTCACAAAACAGAAAGGAATATTTTGAAAGCAGGAAAAGGTAGATTGTCCTGTCGTCCTGTTCACACTCCTCCACGGTCTCTTGAACAGGAGTAAGGGTTTATCCGCTGTTTTCTGTTTAGGATTGTGTTCCCGGTTGCTTCTAGTCGTTCTCGTTCTCTTTCAGTATCAGCAGTCCTTTGCGTTTTTTTTGTTTTTTTTTAATGATATCACCCCGAGCAAGGCGGTAACACCACTGATGTGCAGGGGGCTACGTAAGAGTGAAAAGATTGGAAATGAGAAAGCCGGAAACCACATCCTAAACAGGGAACAAGGGATGAGCCTCTTCACCTGTTCAATAGACGTGGGTGGAGTGTGAACCTGGCGATAGTTTAGTCTATCTACTCCAATTGAAACAAATATAAAAGAAAAGAGTGAAAAGATTGGAAATGAGAAAGCCGCAGACCACATCCTAAAGAGGGAACAAGGGATGAGACTCTTCACCTGTTCAATAGACGTGGGTGGAGTGTGAACCGGGCGATAGTTTAGTCTATCTACTCCAATTGAAACAAATATAAAAGAAAAGAGTGAAAAGATTGGAAATGAGAAAGCCGCAGACCACATCCTAAAGAGGGAACAAGGGATGAGACTCTTCACCTGTTCAATAGACGTGGGTGGAGTGTGAACCGGGCGATAGTTTAGTCTATCTACTCCAATAAAAAAAAAGAAAAGAAAAGTGAAAAGATTGGAAAAGAGAACGCCGGAAACCACATCCTAAACAGGGAACAAGGGATGAGCCTCTTCACCTGTTCAATAGACGTGGGTGGAGTGTGAACCGGGCGATAGTTTAGTCTATCTACTCCAATAAAAAAAAGAAAAGAAAAGTGAAAAGATTGGAAAAGAAAAAGCCGGAAACCACATTTAAACATCCTAAACAGGGAACAAGGGATGAGCCTCTTCACCTGTTTAATAGACATGGGTGGAGTGTGAACCGGGCGATAGTTTAGCCTATCTACTCCAATTGAAAAAAAAAATAAGAGTGAAAAGATTGGAAAAGAGAAAGCCGGAAACCACATCCTAAACAGGGAACAAGGGATGAGCCTCTTCACCTGTTTAATAGACATGGGTGGAGTGTGAACCGGGCGATAGTTTAGCCTATCTACTCCAATTGAAAAAAAAAATAAGAGTGAAAAGATTGGAAAAGAGAAAGCCGCAGACCACATCCTAAAGAGGGAACAAGGGATGAGACTCTTCACCTGTTCAATAGACGTGGGTGGAGTGTGAACCGGGCGATAGTTTAGTCTATCTACTCCAATAAAAAAAAAGAAAAGAAAAGTAAAAAGATTGGAAAAGAGAAAGCCGGAAACCACATCCTAAACAGGGAACAAGATATGAGCCTCTTCACCTGTTCAATAGACGTGGGTGGAGTGTGAACCGGGCGATAGTTTAGTCTATCTACTCCAATAAAAAAAAGAAAAGAAAAGTGAAAAGATTGGAAAAGAGAAAGCCGGAGACCACATCCTAAACAGGGAACAATGGACAGTAAAGTAGCTTTTATGGACATTACTTTTATAGATATTTTAATAAAATTACACTCTGTGTTATCGTTATTTTATTATCCAAAACCTTTATGTTTGAAGACGTTACTATCATTTGTAGTACGACAAAGTAAAATTTTCAGGAAATCATAATTATCCAACCGTGGAAATTCCACGGGTTCCGCTAGTTACTTTAAATTGTTTTTTGCTGGCATTATCACCTGGGTGGAGGGTGATTAAAAATAATGATCACGAAATTGGGGGAAAATGTTTGATTATTGCGAGCACATGATGTTTCAAGTGTCATCAAAGCCGTTGAAAGAAAAACAAATGAAAAGTCATAAAAAACAACTATGAAGAAATTTACGCAAAAAATGAGAATAAAACGAAATAAAGATTTTTTTCGATTATTTTCTCAACTTTTGCATTGAAGAGTCAATCAGTCAGTTAAATGCCATACGTGATACACACTTGAGCGATCATGTCTCGAAAGAGACATAGCTGACTGGGCAGAAGATTTTCCAGCAGTAGGTTGCCATTACCAAGAAGATCAACCGTGTGGGTGAACTGAGTACATCAACCGAAGTGATCGACCGGGTGAATCAACCAGATTACGAATAACAGCAACAGTCGTACTAGTTACAGCTGAGTAGCAGAGTTCAGTGTTCACAGTGTGATATTACTATTAAGTCCTTAAGTAGATTACTCAGGAGCACTCCCAAGAGAGGTCACAGCACTGTTCACAATTAGGTTATAATAACATTTGTATTTTATATGAATACTATTAGGTTGTCCCAAAAGTTCGTAAACACTTGCAAAAAAATGAAATTTTACTCGCCAAGTAATCTAAGGTTACCAGAAAACACTTGCAAAAAATTGAAATTTTACTCGCAAAAACAACAAAAATTATTGCTCAAAATAAAGACCATGATTTTCCAAGACTTTCTGCCATCGATCTGCAAGATTTCGGATCTGGTCAAAGTACCATTCAGCCGGCTTCGAATCAAAGAATTCTTGACACGCTTCCTCGACTTCATCAAACGAATCGAATCGGCGGCCCTTCAGCAAGTGTTGCATTGAGCGGAAAAGGTCGTAATCTGATGGAGCACAGTCAGGACCGTAGGCTGGATGTAGCTCTTAGTAAATTATATCTTCCATTCTCTCAAGCTCTTTTTTCATCAACTCCATCACCATCCTCGGTATCCTCATCCGTCTATAACCCTCCTCCTGACATTTCCTATAACTAACCCCTCTTTCTCATGACTTTCCCCTATGTAACCCCCTAACCACTCTTTCTCATCACTTTCCCCTATGTAACCCCCTAACTACTCTTTCTCATCACTTTCCCCTATGTAACCCCCTGCGCAACAGTGGCAGTAGAATGCCTTGCTTGGGGTGAAATGATTAAAAAAAAAGATCGAGGAGGAGTGTGAACCGAACGTTAGGCAAACATATTTACTCCTATTAACAAAGAAGAAGAAGAAGAAGAAGTAAATTATCTTAAATGTGACAAGATAGAATTGTGTAATTAAAATCTTTATTCATATTTTGATTAAAATCGGTAATTAAAATGTTTAGATATCATAAGTTTTGTAAGAGGAAATTTCAAAACTACTGGGTAAAAATATGCTAAAAAAAAAAAAATAATAATAATAACGAAATGAGTGAATGCGTACTTTAAATACTTGAGACTGTTTCCACTTGAACATTTTACGAGACAATATACTTTTCTGTACTGTAATTCTCAAGTTATGACGGAACAGGATGCGGTAGACATTTTGAAGAAGCTCTGGAAATAATTGCATTTGACGTTGAAAAAGTGAATATATCGCTGGGAACAAAAGATCTTGCTAATGATGACGTTTTTAATAGGCGTGTTCTTCGTCTACATGCCACACACCTTCAGGATACTGGCGATTGTGGTTCACCATAGTTTATTACTCTTTGGAGAACATTTGGCTATCACTCCTCTTCCCTCGTTTGCCAATCATTTAAAAAAGCTTCTTCTTCTATGTATGGAGTGCCTTAAGGACAATGACGTTCATGGCTCTCCACAATTTCATGTCTTTTGTAGCTCTTAGCAAATTTTATCTTTTGGTTAATCCCTCTTCCTCCTTTTAACCATTTACACAAGCTCATTCTTCTTCTATATATGGTGTGTCTTAAGAACGTTGATGTTCATGGCTCTCCACAATTTCCTCTCTTTTGTAGCTCTTAGTAAATTTTATCTTTTGGTTAATCTCTTTCCTCCTTTAAACATTTAAACAAGCTCATTCTTCTATATATGGTGTGCCTTAAGAACGTTGACGTTCATGGCTCTCCACAATTTCCTGTCATTTTAGCTCTTAGTAAATTTTATATTTCGGTTAATCACTCTTGCTCCTTTTACCCATTTAAAAAAGCTTATTCTTCTTTTATATATGGTGTTGCTAAAGAAAGTTAACATTCATGGCTCTCCACATTTTCCTGTCTTTTGTAGCTCTTAGCAAATTTTATCTTTTGGTTAATCGCTCTCCCTCCTTTTAACCATTTAAAAGACTTATTCTTCTTTTATATTTGGTCTGCCTTAAGAACGCTGACGTTCATGGCTTTCCACAATTTCCTGTCTTTTGTAGCTCTTAGTAAATTTTATTTTTTGCTTAATCTCTCTTCCTCCTTTTAACCATTAAAACAAGCTACTTCTTCTATATATGGTGTGCGTTTAGAACGTTGACGTTCATGGCTCTCCTCATTTTCCTGTCTTTTGTAGCTTTTAGTAAATTTTATCCTTTGGTTAATCTCTCTTCCACCTTTTAACTATTTAAACAAGGTCATTCTTCTTCTCTATATGTCGTGCCTTAAGAACGTTGAGGTTTATGGTTCTCCACTATTTCCTGTCTTTTGTCGTTTTAGTAAATTATATCTTTTGGTTAATCTCTCTTCCGTCATTTTGAACCATTTAAACTAGCTTATTCTTCTTCTATATATTGTGTGCCTTAAGAACGTTGACGTTCATGGCTCTCCACATTTTCCTTTCTTTTGAAGCTTTTAGTAAATTTTATCTTTTGGTTAATCTCTCTTCCTTTTTTTAAACATTTAAACCAACCCATTCTTTTTCTATATATTGTGTGCCTTAAGAACGTTGATGTTTATGGGTCTCCACAATTTCCTGTCTTTTCTAGCACTTACTAAACTTTATATTTTGCTTAATCTCTCTTCCTCCTTTTAACCATTTAAACAAGTGCATTCTTTTTCTATATATGGTGTGCCTTAAGGACGTTGACGTTCATGGCTCTCCACAATTTCTTATTTTTGTAGCTTTTAGTAAATTTTATCTTTTGGCTAATCTATCTTCTCATTTCTTTTCAACATTTAATCAAGCTCGTTCTTTTTCTAAGTATGATGTGCCTTAAGGATGTTGCTGTTCATGATTCTCCACATTTTCCTCTTTTTTTGTAGCTCTCAGTAAATTTTCTCATTTGGCAATATCTTCTCTTCCCGCTTTTAACTTATTAATCAAGCTTGTTCTTCTATGTACAGTGTAGCTTAAGGGCGTTGACGTTCATGGCTCTCCACAATTTTTGTCTCTTGTAACTCGTAATAAATTTTATCTTTTGGCTAATGTCTCTTCTTTTTCCTTTTCTTTATTTATTCAAGCTCATTCGTCTATGTATGGTGTGCCTTAAACTTTGACGCTCAAGGCTCTCCACAATATCTTTTAGCTAATATCTCCTCTTCCCTCTTTTGTCAACCATTTAATCATGCTCATTCTTCTTCAATGTATTGTGTGTTTTGAGGACGTTGACGTTCATGGCTCTCCACAATTTCCTGTCTTTTCTATCTCTTAGTAAATTTTATCTTTTTGCTAATCTTTCTTCTTCCTCTTTTTCACCATTTAATCAAGCTCATTCTTCTTCTGGTGTGCCTTAAGGATATTGATGTTCATGGCTCTCCTCAATTTCCTGTCTTTTGTAGCTCTTAATAAATTCTATCTTTTGGCTAAACTCTCTTAATCCTCGTTTGGCTTACGAGCAGAGATGTGATTTGCACTATATATCATACCCTCCAAAATCAATGGTGTCGTCACAGCTCTATATACAAACAACACTGCCACAGTTATATCTCCTGATAGAGAGACTAACTTCTTTGATGTTGAAACTGGTGTTCTGCAAGGTGACACGCTCCTTGTTTATAATCGTTTTTGGGGCTCCTAAAACCACGCGGGGGTAGTCCTCATTGTGCAGAATATTTGATTGGTCTGGATTTTGATGATGATCTTACCCTGATTTGACATTGTATTATGTGTTACATGTTAAATTGTATCAAAAGAAAAAATGATTGACCAAAACTCAGTGCTACATTACAGATAAATATTTAATTTGCGATAAACACAAAATAAGATATATACAAAATTTACAATTTTTGGCATTATAAACAGAAATATAGAGTTTACTAATGGCAAGTGTTATGGGTAAGTGTTACGAAGGGGGTGGAAGGTGAATCAAATATCTTTACCCAGTTAAGCTAGCGTAGTATTTCAAGTGGTATACTTTTTAGAAATCCTCTAATGTGTATATAAAGAATAATTTCCAGTATGTTCAACGAAAGAATCCAAAAAATCTATTTACCTTTTTAGTTCCATAAGATTCTCTTTCAGGGTTTATTTCGTCGGCAACTTTTTGTAGAGATTCTTTCGACTGAATATACAAATCCTGAATCTGGCCGGAGTTGATAATGTCAGCAAATCTTTTTTAACAACTAACTACTCTCTTCCCAAAACACTTTTTATAGGGGCTAACACCTAATTTACATATTTCCATAATCCATTAGAATTCTCTAGATTTTACTGGAATATTCTCGAACATTCTAACATCTTCTAAACGTTCTATTTCTAATACCCTTATTCAACAACTAATTAATGAATTAAAACTTTTTTGTAATAACAAGTAAGACTCAATAGAATCCCTAACTATAACTTTTTAAACATTATTAATTTTATTTTTATATATGTCGTGGATTCCGAGTGAGGAACCGCAAAAAATAACGAACAATAAAACAGATATTGAGATAGAAAAGTAGGTTATATTGAACATAATATACAAACTTGAACGCAGGTTAGTAAATCCAGAAATACTATTAGTAAGAAATAAATATATATAAGTCTTGAAGTGAAGTCGTTGGAAATAGTATAGCCGTGTATATTATTGTAGCTGAGTGGAGCTCAGAGCTAGGGTGTCTTCTGATGCGGTAGTCTCTGGGTAACTTCGGTAACTTACGTATCAGTTCCGGTACTCTCCGATAACTCGCACGGATCTCTACGATTACTCTCCACTGCCACCTGCAACTGCAACTACTGTTCTGTCTATGGCAGGGGTATATGTACACTCTGTGGCAAGAGTATATGTACACTCAGTGGAGTTAATTATCATATACAAAGGGGAGATCCTACAACAATATATAAATGCATCCTCGTAACATAAGGATGCACAGGATTTGTTTCAGTCACTTGAGTTAGCAGCTAACCAGGTCAGCCATTCATTTTTTTCTTTAAATCTACGGCTTCGCTTTAACTGGAAACAACTATTAGACTGAAAAAAAAAATGAATGGATGTAAGTCAAATTTTGATTTCCTGGTATCGATATCAAATTAGTATTTTTCGTTGTAAACTGAATTTTGAAGGCTAAATAAGTCCTCTGATTAAATGGTATCATGGCTGAAACTAAGAAGTGAATTATACCTACTTAGAGCCAAACTCGAAGCAAAAACTAAAAAAAGGGCTGACAAAAATACAGACATACAGGCACATAAACAGACACACATACAAACATCTTGCCTTTTATATATATATATATATATATATATATATATATATATATCGATATATATATATATATATATGGAGAAAATCGATAATGTGTATATATATATACACATTATCGATTTTCTCCACTATTGCAATAACTGCAACCTTGAAACTTTTGAATATCGATTTTTATGTCTTTGTCTATGAGTGTATCAAATTTGACCAAAATCGGACCACTCCTTCTATAACCCGATTTATTCTATTATCAATTTTCGATATTTATCGGGGTACCTCGACACAAACCCTAGCTAAGAACACTCACGAAAATCGGCTCAGCCGCTTCGGAGTTTATAGGTAACGGACACACACACACACACGGACACAGAAACACACACACAGAGACAAAGTTCCATTTATAAACAAGTTTAAATTAGCAAATGTTTACGTCATGGGTTTGTTTACCCTTGTTTAGACGACCCTTGTAAATATGTAGTATTGTGGTGCGTGAAGGATTGGGAGGTGATGGATGGGTTCTTGTGATGAATGCGCAAATTGTTAATAAATGATAGGGTCGTGAAAGTGTTTAGCTAGGAAGAGAATAGTTACGGAAGACCACCCGCTACCCACCCACCTTTTTGCGGCAATTTACCTGTCGGGATTGTGCAAAGTGACGGCGAAAATTGGGAAAGCAAACAGTCATTCATGATAGAAAGCTGTGGAGATGGATGACCACCTATGTGTTAAAAGTTAGATATTTACAAGTATTGATTGAACCGGTTATTCTCTATGATTCAGAGACTTAGAGTTTGTTTGCTTCTTTGGAGAAACGACTGAAAGGAACTTCTAACAACATGCCGAGAAAGATCCACAACATCAGCTGGAGATACCGCCCAAAATTGACCTACATCTACGAAAATAGAGTTGCTGTAATTTGCTGGCCACTTTCATCGAGCCCGTAATGAAATGATCTTATTCTTGCTCTTTTGGCATCTCTCTGGAAGTGTTGTATCAAGGAAATTGAGGTATCTACAAACATTTACCTCAGACTCAGAGCTGGATTAATCGATGGCTGATGATGACGATGATTATGCCAGAGCGTTGAAATTTTGCATTAATTTCATCCCTTCTGTTGAATGTTCAAAGAAGACTTCGAATATAACTAGTAGCGACTTCTCTTGAAAATGGACAACATTTGGCATTTTCTAAGGGTATTTTCGCGTCAGTGAATGCAAGGAATTCAACTGGAATTCGAACTCGGCTCCACCGATTTGTCGTTCCGAGTCGATATCCACTGTACCACAACGCAACACCTAACCTTTCACTTTCTTTAAAAGAATATTTTGATGGAGCCGCTCTTTCTCTATGGTTCAGAGACTTGGACTTTGTCTGCTTCTTTGGAAAAAACGACTGGAAGGAACTTTTACTAACATGCTGAGAAAGATCCACAACATCAGCTGGAAATACAACCCAACATTGACCTACATCTACGGGGGTATCACAAGATTATCTCTTAAGCTTAGGCGAAAACGGCAGCAATTTGTTGGTCACTGTTGCCGAGCACATAATGATGTAATCACGTTCTTGTTCTTTTGGCAGACCTCTGGAAGTGTGGTATCAAAGAAACGGTTGGTAGAGCAGGAATTAAGAAAGACAGTAAAAAGACAAACTTTACTAAGAGCTACAAAAAAAAAAAGAGAATCATAAAGAACAGTGATTGCTTATCTCATGAAGGTAACAGATGTCATTCTACCTTGAAACTCGGCTTAAAGATTCTTTATTTTATTTAAGGTTTTAAAACACTATTACGTTCGACTGAAAGTAACTGGTCTATGTATTGTATATCAATATCAAATAATCGTCAGTCAAATATCAATTTAATTTTTTTGATTTTGACCGTTCTTCACGTTCCTTAAAAGTTCCAACTTTTCAAGCATTGGTTGATCCGGTCATCCTCAGTGGTTCACAGACTTAGAATTTGTTTATTTGGAGAAACAACTCGAGGGAACTTCTACCAAGGTGCCGAAAAAGATCTAAAATACCAGCTGGAGATGCCGCCCAAAACTACATCTACGGGGATATCACAGGATTATCTCTTAAGCTTAAGTGGAAACGGCTGCAGTTTGCTAACCACTGTTATCGAATACATAATGAGGTAATCACGTTCATGTTCTTTTGGCATAAATCTAGAAGTCTGGTATCAAAGAAACGGTTGGTAGAGCAGGGATTAAGAAAGACAGTAAAAAGACAAACTTTACTAAGAGCTTAAAAAACAGACAATCCTAAAGAACAGTGATTGCTTATCTCATGAAGGTAACAGGTGTCTTTCAATCTTGAAATTCGTCTCAACGATTCTTTATTTTATTTAAAGTTTTAAAACACTATTACGTTCGACTGAAAGGAGCTGATCTTCGTATTGTAGATCAATATCAAATCATCGTCAGTCAAGTTAAACATCGATTTAATCTTTTGATTTTGACCGCTCTTCACGTTCCTTAAAAGTTCCAACTTTTCAAGCATTGATTGAGCTGGTCATCCTCAGTGGTTCACAGACTTAGACTTTGTTCATTTGGAGAAACAACTTGAGGGAACTTCTACCAAGATGTCGAAAAAGATCTAAAATACTAGCTGGAGATGCTACCCAAAACTACATCTACGGGGATATCACAGGATTATCTCTTAAGCTTGATCAGAAACAGCTGCAATTTGTTAGCCACTGTTATCGAACACATAATGAGGTAAATTTTTGTTCTTTTGGAATACCCCTGGAAGTGTAGTATCAAGGAAACTGAGGTATCCGCGCACAACTACCCGAGCTGGATGCGAGAGATCTGAGTACAGCAATGCTTGCATCGACGGATGAAGATGAGTTTCCTTTCTTCATTTGCTATCAACACTGTATCATCTACATATGTAATTTAGTTGAGATTGTCTTTACCAAGAATCAGTCCTGGTTAGAATTTAAAATCCTTTAACCAGTACAGGGTGAGGAATATGTTATCCAACCAAGAAATTTTCAATTTACCACATCAAAGAAAATGATAATTCAAAAATAGCTCTTCTATTTAATGCTACAGACATTACTCTCCAATTTACCAGTGTGACCCCCTTTAAACTTAACTACCCTTTGAAGACTTTTGAAGAAAGAAATGGCAGAGGCACACACAGTTTCCTGGTCGATTTATTTTCATGCACGAATGAGAGTTCGCCTCAGATCATCGGATAAAACCTTTCGCATACGAGAAGTTCTTGCATGGGATGCATACAACAAACATGATAAGATCTGGAGCTTTAACTTTTAACTTAACTTAAAAAGTTATAACTTTCAAAGTATTGATTGAGTCGGTTATTCTCCATGGTTCAGAGACTTAGAGTTTGTTTGCTCCTTCGGAGAAACGACTTGAAGGAACTTATACCAACATGCCGAGAAAGATTCACAACATCAGCTGGAGATGCCGCCCAAAATTGACCTACATCTACGGCAAATATCACCCGACTATCGCTTAAGCTTGAGCAGAAACGTCTGCAATTTGCTGGCCACTGTTATCGAGTCTTTAATGAGGTGACCTCGTCCTTGTTCTTTTGGTATCTCCCTGGAAGTGTGGTATCAAGGAAACTGACGTATCCACACACAATTGCCCGAGCTGGATAGGAGAGATCTGAATACAGTAACACTTGCATCGAAGGATAAAGATGTGTTTCTTTTCTGCATCTGTTATCACTCTTGTATCATCAATTTATGTAATTTAGGGAAGATTGTACCTATCACGAATCAGTCTTGATTAGATTTTCTAATTCTTTAACCAACATAGGGCGAGGAATATGTTATGTTAGGAATATGTTATGCAACCAAGAAATTTTCAATTTACCAGATCGAGGAAAATGATAATTCAAAAATAGTTCTTTTCATTTCATTCTATCGACATTAACCTTCAATTTGCCAGGTTCCTACGCAATGTGACCTCCTTTGGCCTTAACTACCTGTTGTAACCCTGTTTAAGGGGTCACAAATAAAAACAGTAACACGGGATTAGTGTAAACAATTGTATTGACAAAATAACGGGTAAATTACAATATGTCAGCTTTTTCGTCTAGCTGACGAGCAAGTGGTGTTGGATATCAAAGTCGTTGTTCGGGAAGTCACTCTACGGGTGTCCAACTCATACCAGACCGGTGCTCTCCCGGTGACTACTAGTCTCATGGCATTTATGCAGGTTGAGTTAGTCCATTACTATGTTAATGGGTAGTTCCGCCACAACACTACCCTTTGAAGACTTTTGAAGAAAGAGACGCACAAAGGTTTTTGGTTGACTTCTGCCCATACACGAAAGAGAGTTCGCTTCAGATCATCCAGGTTTTTGTGTGTTTGTGCACAAGAGTTTGGTTCAAGAATGGGCCATATTGAGTCGTCATAGGATTTAAATCTGGCGATGATTTTCAATTGATTATCAATTGCTCATTCCAGATCGAAGAAGATTGATTATTGTTTTACGTTGTTTATGCATGCCGTTCAAAATATAATCAGAACAATCAAAATTTTATCAGAAACCTGTAAAATATAAACAAAAGATTAATACAACCCCAGAATTAAATTAAGAGAACAGTCGTATGCTGGGTAAATTTTGAAAGTAAAGCCCGTTGCAAAACATATTCCCCACCTTGTAAACTTATTATACACTCTGTTTGTGCTATTTTCAGTATTTGTCTGAATAACCAGATCTCTGTCGATTCAGGTCACTTCTTCATCTTTGAAAAAATTGTTCAAAATTCACAGTCATATTGGGGATTAGATATAACTATGAGTATAGTCCGGCTTTGCTCGGGTGTAATGAAAACTTTAAAACTAATCCATGGTCCTGGAGCTCAGACTCTTTGGACGTTGGCACGAAAAACTAAAAAGCAATAGTTGTTTCCAGTTAAAGCGAAACCGTAGACTGAAAGAAAAATGAATGGATGTAAGTCAAATTTTGATTTTCGGTATCAATGTCAATTAAGTTTTCCGTCGCAAACTGAAGTTTGAAGGGTAAATAAGTCCTCTGAGTAAATGGTATCAGGGCTGAGACTAAGAACTATAATTATACCTACTTAGAGCAAAACCCGAAGCAAAAACAAAAACATAAAAAAGGGCTGAAAATCTGATTTTGATCAGGTATCGATTTCCAATATAAGTCATCCAAGAATAAACTAACCTAAGTAAGTCCATGAAAACTTATCGAGCCCATCTGGAGTAAAATTGGAGAAAATGAGCCATATTGATGGCTGAATATCGGTTTTTGATCAGATTCGATAGAATATCGGAAGGGGTATCGATTTCCGATATTGTGGAAAATAAGTCGTCTGAGATCTACTAATGTTTGAGACTAAAAACTATAATTTTACCCAGTTAGAGCAAATTCTGCAGCAAGAACCACGATAAAAGAGCTGAAATCCTGATCTTGATCAGTCCTGGTCAGATATCGAGGTATCGATTTCCGATATCGGGGAGAATTCGGAAAAAAATAATTAGCCTATGACCTGACCGGAAGTCTAAAGAATATTTGTGTGAAGTTTGGTGAGAATCGGATAAAAATTGTGGATTTGTATAAAGGACATACAGACAGATAAACAGACAAAAAACACAAACATCTTGCATTTTATATATATATATATATATATATATATATATATATATATATACTAGCAGTATAGCCAGGCGTTGCTCGGGTGTAATGAAAGCTTTAAAACTAATCCATGGTCCTGGAGCTCAGACTCAGCCTAAAGAATATTTGTGTGAAGTTTGGTGAGAATCGGATAAAAATTGTGGATTTGTATAAAGAGCATGCATACATACAAACAGACAGAAAGAGACGCACAAACATCCTGCCTTTTATATATATAGATATAGCAGTTAAAAACTCAAGACGTAGGCGCCCCACAACTGGTATGCATCAGTCTTTAACCCTGATCGTTACATTTATATGCATTAGAAATGAAACTAAGTTCAACTGACTATTAAAGAAAGAAAAGTTTTCTCTGATCTATATATATATATATAAAAGGCATTCTGTGAGTCTGTGTTTGACTGTAATCTATGCACGCCCACATTTATTAAGCTACGCCATTCAAACCTTCTAGGGACAAATATCTACAGGGAAGCCAGGTCTACACATACTCTTTGAGTTTAAGTTCAGCAATTTTCCCTTTCGCACTTTTTGGCCAATGGAGCCGATTGTTTACATTTGCTCCGTAAAACATCTAAGATCTAAGATGGTTGCTAGATTACGTCACAGAAATCAAATCACACGTGTCAAACGTGATAAAAAATGCCTTTATATTTGATTTTTATTTCGACGTTTTAAAAATTCATTTGGTCAACAAAAAAATGTGAATAATTTTCCCCGTAATTTTGAAACGAAAGAAATATTAAAAAAAAAGTTTTTCAAACAAAAACAAAATATCTAAAAAAAAATAAAAAGGTGCCAATGATCAATTTAATTATTTATGTCTTTTTTTTTCATATTTAATATTTCATACTTCAGAAAATAAAATTTTAAAAAAGTTTTTTTTCGCTAATATTACATGCAAGAAATCAACTGTCTGTAATTCGTGTGGCATTAATATAACTTTTTCCTCTAAAATTAAATGTCTACATTTTTACATATTCTTCGAAAATTTCTGAAATTCATTTAGTCAGCAAAAAAATGTGAATATTTTATCCCTTAATGGAATTTTTGAACAATTTTTAAACAACAATTTTTATATAATTATTTTTTTTATATAACTGAGTTTTAAAGTGAGGCGGCGACTAAATTTAAAAATGTTGAGTTGCACGGGCAACGCCGGGCTATGATGCTAGTTTTTTTTTGTCCAAACGCGTAAATTTGTTTTGCTCATACTATGCACGAAAAAAAAAAAAAAGAAACTGTACAAAATTCATTATTTTTTATACACAATGTTGAATGTACTAAATTTATTAATCCTTTTAACAAGAAAAATCTCAAGTTAATGTTAAAGATATTTATTTGTATGAGATTATACAAAATGTGGCATATAGCCGAAAAAAGTGGGGTGGGTAGAGGGTGGTCTTCCGTAACTATTCTCTACCTAGCTAAATACTTTCACAACCTTATTACTCATTAACAATTTCTTCATTCACCACAAGAACCCATCCACCACCTCCCAGTCCTTCACACACCACAATGACACATATTTACAAGGGGAGCCTAAAAAAGGGGAAAGAAACCCACGACGTAAAAATTTGCTAATATATACAATAATTACAAAAATATATCTAAAAGATTTAATGATAATGAAATGAAAAAAAGGAAGCGGGTGGGGGGGGGGGATACCGAAAACGAAAATATAACAAAAATATAAAATATAACAAAATATTCAAACTAAAATAAACAAATGTTAGTAAGAACCGTTCACCCCACAAAAGTCCAGAGTGGCTGTTGTATTCCGCCAAATGACGAAATCAAGTCGCACACTAGCTAAGAGAGTGGGAGAGGATAAAATAAATAATTTTTTTTTTTTTTAATCATTTCACCCCGAGCAAGGCAGAAACGCCACTGATGTGCAGGGGGTTACATAAATGTAAAAAGATTAATTAGAAAAGAGTGAGGAGTACAAACTAGTTAGAAAGGAACAATAGAAAGCTGAGAAAGCAGGTGCGATGACAGATGCATAGGCGGAGAGAAAGTGAAGATTATACAGGGGAGGGGAGAGAGCTAGAGTCCAGTGGTTAGTAGATGAGTATTAACTTTGCATTTAAATTTCTGGAGGTCGTAGCCGTCAGGAAAGCAAGAATACGGGAGTGAGTTCCACAGGCGGGAAGTGCGAGAGAGGAAGCTGCAGGAGTAGAATTGTCGTCTGCATTTGGCTAACCTGACTGTGAATGGGTGGGACCCAGTTGCCAGTCTGGTTGCACGGGTAAACACCTGTTGAGGAGGCATCAGTGACTTAAGCTCATCCGAGCAGAAGCCATGAAAGTATTTATAGAAGAGACAGAGGGAGGCCACATTTCGACGATGGGAAAGTGGCTGCAGTCGAGTCGCCAGATCAGTACCTATCACATTACAGACTCTCCTTTGGAGCTTGTCAAGAACACTGAGGAGAACGGCAGGGGCACCTGACCATAAATGGCAGCAGTACTCCATGCACGGACTGATATAATAATGAAATGGGAAAATCAATTGACCCAGTCAAGATGATAAATAGGGCAAAAGCAAACTGGAGAGGTTAGGAATCTTGACTTGGATCATAACAAAAGAGAAAGCTGGGACAGGCTACGAACCCATTCATTCACATTAAGTTAATGTTAAAAATTGCCACAAGACATTGCTGGTTTATTTGAGATAGAATAATCTGTTATGCGTTGTGGTTGTCGTGGATATCGGCTTGGAACGAGAAATTCGAATTCCGGTTGAATTCCTTGCATTCACTTACGCGCAAATACCCTTGGGAAATATATTAATCCGTCTCTTCCCTTCAGTTATGGGTTAAATAACATGACAGATTGGGTTCTATAGCCTTGGTCGGCAACCAGTCTACCGCAGAAAGCAATGGCAACCTCCTTCGGGATAATCATCTGCCCAGTCAGTCGTGTCTCTTTCGAGAAATGATCGCCCAAAACGTGTGTCACGTATGACACTTAACTGACTGACTGAATATAATAGTTGGAGACATGATTAAGGCTTCTACTGGGCATAAAGCTGGGGATCGGTTTTCTATTGTTATGAAGTAATAAACTGATCCCCCACTAATTACTACTTAATAATATAATACATTCCTTCTTCGGCTAGCTATGAGTCAAATAATAGGACAGATTGGGTTTTATAGCCCTGGCTGGCAACCAGTCTACCGCAGAATGCAATGGAAACCCACTGCGGGATAATCATCTGCCCTGTTAGTCGTGTGTGTCTCTTTTGAGACATGATCGCCCAAGCGTTTATCACGTATGACACTTAACTGACTGAATATGTTATGGCGTTTCTAATATTGTATTTAGATACATTGCATTTATTTCAAATTTTCTAGTTGACTGTGTACCAAAATTGCATATGATCCATTATTATACGTAATTAGGTTAGAAAAAAATGGTATAGAATTGATTTAAACTTATTTATAAATGGAACTTTGTCTGTGTGTGTGTGTGTGTGTGTGTCTGTGACCTATAGACTCCGAAACGGCTGAACCAATCTTTTTGAAAATTTACACAGTTGTATTATAAGTGTCTGCGAGTGTTCGTAGTTAGATTTTGTGTCGAGGTACCTCCGATAAATATCGAAAATCGATAATCGAAAAAATCGGGTTATAGAAGGAGTGGTCCGATTTTAATCAAATTTCATACACTCATAGATAAAGACATAAGAAACGATATTCAGAAGTTTCAAAGTTGCAGTTATGATAATAGTACAGAAAATCGGTAATATATATATATATATATATAAAAGGCAAGATGTTTGTGTGTGTGTCAGTTTATCTGCCTGTATGTCCGTATTTTTTCAGCCCTTTTATTTTAGTTTTTTCTTCGGGTTTGGCTCTATGTAGGTATAATTGTAGTTCTTAGTCTCAGCCATGATATCATTTACTCAAAGGACTTATTTAGCCTTCAAAATTCAGTTTACGACGAAAAAAACTTATTTGATATCGATACCAGGAAATCAAAATTTGACTTACATCCATTCATTTTTCTTTCAGTCTACAGTTTCGCTTTAACTGGAAACAACTATTGCTTTTTAGTCTTTCGTGCCAACGTCCAAAGAGTCTGAGCTCCAGGACCATGGATTAGTTTTAAAGCTTTCATTACACTTGAGCAACGCTGGGCTATACTGCTAATATTGTATATGATCCATTATTATACGTAATTAGTTTAGAAAAAAATGGTATTTTATAGAAATACTACATTATGACAATTAAGATATACAGAAGGATGGTGCGGGTATCATGGATCGAGCATGTGAGCAACGATGAGGTGCAGGAAAGAGTGGCAAAGAAAAGAAAATTAATAGTGAACATCAGTAAGAGACAAGTGAAGTTTCTGGGACATGCATTGAGGAAGGAGGGCTTGGAGAACCTGATACTAACAGGCCATATATAGGGGAAAAGACACAGAAGAAGTCAACGGATATCATATTTGAAGGGACTGAGCAGGTGGATGTCGGAACGGGGTTGCTTGGTGTAACAGGAGAAAACGTACTGAAAGCCGCCAGGGATAAGGAGACGTGGAAAGCCATGATCGCCTACGTCCTGAAGGGACAGGGCACATAGAAGAAGAATGTATATGCCAACTGTTAAAAAAATTATAATGTGGGCATGAAATGGGGGATCAATTCTATATTATAATAAATATGTAAACTGATCTCTCATTTTGTGGCCATGCTAGTTTCTATACATCTATATTCTAGACTTATGGGCTTGAGCTAGTGGATGAGAGAACAAAGGTTGCATGGTGTAACAGGAGAAGGCGTGCTCAGAGCCACCAGGGATAGAAACGTGGAAAGCCATGATCGCCTACGTCCTGAAGGGACAGGGCACATAGAAGAAGAATATATATGCCAACTGTTTATAAGAAATTATAATGTGGGTATAAAATGGGGGATCAATTCTATATTATAATCAATATATCAACTGATCCCTCATTTTGAGGCCATGCTAGTTTCTATACATCTATATTCTAGATTTATGGGCTTAAGCTAGTCGATGACAGAACGGGAGTTGCATGGTGTAACAGGAGAAAGCGTGCTAAGAGTCACCAGGGATAGGGAGAAGTCGAAGGCCATGATTGCCTAAGAAGAAGAAGAAGAAGAAGAAGAAGAAGGAAGAAGGAAGAAGAAGAAGAAGAAGAAGAAGAAGAAGAAGAAGAAGAAGAAGAAGAAGAAGAAGAAGAAGAAGAAGAAGAAGAAGAAGAAGGAGGAGGAAGGAAGAAGAAGAAGAAGAAGAAGAAGGAGGAGGAGGAGGAGGAGGAGGAAGAAGAAGAAGAAGAAGAAGAAGAAGAAGAAGAAGAAGAAGAAGAAGAGTGACAGCAACGTAATATAAATTCGGTGGGGACCCACGAGATTCTTGCACGATCCCTGTTGCGGGCGTATATATCTCGAGAGCAGTTAATGTATAACAACGTCTACAGCAACGAAAATGTTAATAAATAGCGGTAACTGGAAATAAATATTTCGCTCCTGCTTGGATTCGAACTCGTATGAGAGTTATGTATTTGGAAAAATATGGAGAGAGTGATAAAAAAAAAGAGAAAAAAAATAATATCTAACCACATAAACGTTGAAAAAAAATTCAACCGATCACTTAGATCCTTATGGCCATGTCACTGTCACACATCTATTCACTTACTGTCATCGAAGTTAAGCAACGTCGAGCCTGATCACGACCTAGATGGGTAACCGTTTCCACTTCCTGTTAGGTTTGTTATATTCACTTACGAACAGATAGCCTACAGAGAGGTATGAATCTACCCCTTCGCGCCCCAACCGTCGGTTAAATGGTAAGACTCGTATCACGAAAGAATTATGATCTTTAAAAAAATCTTAAAATCTAAAAAAAAAATCTGGCTTTAAATAACCTGAAAAAGATTGATAAAGTTTTATGTCTATCTCAGTCTGTTCGTATCTATCTTTCATATTCACTTACGCGCATATAGCCTAAGGAGAACTATGAATTCACCTCTTTTCTACCAACTATCGGCTAAATAGTAAGACTTATATCACTAAATAATTATTATCTTTAAAAAATTTTACAATCTAAAAAATCAAGGCTTTAAATAACCTGCAGAAGGGTGACAAGCCGTAAAATACGAATCAACCAATCAAGAAAATATCGATCACTCAGTGCCGCCATATTTGATTATGCAGCGAATAATCGAACCATCAGTCAGTTAAGTCTCATACGTGATATACGCTTGGGCGATCATGTCTCGAAAGAGACATGACTGACTGGGCAGAAGATTATCCCGCATTAGGTTGCCATTGCTTTCTGCGGTAGACTGGTTGCCGACCAAGGCTATAGAACCCAATCTGTCCTGTTATTTAACCCATAACTGGAAGAAATAGACGGATTAATACCTTTCCCAAGGGTATTTGCGCGCAAGTGAATGCAATGAATCTGGCTGGAATTCGAACTCGGCTCCCCGATTTCTCGTTCCGAGCCGATATCTAATGCACCACAACGCACACTGCTTCTAAAATCAGACATAGCGTCAAATTAAAGCCATAAAAAAGAAAAGAAAAAAAGTAAACGATAAATTCTATAAAAACGGTGAAGGAATGACAAAGGGGAGAGAAAAAATATCACAGACCTACCCTCACAGACCTGCCCTCACAGACCTAACCTCACATAAACAGCAATGGCGACAACGTATTCACGCATACGCCTTAATTTCTTGGAGGTCTCAATCGTTTAACGTAAATTGACAAGCCCCAAGTCATGTTGCTTTGATCTGGTCATTGCAAAGAACTCCAATTGGTCGCTAATTTGTTTGGCATTTGATGTACGTCTGTACTTAGTCAATAAAAGTCAAGTTGTCGCGAAATAATTTTAATAATATTTTTCAGAGAAATAACTCCAAAATATAAAATAAACACTAAGAATTTGGAAATAAAAAAAAAGAACGGGTAGTTTAATCTTCAAAAGAATTTCTGACCGTAGATTCTAAAATCTCTTCAGGCAAAACGATTTAATCAACTCGATTCATGC
>JBBBDQ010002104.1:125000-435000 GCA_037127315.1 Ascarosepion bandense
GATCTATCTATCTATCTATCTATCTATCTATCTATCTATCTATCTATCTATCTATCTAATCCTCATGGATCTATCTATCTATCTATCTATCTATCTATCTATCTATCTATAGAATAAGTGGAAATACCAATGAACTTCTGTAAATGGTTGCCAGAGGAAGGATTAATAGAGATATCGAACAAACAATATTTACTAAAAGACGCAATGTGGCTTCCCTGTGTTTCTTCTACAAATATTTTCACGGCTTCTGCTCCGATTAACTTAGATCACTGGTGCCCCCTATATATGGATTTACTTAAGCAGCAAGATTAGCAACTAGGTCCCAACCTTTTTACTGTAAAAACCAATAAATTGTAAACACAAATTCTACTCCACAGCTTCTTTTCTCGCACTTCCGGACTGTGGAATTTTATTCTGTTTAATTGCTTTCCCGACAGCTACAATCTTCAAGAATTTAAATGTAAGATCAATATTCATCTCCTATCTCACTAACCTACATCCTCTCTCTCATGCTCCTTTCTCCGTCCACTACACTCTCATCAGTATTCTCATCGTTCTGTTATCCACTTCCTGACACCCACTATAACCTGTCACTCATTCTCATAACTTTCCTTCCATGTAATCGTGGCAGTAAAATGCTTTTCTGGGGGCGACATGACTATGAAAAAAAACAAAAACAAAAAAAAAAACACACACACATACACAATTTTTTTATTTGCTTAGATCTTACACAATCCCATACCCGAAATCCTTGTGTCTAGTTATCTTTCGGTTTTCCGAATGTTTCGGTTTTCCGAATGTTTCGGTTTTCCGAATGTTTCGGTTTTCTGATTGTTTCGGCTTTTCGAGTGTCTCGGCTTTCAGAAATCCAAACAATATTGCAGCAAAAGCGTATGAATACTCATACCAAGAGGAAAACAAAAAAAAAAAAGACTTCAATATTATACAGTTTATTTATAACGCAATATATTCATAAATAAAATAGAGGGATAATTAGGACCATAAATAACAAATAAATTCTATTTATTTCAGACAAAAAATGAGTCCTATAGCTTAAAATGAACATTTATCCATATTTCTGAGATGAGGTAGTATTTACAGTATTTACATTATTTGGACTATTGTCCTCAACTTTGTTGCCATTTGTACGACGTTTAATAATAGATCATTCTATTTGTCTATATTTCTGTGATAAGGTAGTATTTACAGTAATTACATTATTTGGACTATTGTCCTCATCTTGGTTGCTATTTCTACGACGTTTAATAATAGACCATCCTATTTGTCTACATTTCTGAGATGAGGTAGCAGTTACAGTATTTACATTATTCGAACTATTGTTCTCATCTTTGTTGCTATTTCTACGACGTTTAATAATAGATCATTCTATTTGTCTATATTTCTGAGATGTGGTAGTATTTACGGTATTTACATTATTCGGAGTATTGTCCTCATCTTTGTTGCCATTTGTACGACGTTTAATAAAAGATCATTCTCTTTGTCTATATTTCTAAGATGAGGTAGTATTTACAGTATTTACATTATTCGGACTATTGTCCTCATCTTTGTTGCTATTTCTACGACGTTTAATAATAGATCATTCTAGTTGTCTATATTTCTGAGATGAGGTAGTATTTACAGTATTTACATTATTCGAACTCTTGTCCTCATCTTTGTTGCCTTTTGTACGGCATTTCGGCCGTTGTACGCTCCGGCCTACTTCAGGTGCTAGGAATTTCGAACCGAATCCTGTATTACAATCACTGGATCACCTAAAGCCTCTTCTGGAAGTTATGAGTTGTCTTCCTCTGACCCAGCAAGTTACTTGTTCACTACTGCTGTAGCTTGGTATTGACCTCACAACTATTTGTGTCAAGTCACAGGAACTCAGCAACGTCTATATCCACTGGGCCATGTCTTCTTATGTAATAAAAAGGGTTCTGTTCGGAATTCTTAGCACCTGAAGAAAGCCGGAGCGTACAACGACCGAAACGTCGTACAAATGGCAGCAAGTATGAGAACAATAGTCCAAATTATGTAAATAGTGTTAAAGTGAACAGTATCAAACAATAAACTAAAAATATATGTTGCGCCCCCATGCCTCCCTGTTGCTCATTAAATATACATACCACGCCTGCCACTCAGTCACTAAATAGTGACAATTACCCGACAGTAACGGAAGATAGGGCGAAAAAAAATTACAGACATTAAGTAAGTCCGAAAAAAAAAAAAATTAAAATACAAATATCTTGAAGCGGAAATTTCCAGAATGTGGCACATCAAGGCAGTAGTTCCAGTTGTGGTTGGAATACTGCGATTGATAGAAAAAGGTTTTGATAGACTTATTGAAGAGATCACTGGTCGTCCGAACCTTAAGAAAATCTAAAGACCTGTTTTTATAAGCACAGCTCTCACCATACGAAGGGTTTTATCTGTGCAAAAATGTATTTGTGTTTATAGATTTTCTTTTATAGGAATGTGCAGTTGAAAATGTACTGATGATAGTTCTGAACGTAAGTCTTTTTTTGGGAGCACCGATCAAACAATTATTATTATTATTCTGTCATTTTTCATCATATTTCGATTTCTGCTTTGGTCTCACTACCAACCAAGTCTGCGGGGAGACCTAAGGCAGGTAGTGACATGTTGTTATGGCTCCATTTCATGTTTTTCTATCTTCCCTATCATCCCCAGCATTACATAGATAAAGTTTTCCTTAGTGTGTGGGCTGTACTTAATAAGACAATTTTTTGTATATCTCTTAAGCTGGGGTTTCCAGGGATTCTTTCAATGTGTTGTTTTGTTCCATTTTTTTATCATTCCAAGTGCACCTACTATCACTGGCACAACTCTTGTTTTCAATTTCCACATTTTTTCTATTTCAATTTCCAGGTCTTTATATTTTGACAGTTTTTCAAATTCCTTGATTGCTATGTTACAATCCGCTGGACAAGCCATATCAATTAATAGACAAGTTTTCTCCTTCTGGTTTTTAACAATAATGTCTGGCCTGTTTGCTTCAATTTTTCTGTCTGTGTAGATGGTGTAATCCCATAGAATGGTTACATCTTCTATTTCTGTAACCGGTGCTAGGTGATGTTCATACCAGTGTTTGCCTACAGCTTTTCCATAATGTTTGCATATTGCCCGATGTAAATATTGCCCAACTCTATCGTGGCGATTTTTATATTCATTTGGGGCAAGCACAGAACAGCCTGAGATTAGGTGGTCTATTGTTTCTTGGTGTTTATCACAAAACCTGCATTTTGGATCCATATTATTATGTATAATATTTGCCTGAAAGTTCCTAGTGAAAAGACTTTGGTCTTGTGCTGCAAGAATAAAGCCTTCAGTTTCAGACTTTAATCCAGATGCACGTAACCATCGATGAGTATTAACTTTGTCAACATTGGATTTATTGGCACGTACTGGATATTGGCCATGCAGAGGTTTGTCTTGCCAGCGCTGTTTCATCTGTTCAAGAGCTTTATCTTTGGCTTTCATTTTCATATTCTTTGCCGCAATAGCCGGCTCTTGGCTTCCGTTCTGCTTTTCTACAGAATCTACTAACTGTAAATCTTGTTTGAATTTACTGCCTTCTTTTATTATTGAATATTTTTTCTTTCTTTCTTCATGTTGCCTTACTAATTATTATTATTATTATTATTATTATTATTAATAATAATAATAATAATAATTATAATAATAATAATACAACGACAACGAAGAAAACAAAGGAATAGAAAAAGAAATAGAAGAAAAAGAAGAGGAAGAAGAGGAGAGAAATATGTAGACGGGAAAGGGGTAAAAGAAGTAGAAGAAGAAGAAGGTAGAGAAAGAAGAAGTAGAAGAAGAGAAAGAAGAGAAAGAAGAAGTAGATGAAGAAGTTTAAGTAGAAGAATAAGAGTAAGAAGAAGCAGAAGAGGAAGAGGTAGAAGACGAGGAAAAAGTAAAAGAAGAGAAAGAAGAAAAAGAAGAAAAATAGTAGAAGGAGAAGAAGTAAAGAAGAGAAAGAAGAAAGAGAAAAATATGTAGAAGAAGAAGAAGAAGTGAAGGAAGTAGAAGTAGAAGAAGAGAAAGAAGTAGAAAAAGAAGAGAAAGAAGAAATAGAAAGTTATGTAGAAGGGAAAGCGGTAGTAGAAGAAGTAAGAGAAAGAAGAAGTAGAAGAAGAGAAGGAAGTAGAAGAAGAGAAAGTAGTAAAAGTAGAAAAAGAAGAGAAAGAAGAAGTAAAAGAGAAAGAAGTCGGAAAGGAAGTAGAAGAAAAGAAAATTAAGAAGAAGAAGCAAGAAGAGAAAGAAGAGAAAGAAGTAGAAGAAAAATTAGAAGAAAGAAAAAAAAGAAAAAAAGAAGCAGAAGTAGAAGAAGAGAAAGAAGAAGAAGAAGAGAAAGAAGAAGTAGAAGAAGAGAAAGAAGAAGAAAAAGAAGTAGAAGTAGAAGAAGAAAAAGAAGAAAAAGAAGAGGAAGTAAAAGAATTAAAAGTAGAAGAGAAAGAAGAAGAGAAAGAAGTAAAAGAAGTAGAAGAAGAAGAATTAGAAGAAAGAAGTAGAAGAGAAGAAAGAAGAAGAATTAGAAGAGGAAGTAAAAGAATTAAAAGTAGAAGAGAAAGAAGTAGATGAAGAAGTAGAAGAAGAGAAAGAAGTAAAAGAAGTAGAAGAGAAACAAGAAGTAGAAGAAGAGAAAGAAGAAGAAGAGAAAGAAGAAGAAGAGAAAGAAGAAGTAGAAGAAGAGAAAGAAGAAGAGAAAGAATAAGTAGAAAAGAAAAGAAGAAGAGAAAGAAGAAGAAGAAGAAGAAAGAAGAAGAAGAAAGAAGAAGTAGAAGAAGAGAAAGAAGAAGAGAAAGAAGAAGTAGAAAAGGAAGTAAGAAGAGAAAGAAGAAGTAGAAGAAGAAAGAAGAAGAAGTAAAAGAAGAAGAAGAAGAAGAAGAAGAAGAAGAAGAAGAAGAAGAAGAAGAAGAAGAAGAAGAAGAAGAAGAAGAAGAAGAAGAAGAAGAAGAAGAAGAAGAAGAAGAAGAAGAAGAAGAAGAAGAAGAAGAAGAAAGAAGAAGAAGAAAGAAGAAGTAGAAAAGGAAGTAGAAGAGAAAGAAGAAGTAGAAGAAGCGAAAGAAGAAGTAGAAAAGGAAGAAGAAAAGAAAGAAGAAGAAGAAGAAGAAGAAGAAGAAGAAGAAGAAGAAGAAGAAGAAGAAGAAGAAGAAGAAGAAGAAGAAGAAGAAGAAGAAGAAGTAGAAAAGGAAGTAGAAGAGAAAGAAGAAGAAGAAGAAGAAGAAAGAAGAAGAGAAAGAAGAAGAAGTGATAGAAAAAATAGAAAAAAGTTGAACAAGAACAACAACAAGAAGAACCATGTGAAGAAGAAGAGATTGACATTGTATAAATAATAATGTCAGGAAGAAAGTGGTGCGTGATGTTATATGGAATTGCTTATTGTCACGTGACCTCGGAAGAATGCCACAATATCTAAGGACCCGAGAAAAAATAAGTATACAAGAGAAATCAAAGGAAATAAGCATGAATAAATAAATGATAATAATATGACATCCCAATACAACACGATTCCGTTTTCTGTTTAGGCCTTTGAGAACGATTTCAAAAGGTGCACACAATTATGTGGATCAAATTCCTGGCATTCCTAAAATATACTTACCTGGTGCAGGGGTTAGCCGTTAGCCAAAAAGGGTTCACTGAGGCTTGGTTAATTGCCACCTACTCATTTTACTTCTACTCCAACAGTTTCTTTTCTCGCACTTCCCGACTGTGGAATTCTCTTCCACATGACTGCTTCCCCGACGGCTACAATCTCCAGGAGTTTAAATGTAAGGTCAATAGACACCTCCTAACACACTAACTTCCATTGTATCAAACACACTAACTTCCATTCTTTCACTCTTCCCACCCACCCAACTATCTATCACCCCACTTCTGACATTTCCTATATCTAACCACTGTTCCTATTTACCCCCCCCCCTATGTAGCCCCAAGCGCAATAGTGGCAGTGGAATGCCTTGCTTGGGGTGAAATGATTAAAAAAATATATATATATATGAGGGAAGTTGATCATCGACGGGGATTTCAACTCTGTGGCAGCACCTCCCTCATCGAAAGAAAGCGTTTCGATCGGCGTAATACCGATGGTGGCGTGATAATGCTCCCAGGTGTTGGGTAAAAATCAAATTTTATCCTTGACCCATAAGTATGCGTATGGCGCTCCCCTCCAACATTAAAACGGCCTTGCGTCACATTCAGTCTTGGTGGGAAGGTCGAGTAAATATACCTGATATCCCTAAAAAATATGCAACGCAAATGATCAGTGCTCGTTGTTACTTCTAATGGCGGACCTGAAGGAGACTCCCACGACCTTTAAATCTGTTGTTTTTCATTTATTTTACCTTTTTTTACGCAGTCTTATCGATTATTACATAAAGTTTCCGATTATCAAAAAATATTTGAAAAAATTTCAATAATTAAACAATTATAGTGGGAGGGGGGCTCATTTTCTCATACAACGTTATAGTAAATTGATCCTCCATTTTGAAATCAGTCGCTTTGGGGTTGCTTTGTTTTGGCTTTTTAGGACGTGTTGTTGCTCTTGTTTTTGTCTTTTTCAACTTATCTTTAGTTCTTACGATGGCATCTTTCTCCGAAACTCCAAGAATGGCATTATTCAAAAATTTCGCAAAGAATTCAGTTGAGTAGTTGAATATGCGCAAGCAAAAAAGTTAATTGCACAGGATCGATTTACTATGAGGTTGTATGAAAACTGAGCCCCCACTAAAATTTTTTAAATGTTGAAAATTTTACAAATTTTTTTTTCAATCGGAATCTTTAGGGTTTAATCGATAAGATTGCACTGAAAAAATTAAAGAAAAAAAAAACAAACTATAATCGACCAATTTACAGGTGGTAGTAATGGCGTACCGGCGAGTGGTTCCAAAATGGGGGAACGATTTACTATAACGTTGTATGAAAAACTGAGACCCCTACCCCTAAAATTATTTAAATGTTGAAATGTTTCCAAATTTTTTTTTATCAATCGGAAAGTTTAGGGTGTAATCGATAAGACTGCACTGAAAAAAAGTAAAAACAAAATAAAATAAAATGAAAAACAAAAAATTTAAAAATGGTTGTAGACACCTTCAGGTCCGCCTTTCTTACAGCAATAAATACAAAAAGATTAAAAGTATTACTGGCAGTTAAAGAGAAAGAAAGGTAAATTTTTGATGATCGTAGTTGACAGGAAAGCAAGCAGCTGAAAGAAGAGAGTTCTACAAGAAGAAACAATTAACATAGAACATGCGGTTACTAGCAGTGAAATTGATTTTTAGTTACCAATCCAGTCAGTCAGTTAAATGCCATCCGTGATACACGCTTTGGGAGATCATGTCTCGAAAGAGACATGACTGACAGGCAGAAGATTATCCCGCAGTAGGTTGCTATTGCTTTCTGTGTTAGCCTGGTTGCCGACTAAGGCTATAGAACCCAATCTGTCCTGTTATTTGACTCATTGCTTAAGGGGGAAAAGATGTATTATATTATTAAGTAATAATTAAATGGGGGATCAGTTTATTACTTCATATCAATATAGAACTGATCCCCTACTTTATGTCCAGTAGTAGTCTTAATTATATTCCCAACTATTATATTCAGTCAGTCAGTTAAGTGCCATTCGTGATACACGCTTTTGGCGATCATGTCTCGAAACAGACATGACTGACTGGGCAGAAGATTATCCCGCAGTAGGTTGCCATTGCTTTCTGCGGTAGACTGGTTGCCGACCAAGGCTATAGAACCCAATCTGTCCTGTTATTTGACTCATTGCTTAAGGGGAAAAAGATGTATTATATTATTAAGTAATAATTAGTGGGGGATCAGTTTATTACTTCATATCAATATAGAACTGATCCCCTACTTTATGTACAGTAGTAGTCTTAATTATGTTTCCAACTATTATATTCAGTCAGTCAGTTAAGTGCCATTCGTGATACAGGCTTTTGGCGATCATGTCTCGAAACAGACATGACTGACTGGGCAGAAGATTATCCCGCAGTAGGTTGCCATTGCTTTCTGCGGTAGACTGGTGGCCGACCAAGGCTATAGAACCCAATCTGTCCTGTTATTTGATTCATTGCTTAAGGGGGAAAAGATGTATTATATTATTAAGTAATAATTAGTGGGGGATCAGTTTATTACTTCATATCAATATAGAACTGATCCCCTACTTTATGTCCAGTAGTAGTCTTAATTATATTTCCAACTATTATATTCAGTCAGTCAGTTAAGTGCCATTCGTGATACAGGCTTTTGGCGATCATGTCACGAAAGAGACATGACTGACAGGCAGAAGATTATCCCGCAGTAGGTTGCCATTGCTTTCTGCGGTAGACTGGTGGCCGACCAAGGCTATAGAACCCAATCTGTCCTGTTATTTGACTCATTGCTTAAGGGGGAAAAGATGTATTATATTATTAAGTAATAATTAGTGGGGGATCAGTTTATTACTTCATATCAATATAGAACTGATCCCCTACTTTATGTCCAGTAGTAGTCTTAATTATGTTTCCAACTATTATATTCAGTCAGTCAGTTAACTGCCATTCGTGATACAGGCTTTTGGCGATCATGTCTCGAAACAAACATGACTGACTGGGCAGAAGATTATCCCGCAGTAGGTTGCCATTGCTTTCTGTGTTAGCCTGGTTGCCGACTAAGGCTATAGAACCCAATCTGTCCCATAACTGGAGGGAAGAGACGGATTAATACCTTTCCCAAGGGTATTTGTGCGTAAGTGAATGCAATGGATTCAACTGGAATTCAAACTACTGCGCTTAAATTCGTAAAGTTGAGGTACCAAAGAAGGTTCATCTAAAAAAAATAAATAAATAAAAAAATCCAAGAAAATATTTATAGAAAAGACACAGTGAAGCTATTTTACGGCAGTGAGAAAGCCAAGATGCCATATCAGAACAAATAATCGTTGTGGGTCTTCGTCGTCAATTTTTTGTGGAGTGGTGGTGAAACTTTGCTGCAATGTTGTAGTGACCGGTTTAATCCGGAAGTAAGACACGGAACAAGATGGTAGGTTCAAAACAGTGTATTAATATAAAAAGAAACAAGATATTCAAAAAGTGTTAATAATAAGTGTTACGAGGATGCATTTATATATATATATAAAAATAATATAAGATAATGGTTAACACGAGAATTGAAGAGGCTAAGATTGGAGTGAGCGAGGAAGTATCCTCTTCGGTGTTGTTTCCACGAAGCACTGGTTAATGTGAAAAGGGTGCTCAAGTAGGACTTACATTTCGCAAATGAAATAAGAAAAGAATGAGGGTGGTTGATCACAATGTCTGTGGCATGGTGGGTCTTAGCTGTGAAGGTTAGAACTAAAGAATATTGTTTTGCTGAAAACTTTCTAAATGTGCAGTAAGAGGTTTGTAATATTTCATGTGTGATGAGAGTGAAGGAAGATTTTGTGAAAATGGATGAAAGAACAGGGTTTAAAAGTGTTACTGCAGTTTAACAAAGCAAGTTACTTCCGGCACAAACCTGTCACTACAATTTTATGGCGAAAGTTTGCCACAGCTCCCCAACAATTTGGTGATGAATATCTAAAACAATTTGGCGACAAAGATGAGATAAATTGTTGTGGGTCTTTTTCGCTAATTTGTTGTGGAGTTGTGGCGAAGCTTCGCTGCAATGTTGTAGTGACCGGTTTGATCCGGAAGTAAGACACGGAACAAGAAGGTAGGTTCAAAACAGTGTATTAATATAACAAGAAACAAGATATTCAAAGGTAGTGTTAATAATAAGTAATATAAGAATAAGTAAGTCAGAAGGTATTATTACGCTGCTTATTGCCTGACTTGTAGCTGCCGTTAACTGCCTTGTTAACTGCAGTATTTATTAGTCTTCGCACATAAGACAAAATGTGGCACAAGGCATTTTTAACGTGAGTAATCTGGGCCATATCGCCCGGCCAAAACTTTCTGTTTAATTTTCCCCAGACGAGACTCTACTCTTTGGCGGAACCTCGACTGCGTTATTACTCTCCGCACGAAGGCAGAGAGCTTGACAATTCACGTAACTACTTGTCAACTGCTTCCCGTAAGTCACGCAGGCAACTATATATAACAAGAGGAAGAGGCCATTCCTAGTTGGAGGGCACCATAACAATAATATTACAGATTATTCTTTGGATCTATCTATCTATCTATCTATCTATGGTAAAACACACCTATTCCTCAGATAATGAACTCTCCCTCCTATATTAATAAGAGTTAACATGAAGTAAACCCGAGAAAGTCTTGGGAATTTCTTCGGAGTTCTTAGAAGTTCTTGAGAGTTCTTTAGAGTTCTACTGGAGTTCAGCCGATATCTATTACGCCATAACTCACATCCCGACGTAAGATGTCCTAATCAACCTGGAGTTGATCAGCACTAATGTAAACTAAATCTATATCGACATTCATTCGACCGTGCATGGAATACTGTTGTCATATCTGATCAGGCGCCCCTGCTGTTCGTCTCAGGGTTCTCGACAGGCTCCAAAGGAGAATCTGTAATGTGATTGGTCCCGACCTGGCAGCTCGACTCCAGCCACTTTCTCACCGACCGGATGTTGCTTCCCTCTGTCTCTTCTACAAATATTTTCATGGCTTTTATTTCGAGAAACTCAGGTCACTGGTGCCCCCACCACAAGCATTTACTTGGGCAACCAGACTGGCATCAAGTTCCCACCCCTTTACAGTTAAATCAACCAAATGCAGACGACAATTCTACTCCACAGCTTCTTTTCTCGCGCTTTCCGCATGTGGAATTCCCTTCCATATACTTGCTTTCGTGACGGCTACAACCTCCAAGAATTTAAATGCAAAGTCAATTCCCATCTCTTATTCATTTAACTCCAGCACTTTCCACATCACCACGTGTATCTTGGTTCTTTTTCTTTCTCTCTACCTTCGTAACTGTCTTCACTCCTGTTGTAATATATCGCCGTACGACGACAGAACAACAAACACGCATATATAAAAATATAAGGTTATATTTTTATTAATAACGACGAATCGTGTGTCGAGGTCTTTATATAGTCTTCTAGAACCGGGACTTTCCTTCCGGTTTTGCCTCGCCCACGCAACGCCCACGTAATTCTAAGAGACACCTGATCTGTTTGCCTCTGTAGCCATTTCCGCCGCTGTCGGAAATAAGGTCAAATGACATCCGCTCCGGCCTCGACAGGATGTATTTCACAAACACCTGTCTTGTCGCTTCGCCGCCCCCTTCACCGACGGGAAACACCATCGCTTGCATCACTTCCTCGGGTGGGGCCAGATTGTTATATTACACTGTGTTCACATCCTTCTCTTGCCCTTTCTCTTTCACCCTCTGCAGCTGGTTCGTCTTTGTCTTCACTCTTTTCCTGTCTAAAACTTTAACTCTCTTAAGTAGCCCTCTGCAGATCAGTGGTGGTACCGCCTTGCTTGAGGTGAAATGATTAAAAAAATGTTTCGCTCTAGTGTAAACCGAATCTTTGTGTAGTTTTTGATTGCAAATGAAACCCATGTCTTTTAGAAACTGGATGCCTGTTTACCTCTCGATTAATTCATTAATATTTTTGTTCTTATAAGGTTTATGTTGATAGGCCGTTAAAATGATCAACCTAACCATACTCTAAAAATATTAGATCAAAGTGTATTTCTTTTAGATTGATATCACATGAAATGATTTTATTACTTAGAAAATACAATAGGAATTTTTAAAGAATTAATTCTTCAAATTTATAATCAAAGAGCAAGGCAAAAATTTGTATTACGGTTACTATCGTCGTTATTGTCGTGGTTATTACCATGGCGACAATGGTTGCTGCTAAGTTTATGGCGGGAAATATTTTTAGCACGATGCATTAGCTGAACGACCGCTGGCGGACATTTCCGACTTTTTTTTAAAAGTCAGGCTCAGATTACTACTGCTTCAATTATTTGAATCTGATCTTTAGGTTTGATCAAAGATTGAGCAGACAAGAACAAAGAGGAAATAATGAGTTTGAAAAACAAAAACTTCGAACAGAAAGAAGTCGAGTTTATTTTTGAGGTTCATGTGTAAGTACGTAATAGAAAAAAAAAAAGGAAGAAGAAAGGAGAACAGCGAAGGAAAGAGCGAAGACGAATAAAGAAAGAGAGGGAAAGAAAGATAGGATGAAAGAATAGAAAAAGAAAGAGAAAGAAAAAGTAAAAAGAAGAAAGAGGAAAAGAGAATAGCGAAGGAGAGAGCGAAGATGAATAAAAAAGGAGAGGCAAAGAAAGATAGGATGAAAGAATGGAAAAAGAAAGAGAAAAAATTAAAAAGAAGAAAGAAGAAAGGAGAACAGCAAAGGGAAAAAATACGAAGATGAATAATGAGAGAGGGAAAGAAAGATAGGATGAAAGAATGGAAAAAAGAAAGAGAAAGAAATAGTAAAATGAAGAAAGTGGGAAAGAGAACAGCGAAGGAAAGTACGAAGATGAATAAAGAAAGAGAGGGAAAGAAAGATAGGATGACAAAATAGAAAAAACGAATGAGAAAGAAAAAGTAAAAAGAAGAAAAACATGAAGGAGAACAGCGAAAGAAAGTACGAAGCAGAATAAAGAAAGAGAGGGAAAAAAGATACGATGAAAAAATAGAAAAAAAAAGAGAAAGAAAAAGTAAGAAGAAGAAAAAAAGGAACGAGAACAGCGAAGAAAAGTACGAAGATGAATAAAGAAAGAGAGGGATAGAAAGATAGGATGAAAGAATGGAAAAAAGAACGAGAAAGAATAAGCAAGAAGAAGAAAAAGAGAAAATATAAGAGGGGAAGAAACCATAAAAAGAAATAAGAAAGAGAAAGAATATGAAAAATGACAATAAAAAGAAGTCACACTGTTTGTGGGGCTGATATGTAGGTCAGTCAGTTGAGTGCCATACGTGATACATGTTTGGGCGATCATGTCTCGAGAGAGACATGACTGACTGGGCAGAAGATTATCCCGCAATAGGTTGCCATTGCTTTCTGTGGTAGACTGGTTGCCAACCAAGGCTATAGAACCCAATCTGTCCTGTTATTTATCCCATAACTGGAAGGAATAGATGGATTAATACCTTTCCCAAGGGTATTTGCGCGTAAGTGAATGCAGTGAATTCAGCTGGAATTCGAACTCGGCTCCCCGGTTTCTCGTTCCGAGCCGATATCCAATGCACCACAACGACCTAATAAGAAAAAACGAATTGGAATAAAAGAACGAATTGAATAAAAAAACCAATTGGAATAAAAAAACATATCATGAAAGAACGAAGGTAAATGAAAAAAAAAGAAAGAAAGGATGAAAGAATAAAGAAATAAACGTATAGAAAATTGAAAAAAAAAAAGAAGAAAAAGAGGCATTAAAAAAGAAAAAGTGTAAATGAAGGAAAGATATAAGAAAAAAAAACCAGCCACTTTCTCAACAGTCGGATGTGGCTTCTATCTGTCTGTTCTATAAATATTTTCGTGGCTTATGTCACAGGTGCCCCTGCCACAGGTGTTTACTCGTTCAACCAGGATGACAATTGGGTCTAACCCATTCACAGTTAGATCAACCAAATGCAGACGACAATTCTACTCTCCAGTTTCTTCTCTCGCACTTCCCGCCTGTGGAACTCGCTCCCGTATTCTTGCTTTCCTGACGGCTACAACCTCCAAGAATTTAAATGCAATGTCAATAACCATCTCTCAACCACATGATTCCAGGTCTTTCTACATCACCCTGTATATATTTTCTTTTCTCTCTACCTTTGCAACTGTCATCACACCTGTATTCCCATCCATCTCTTGCTTCTTTCTCTGACAACTCCTGTAACTGGTTTGTGTTTCCCTTTACTCGCTTCCTATCTAGTCTTTTACTCTTATGTAGCCCCCTGCGCATCAGTGGCGTTACCGCCTTGCTTGGGGTGAAACGATTAAAAAAATAAACAAAAGAAAAATGGAGTTCTAAAAATTCCAGTAAAAACATCTATTGAACAGGTGAAGAGGCTCATCCCTTGTTTCCTGTTTAGGATGCGGTTTCCGGTTTTCTCTTTTCCAATCTTTTCACTCTTTTCCTTTTTTATTTTTTTTTTATTTTTTATTTTTTTTCAATTGGAGTAGATAGACTAAATTATCGCCCGGTTCACACTCCACCCACATCTATTGAACAGGTGAAGAGGCTCATCCCTTGTTTCCTGTTTAGGATGCGGTTTCCGGTTTTCTCTTTTCCAATCTTTTCACTCTTTTCCTTTTTTATTTTTTTTTTATTTTTTATTTTTTTTCAATTGGAGTAGATAGACTAAACTATCGCCCGGTTCACACTCCACCCACATCTATTGAACAGGTGAAGAGGCTCATCCCTTGTTTCCTGTTTAGGATGTGGTTTCCGGCTTTCTCTTTTCCATTCTTTTTACCCTTACGTAGCCCCCTGCGCATCAGTGGCGTTACCGCCTTGCTTGGGGTGATATGATTAAAAAATAACAAAAAAAAAACAAAAGAAAACAAAGCAATCAACTCCGTTTTTGAAGTTCATGAAACGGGAACGAAGGAAAGAGAGAGTAAAGAACGAATATAACGTAAGAAAGAAAAAGAAAGAAAGATAGAACGGATGAATGGTAAAAGAAAAAGAAAATAGAAAAAGAAAGAAAAGAAACGGAAAGTAAGAAGTAGAAAAAAGGCGGGAAAATGAAGACGGAAAGAAATAAGAAATATAACAAAAACAGATTTTGAAAAATTTGAACAGAAAGAAAGAAAGCGACTCTGTTTATGAGGCTCATGTGTAAATCCGTGATAACGAAAAAAGGAAGTATAAAAAAACAGAGAAGGAAAGAACAAAGACAAATTAAGAAACAGTGGGAAAAGAAGGAGAAAAAAGAAAATAGAAATAGAAAAAGAAAAAGAGAATTGAAAAGAGAGAAGCAGAAAAGAAAAGAGAGAAAATAACAAGAAAAAGATTTTGAAAAATACGAAAAGAAAGAAATCAGTCAACGCTGTTTTTGACCACAGATTCGAACGGGCAGATGTTCGTTGTAGTGCTGTGGATATCGGCTAGAACGATAAATCGGGGAGCCGAGTTCGAATTCCTGCTGAATTCCTTGCATTCACTTACGCGCAAATACCCTTGGGAAAGGTATTAATCCGTCTCTTCCCTCCAGTTATGGGTTAAATAACAGGACAGATTGGGTTCTATAGCCTAGGTCGGCTACCAGTCTACCGCAGAAAGCAATGGTAACCTTCTTCGGGATAATTCTTCTGTCCAGTCAGTCATGTCTCTTTCGAGACATGATCGCCCAAGCGTGTATCACGTATGGCACTTAATTGACTGATCTGGATAAAAGAATTGAACAGAAAGACAGATTGGGTTCTATAGTCTTCGTTGTCAACCAGTCTACTGCAGAAAGTAAAGGAAAGAGACATGATCGCCCAAGCGTGTATCACACATGGCACTTAACTGACTGATCTGGATAAAAGAATTGAACAGCAGGACAGATTGGGTTCTATAGCCTTCATTGTCAACCAGTCTCCCGCAGAAAGGAATGGAAAGAGACATGATCGCCCAAGCGTGTATCACGTATGGCACTTAACTGACTGATCTGGATAAAAGAATTGAACAGCAGGACAGATTGGTTTCTATAGCCTTCGTTGTCAACCAGTCTATTGCAGAAAGTAATGGAAAGAGACATGATCGCCCAAGCGTGTATCACGTATGGCACTTAACTGACTGATCTGGATAAAAGAATTGAACAGCAGGACAGATTGGGTTCTATAGCCTTCGTTGTCAACCAGTCTATTGCAGAAAGTAATGGAAAGAGACATGATCGCCCAAGCGTGTATCACGTATGGCACTTAACTGACTGATCTGGATAAAAGAATTGAACAGCAGGACAGATTGGTTTCTATAGCCTTCGTTGTCAACCAGTCTACCGCAGAAAGTAATGGAAAGAGACATGATCGCCCAAGCGTGTATCACGTATGGCACTTAACTGACTGACTGAATATAATAGTTAGAAACGTGATTAGAATTTAAAAGTGTTTTCATGGCCTTGTGGATGATGAATTATTTACCACATTGTAACTCTTTTTCTAACAAACGAAACATTACAAGCCTGCCACTGTTCTATCGCTATATCCACGGCAAATGTTCAGATCGTTCAAAACAGTCCTGCCACGTACATAATTATCCTGTTCTCTTTGTATTCCATTAGTAAGGAGTAAGTTCAAGCCAGATATCTTCTTACTGTGACTTTGTGTAAAAGACTCCAGAAAGAATGCTTCCCTGATCGCTAAGCTCTTAACCTTTAAAGTCGAGGATTAGCCTTTAAAGTGGTATGTAGGTAAAATCCCAAGGAAGATCCTATTAATATAAATTTTATTAATATTAAAACTGATCCAGCAAGAAGGCTCAATGTAAAAAAAAAAATATCTATTTAAAGAGCCAAATATGTATAACTAGCAGTATAGACCGACGTTGCTTGGGTGTTATGAAAGCTTTAAAACTAATCCATGGTCCTGGAGCTCAGACTCTTTGGACGTTGGCACGAAAGACTAAAAAGCCATAATTGTTTCCAGTTAAAGCAAAACCGTAGACTGAAAGAAACATGAATTGATGTAAGTCAAATTGTGATTTCCTGGTATCGATATCAAATAAGTTTTTTCGTCGTAAACTGAATTTTGAAGGCTAAGTAAGTCCTCAGAGTAAATGGTATCATGGCTGAGACTAAGAACTATAATTATACCTACTTAGAGCCAAACTCGAAGCAAAAACTAAAATAAAAGGGCTGAAAAAATACAGCATACAGGCAGATAAACAGACACACACACAAACATCTTGCCTTTTATATATATATATTATCGATTTTCTGCACTATTGTAAGAACTGAGGCCTTGAAACTTCTGAATATCGTTTCTTATGTCTTTGTCTATGAGTGTATCAAATTTGATTAAAATCGGACCACTCCTTCTATAACCCGATTTTTTCGATTATCGATTTTCGATATTTATCGGGTGTACCTTGACACAAAACCTAGCTAAGAACACTCGCAGACGCTTATAGTACAACTGTGTAAATTTTTAAGAAAATCGGTTCAGCCGTTTCGGAGTCTGTAGGTAACACACACACACACACACAGAGAGAGAGAGAGAGAGAGAGAGACAAAGTTCCATTTATAAATAAATCTATCTATCTATCTATCTATCTATCTATCTATCTATCTATCTATCTATCTATCTATCTCAGTCTTTTCACTATCTATCTATCTATCTATCTATCTATCTATCTATCTATCTATCTATCTCATTCTAATCTATCTATCTATCTATCTATCTATCTATCTCGGTCTTTTCATATCTATCTATCTATCTATCTATCTATCTACCTATCTATCTATCTCTGCATATATATATATATATATATATATATATATATATATATATATATATATATATATCCAGGATGTCCATAAAGTCCGTGTACACTTTTAAAACATTATAACCTTATATGAGTTTGTAACAGAAATAATCTGTAAAAATGAGTTTGAACAATTAACCTTGAAAGAGAATACAGTGTTTCAACAAGATGGAGCTCCTCGTCACTTTGATCTGCGTGTTAGACCGTTTCTAAATCAGGAATTTCCTAACATATGGATCGGAAGGGGTGGACCGTTGTATTGGCCTCCCCGTTAGCGAGATTTGACTCCATTAGATTCTTTTCATGGTGACGTGTGAAAACAATTGTGCATGCAACCAAACCTAGTTTATCAGAAGATTTGAAAGCTAAAATAACTAATGTGATCTCAGGCATTACTGTAAATCAGTTGGCAAATGTTTTCCAAAATCGTATCGTTTTGAATGGATGGATGAGTGGTCTCTTTTTGCATTCAGAAAGACCATGGATTATATTAATAATGAAATCTGATGAAACAATAAAATTAAGAAACAACCGAAACCAGATTTTACTTTTTTCTAATCCTTTTTACAAATTTTTTCTATCGCAAATGCAAATAAAGTTATAAATTTTTTAAAGTGCACACAAACGTTATGGGTACCCTGTATGTATGTAGTGATCCACGTACAAGCCTGTTGCGCTGTATCACAGCTCATCACTGTGGCTAGACTCATCCACTTACTTCCAGCCGGGATCGATACTCGACCGATTTGGCGTCAGTCGGAGTTTTCCTCCTTAAGCCATGGAATGAGAAAGAGGAAATTTCAGCGTGTTATATATATGCGGTGTATACAGACGCCAGTCACCGAGAGAACTCAGTTCATTACTGAAGAGTATAGTCTATCATCTTGTCGGATTCCGATCCATACATATAGTTATCTCCACTTTTCAGTATAAATTTTCGATACCTGATTTTAGAATAAAATTTTTAAAATGAAAAACATTCTTAAAGATTTCATTTTATATTTAATTAAAAGCTTAATGATTAAATTTATTATTTCCATTAAGTAAAAATTTATGGTGTATTTCAAATAGAAATTATATAGATTTGAAGTCACATTTAATTTCGATTTTTAAAATTTTCTTAAAAACGGCCATTTTCTTAATCTTAAGAAATTTGTAAACAAACAAAAATTTATCGATTTTAAAAATATTTCAAAAGATTCCTGACACTTTATTTAAGGTAAAATTAGAAAATTGAAAGTTAAATTAAGCTGATTTTAAAAAAATATTACTTATAGCATAAAAAAGTAATATACAACCAATTATTAAAGAATGGTCGTGTTCATCTGATCGAATGTTTGACGGATTCGTGACTGATTTGGTATTGACAGGAAAATTGTCGGTTTTGGGCATGCGTACAGCATGCCCAAAACCGACAATTTTCATAAATCTAAGTGAAGGGACAAGACTCTTAAATTACGTAACCGTTTCATGATGATGGCAATTTCAGTCTACCATACATGAAAATAAGGTAAAAATATAATAAATTAAAAATTATTTTTAAAAAAATAGTTCAACTACGTTAATTAATCTTTGCAATTTTGGACTCGTAAATTTCGTTTCCAATTAATTACTATATCACATTCCATAAACGTACCAATACAGAATTTTAAACGATTTTAAACTCTTATAAATTATTATAATTAAAATGTAAAAAATATGAAAAAAATCTTTTAAAAATTCATTATTCATCAGAAAAAATTTATTTCTACAGACAATAATGTCCTTAATATTACTTATTTACAAAAACAATTAAAAGCTTTTCTAACTAAGTAATGTCAGTTTTATTGGATTCTTTATTTTTCAATTCAGAGCAGATTTCCAGTTAAATGGTACAAATTAAAAAAAATAGGTGATTTACAATCTCCAATGACTCCTACTTTAAAGAACAAAAACAAATTCCATAAACGTGAAGGTACTGTGCAAAATTTAATGAAATTAAGTAAGGGGGAGTAAAATATTTGAAAAAGATTTTTTACCAATATTTTCTAAAAAGAAACATTTCAAAAATAATTTCATTCATTTGTGAATCAGTTCCGAAAATTTCATTAAAATCGGACGATTACTTGATTTGTACAAGAATTTTGAATTTAATGTGTTTTCCACAGAAAAAAAGGGCAAAAAATCAATGTTAAACTTTGCAGAAGACGATGACGTAAACAAAACAAGATTCTAACCAAAATTTCGAACGTGTTAGAAAGGATTAAAAAAATTTAAAAATAATTAAAAAATTCTTTGAGGTTTCCCTCTTAATAATAATATCATTGTTTTGACTATAAAACTTTATTTTCGTTAAGTTTGTGGCGTTTTCCATTCCTCTATGCTGTTTTTCCCGTGAAAAAGTGGAGGTACCTACATATATATATATATATATATATATATATATATATATATATATATATATCAGAACAAGACAGGATAATAGACTAAATAAAGAACAAGGTAGGAAACGTATCTCAATCTAACATGTTTCACTTTTAAAGTTTCTTCAGAGATCTGGATGATAAGAATTAAAATATTTTTAATTTTTAAAAATAAATATTGGAATGTTGTTTGGGGTTGGTTGGTTTTGGTCAGATATGTGTCACGTGTATTAAAGCAATAAATGATTGTTTTTAAATGTATGTGTTTGGAAACTTTTGTAAGTATAAATGTATATATGAACGTTAATTCGTTTGCATGTATGTGTGCATATTAATAAACATATAAATGAGAAATCTTACATAATAAAGTGTATGAATGAGTGTATTTTTTTTTGGGGGGGGGGGTTGGTAAATGTTCGTGTATGTGATAAAATTTTGTTGACTTTTCATATGTGTCTATTTATTTTTATTTCACTCTTCTCATAGCCACGAATAAGTTTCTTGGTATTGTGATTAAAATAGCAGCAAAGACGCTATATGCATGTTCGTTTTTTTATGAACTCCCTGATGATGATCATTAATAAGAGTAAAAGTACTTGGGACTATAAAAATAAAAATAGCTAAAACTAAAAAAAAATTGCTTGCAACTTTTTATCACCATACCAAGAAACTTATTCGCGACTACGAGAGGATTAAAATAAAAATAGACACATGTCTAAATTATTTAATCAAACATGTTTAAATAAAGATATGCTGCCTAAACACACAGTACCGCGCTTAGCAACATCACCCCCCCCCCCCAGCAGAATGCTCCTTGCGGTCCCTCTACACGCAGAATGCAACTTGTACCCCCGAACATACTGAACCCACAATAAATGGTACTTTAAAAAAAATAACATACTCTCGGAAGGCAGATATTCCGTGATTTTTTTTTTTTCAATTGGAGGAGATAGATCTATCTATCGCCCGGTTCACACTCCACCCACGTCTATTGAACAGGTTAAGAGGCTCATCCCTTGTTCCCTGATTAGGATGTGGTTTCCGGCTTTCTCTTTTACAGTTTTCTCACTTTGTTTTTTTTTTTCAATTGGAGTAGATAGATCTATCTATCGCCCGGTTCACACTCCACCCACGTCTATTGAACAGGTTAAGAGGCTCATCCCTTGTTCCCTGATTAGGATGTGGTTTCCGGCTTTCTCTTTTCCAGTCTTCTCACTTTTTTTTTTCAATTGGAGTAGATAGATCTATCTATCGCCCGGTTCACACTCCACCCATGTCTATTGAACAGGTTAAGAGGCTCATCCCTTGTTCCCTGTTTAGGATATGGCTTCCGGCTTTCTCTTTTCCAATCTTCTCACTATTACGTAGCCCCCTGCACATCAGTGGCGTTACCGCCTTGCTCGTGGTGATACGATTAAAAAAAAAATCACGAAAAAAAGGAAGAAATCGCGGAATTGGCGTTTTGAAGCGAAACATTACGAACGATTTCACAACTTTTAGCTACATTTTATGCATGTTGAACGAAACAGATATGTAAAATCTATTTCTCTCTAAAGTTCTTTTTTTTTTTAATTACAAATGATTTGCGGCTTTTTTGGGAGAGAGAGACAGAGCGAGAGCGAGACGGGTTGATAGACCGTCAATTTCAACATAAAAGTATGATAATAATTTTCCAGTTAATCCTAATAATTATTTTAAGTTTTTTAATTACAACAGATCTGCGGAGCCAAGAAAAATTGCGGCTTCCCGGGATTTTGCGGCCACTTAGGGAACCTGCGCCCCCACTCCTCAATTGCGGGGTCTGCGGGAGTCCTAAGCACGGCCCTGTAAACACACACACACACACACACACACACACACACACACACACACACGTCTCTCTCTCTCTATATATATATACATATATATATATATTTTTTTAATCATATCACCCCATGCAAGGCGAAAACGCCACTGATGCGCAGGGGGATACGTAAGAGTGAAAAGATTGGAAAAGTGAAAAACCAGAAACCACATCCTAAACAGGAAACAATGGATGAGCTTCTTCACCTGTTCAATAGACGTGGGTGGAGTGTGAACCGGGCGATAGTTTAGTTTATCTACTCCAATTGAAAAAAAAAAATTAAATTAAATTAAAAAAAAAGAGTGAAAAGATTGGAAAAGAGAAAAACCGGAAACCACATCCTAAACAGGAAACAAGGGATGAGCCTCTTCACCTGTTCAATAGACGTGGGTGGAGTGTGAACCGGGCGATAGTTTATATGTATATATATATATATATATATATATATTGTCATCCGCAGACAGATCATCAGTACGGTTAGACTCCGATTGCTTTTTAACCCAGGATTGAAACCCGACACGTGTGTGTGTGTGCGTGTGTGTTTATATATTTGTGTGTGGGCGTATCACCGTGTGCGTCGAATTGTATGTATCTTTGAAATTTCGGCATTTGTACCTCATTATATATGCATGTATTCATCCGATAATTTTCAAATTTATGTCTTTAAATTCTAATGTAAATACAGACACGCACCTACACACACACTTATATATATATATATATATATATATATATATATTCATGGGATATTCAAATATAGACATTATATGAATGTTAAAAATGTTCGTGCTTTGATAAGTAGATAACAATCTAACTTTATAAATATGCATTTACATATCTTCCTGTTGGTCGGTCTTTGAGGAATTTATGCGTTTTCAATGAAAGCGTAGCCGATTCCGAAGAGACACGTACTTTATTCAAATTAATTTCGACCGATTCAAGATCCTTGCTCGTGTCACTTTCTTTCTTCCCGTTTTCTGTATAGCGCATGCGCGATTAGCGATTCCTGTCCGCCAGAGATTGAAGATAATGCGATTTTGAAAAGGGGACTTCGCTTGGATGTTTCAATCGGATATGCTTAGTGTAACTCTTTCGTTAGAAAGCTCTGTCCGTCTCTTCTCTCTTTGTTCTGTTCATCAGCCGATTAGAATTAATGTACGTTAACTTCGTCTTATCGTGTCTAATTATATTTGGCTTTGGGGTTGGGGCGTTATTGTTTGAATTTTCAATATTTCTTCAAATTTTATAGATCCTTTGTTTAATATATATATATATATATATATATATATATATATATATATATATATATATATACTTTTACGCATATTTTTCTGTTATTTTTTCTCTTTAATAATTTATTTCATCTTCCTTTTTCTTTCTCCAATACTTCTGTAGTTTTCTTTTTTTCTTTTTCAATTTAAAATAAAATTCTTCATTTCTTTACGGTTCTTTCTTTCTTTCTGTAATTTTTTTCATTTCTGTCATTATCTTTCCTTTCTTCTTTTATTTCATTCATTGCTTATTCTTTTGTATCTTACGACATTTTTTCGTTTTAGGTTTTTTCCTCTTATTTTTCTTCCGAAGGTTTCTTATTTCTTTTGATCATTCTTTTCCTTCCTTCCTTCCTTCCTTCCTTCCTTCCTTCCTTCCTTCCTTTCGTTTTTCTTCCTTCTCCATTGTAACTCCCACGTGTGTATCTTTTTGGATTTATTCTTTCATTCTTTTCCAGTATTACTCCCATGCTTTATCTTTCTTTCTTTCTTTCTTTCTTTCTTTCTTTCTTTCTTTCTTTCTTTCTTTCTAATAACTGTCGCCAAAACTTCTTTCTTTCTTTTTAATACCAATCGCCATAATTACATTCTTTCTTTCTTTCTTTCTTTCTTTCTTTCTTTCTTTCTTTCTTTCTTTCTTTCTAATAACTGTCGCCATAATTACTTTCTTTCTTTCATTTCCAATTGTACTCCTATGCTCTTTCTTTCTTTCTTTCTTTCTTTCTTTCTTTCTTTCTTTTCCAACTGTTCTCCTATGCTCACTCATTCTTTCTTACATTCTTTCTTTCTTCCTTTCTAATAACCGCCGCCATAATTACTTTCTTTCTTTCTTTTTAATAACTGTCGCCATAATTACATTCTATCTTTCTTTCTTTCTTTTTCTTTCTTTCTTTCTTTTTCTTTCTTTCTTTCTTTCTTTCTTTCTTTCTTTCTTTTCCAACTGTACTCCTATCCTCTTTCTGTCTTCCTTCCTTTCCTTTCTTTCTTTCTTTCTTTCTTTCTTTCTTTCTTTCTTTTCCAATTATTGTCCTATGCTCACTCTTTCTTTCTTTCTTTCTTTTTAATAACTGCTGCCATAACTACTTTCTTTCTTTCTTTTCCTTCCGTACTCCTATGCCCACTCTTTTTCTTTCTTTCATTCTTTCTAATAACTATCGCCGTAATTTCTTTCTTTCTTTCTTTCTTCCTTTTTTCTTTCTTTTCCAACTGTACTCCTATGCTCACCCTTTCTTTCTTTCTTTCTTTCTTTCTTTCTTTCTTTCTACTAACTGTCACCATAATTACTTTCTTTCTTCTTTCTTTCTTTTCCAATTTTATTCCTATGCTCTTTCTTTCTTTCTTTCTTTCTTTCTTTTTAATAACTGTCGCCATAATTTCTTTCTTTCTTTCTTTCTTTCTTTCTTTCTTTCTTTCTTTCTTCTCCAACTGTACTCCTATGCTCACTCTTTCTTTCTTTCTTTCTAATAACTGTCGCCATAATTACTTTCTTTCTTTCTTTCTTTCTTTCTTTCTTTCTTTCTAATAACTGTCGCCATAATTACTTTCTTTCTTTCTTTCTTTCTTTCTTTCTTTCTTTTTTCTTTTTAATAACTGTCGCATAATTACTTTCTTTCTTTTTTTCCAGGTGTATTCCTATGATCACTCTTTCTTTCTTTCTTTCTTTCTTTCTTTTCCAATTGTATTCCTATGCTCTTTCTATCTTTCTTTCTTTCTTTCGTTCTTCTTTCTTTCTTTTTTTTTAATAACTGTCACCATAACTTTTTGTTTGTTTGTTTGTTTCTTTCTTTCTTTCTTTTCCAACTGTACTCCTATGCTAACTCTTTCTTTCTTTCTTTCTTTCTTTCTTTCTTTCTTCCTTTCTAATAACTGTCGCCATAATTACATTAATCTCAAGATCTTTGGTCATTCTAATACGCCTTCCGATCACAGAGTCTTTCGTCATTCTAATACGCCTTCTGATCTTAGTGTCTTTGGTCATTTTAATACGCCTTCCGATGAAAGTGTCTTTGGTCATTATAATACGCCTTCCGATCTCACTGTCCTTGATCATTCTTATACGCCATCTGATCTCAGTGTCTATGGTCATTCTAATAAGCCTTCCGATCTCAATATCTTTGGTCATTCTAATATGCCTTCGATCTCAATATCTTTGGTCATTTTATACGCCTTCCGATCGCAGCGTCCTTGAGCATTCTAATACGCCTTCCGATCTCAATATCTTTGGTCATTCTAATACGCCTTCCGATTTCAATATCTTTGGTCATTCTAATATGCCTTCCGATCTCAATATCTTTGGTCATTCTAATACGCCTTCCGATCTCAATATCTTTGGTCATTCTAATATGCCTTCCGATCTCAATATCTTTAGTCATTTTATACGCCTTCCGATCGCAGCGTCCTTGAGCATTCTAATACGCCTTCCGATCTCAACATCTTTGGTCATTCTAATATGCCTTCCGATCTCAATATCTTTGGTCATTTTATACGCCTTCCGATCGCAGCGTCCTTGATCATTCTAATACGCCTTCCGATCTCAATATCTTTGGTCATTCTAATATGCCTTCCGATCTCAATATCTTTGGTCATTTTATACGCCTTCCGATCGCAGCGTCCTTGAGCATTCTAATACGCCTTCCGATCTCAATATCTTTGGTCATTCTAATATGCCTTCCGATCTCAATATCTTTGGTCATTTTATACGCCTTCCGATCGCAGCGTCCTTGATCATTCTAATACGCCTTCCGATCTCAATATCTTTGGTCATTCTAATATGCCTTCCGATCTCAATATCTTTGGTCATTTTATACGCCTTCCGATCGCAGCGTCCTTGATCATTCTAATACGCTTTCTAAGCCTGTCAGACCCTCTATTAATATTACGTCTGGTTCTATCGCTTTGTTTTTTTTCCGGTTTTGCCAGTGCATCTTCCACTTCATTTTTTAAAAAAATATTTCCGGCCCGTTAACATATCTCTCCCTTATTGTTTGTTCTCTTTTATCGTGAGAGTTCACCGTCGTCGCTGAAGTATTTTCCTTTATCTCATATGAGTGTCCCCTTCTTCGATTTTATGCATCATGTTTTTTTGTCTTGCTATTTTTCTACATTTTCTATGCATATCTTCTTTATTGGCTAACTAGCAACATAGCCCGGCGTTGCCCGTGCAATTCAGAACATTTTGGTAGTAGGAGAAGATGCCACGTATTTTTTTGTTTTTACATTTTTTGTTTCTGTTTGAAAAATCATTTTTTTTAAAATATTTCTTTTATTTCCAGATTTCGGTGGAAAATATTCACATTTTTTTTTTTTGTTGACCAAATGAATTTTTAAAACGTCGGAATAAAAATTAAATATACAGGCTAATTTTTTTTCTTTTTTTAATAAAAAATTATTTTAGTCGCGTTTGACGCATGTGACTTGATTTCTGTGACGTAATTCAGCAACCATCGTAGATCTTAGATGTTTTACGGAGCAAATGTAAACACTCGGCTCCATTAGCCAAAAAGTGCGAAAGGGAAAATATCTGAACTTAAAACTCAAAAAGTATGTATCGACCTGGCTTCCCTGTAGATATGTGTACCTAGAAAGTTTGAATGGCGGAGCTTAAAAAGTGTAGGCGTGCATAGGGAACAGTCACACACAGACTCACAGATCGCCTTTTATATATATATTTAGATACTCAATCTCGCCATTTCTTCACATCTTTCGTTGAACCATTCTTCTTCAGCCTGTTTACATTTGTTTCTTTGGCGCAAAGTGGCTTCCCTGTGTTTCTTCTACAAATACTTTCACGACTTCACGATTTCTGCTCGGATGAACTTATCTCTCTGGTCCCCCTTATGCTCGAATTTACTCGATCCACAAAATTAGCAACTAGTTTTTTATCGTTTTACTGTGAAACAAATAAAATGTAAGCACAAATTCTACACCATCAGCTTCTTTTCTCGCACTTCCCGCCTGTGGAATTTCCTTCCGTTTACTTGCTTTCCAGATAACTACAATCTAAAGTGAATCTACAGGGAAGTTAACGGGTATCTAGTCTGCTATGTTTCCCAAGAAGGACATGACAATTCTCATATTATATGAAATCAGTCTGAGGAGACGGCAAAGAGTAATCACTGCTCCAATCTTTCCCAATGAGCACATGGCGATTCACAGAAATTAAAAAAATTAATCGGTAGCGAAGGCAATGATAAACTATTTCAAAATCTTTCCTAAGAACGACATGTCTATTCACAGATCTAAACTTATTTATAAATGGAATTTGTCTGTGTGTGTATGAGTGTGTGTGTGTGTGTGTCTGTTACCTATAGACTTCGAAACGGCTGAACCGATTTTCTTGAAAGTTTACACAGTTGTAATATAAGCATCTGCGAATGTTCTTAGCTTGCTTTTGTGTCGAGATACCCCCGATAAATATCGATAATCGATAATCGAAAAATCGGGTTATAGAAGGAGTGGTCCGATTTTAATCAAATTTGATACACTGATAGACAAAGACATAAGAAACGATATTCAGAAGTTTCAAGGTTGCAGTTCTTACAATAGTGCAGAAAATCGATAATATATATATATATGTGTGTGTGTCTGTTTATCTGCCTGTATGTCTGTATTTTTTTCAGCCCTTTTATTTTACTTTTTTCTTTGGGTTTGGCTCTAAGTAGGTATAATTGCAGTTCTTTGTGTCGGCCATGATACCATTTACTCAGAGAACTTATTTAGCCTTCAAAATTCAGTTTACGACGAAAAAAAACTTATTTGATATCGATACCAGGAATTCAAAATTTGACTTACATCCATTCATTTTTCTTTCAGTCTACGGTTTCGCTTTAACTGGAAACAACTATTGCTTTTTAGTCTTTCGTGCCAACGTCCAAAGAGTCTGAGTTCCAGGACCATGGATTAGTTTTAAAGCTTCCATTACACCCGAACAACGCCGGACTATACTGTTAGGAATAACATAAAGCAATTGGCAGAAAAATCAACGGGAAATTACTGTAATATCTTTTCAAAGAAAGACATGATAATTTACAGCTGAGAAGTTATGCCTTGATTCGTCATAGGAGGCCACACTTTAAACAACATAAGATACGCAGATCTTATGTGTCTGCTGATAGCAGACACAGAAAGGAAACTACAAGACCTCCTACAGAAGGTAGCTGAAGAAAGTGATAAGAAAGGACTACAAATAAACTGCAAGAAAACCGAATGCATGGTCATCAGCAAAAAGGGCAGCTCAGTATGCTAAATACAAGTCGGGTATACGAAAATCAAGCAGGTACAAAAATTTAAATACATGGGAAGTGTTATAACAGAAGGCGGAAAGTGAGACACAGAGATCCGAAGGCGAATTGGCATGGCGAAAGAAGCATTCCAGAAGTTGAGTAAAGTTTAAAGAAACAGGACAATTTCGCTAGAAACAAAGAGGAAAGTACTGGATTGCTATGTGATGTCGGTTCTTCAATATTGCAGTGAATGCTGGACAATATCGTCAAAGATAAAGGAGAGACTTGAAGCAACTGAAATGTGGTTCTACAGAAGGATGCTGCGGATATCATGGGTCCAGCATGTGGTTTTGGAAAAGATGGATACTAAAAGGAAATTAATATTGAGCACCAGAAAGAGACATCTGAAGTTCCTGGGACATGCAATGAGAAAGGAGGGCTTGGAGAACCTGATACTAACAGGCCAGAGAGAGGGGAAAAGGGACAGGGGAAAGCAGCGGATAACATTTTTAAAGAACCTAATCAGGTGAATGAAGGAACGAGGATTGCGTGGTGTAACAGGAGAAGGCGTGCTAAGAACCACCAGGGCTAGGGAGACGTGGAAAGCCATGATCGCATACAGAGCACATAGAAGAAGAATATATATGCCAACTGTTTATAAGAAATTATAATGTTGGTATAAAATGGGGGATCAATTCTATATTAGAATCAATATATAAGCTGATCTCTCATTTTGTGGCCATGCTAGTTTTTATACGTTTATATTCTAGATTTATGGGCTTAAGCTAGTAGATGACAGAACGGGGGTTGCATGGTGTAACAGGAGAAGGCGTGCTAAGAGCCACCAGGCATAGAGAGACGAGAAAAGCCATGATCGCCTACGTCCTGAAGGGACAGGGCACATAGAAGAAGAAGAAGAAGAAGAAGAAGAAGAAGAAGAAGAAGAAGAAGAAGAAGAAGAAGAAGAGTGTAAAGAAATTTGTAGAGAAGTCAACGTGAAATGACACCGGGTATAGCAATTCAGAAATGATAAAGAAAATATACCTGTGGAAAACAAAACAGAAACCTACTCTATTGTCATTCCCAAATATGCCATGACAATTCACAGAAAACAAAGTCGAGTAATCAGTTGAGAAGTCAACAGAAAATTTTTTAGATCTTTTCAAAGTTGGACAATCGCAATTCTTTGAAAATATGAGAAGTAATCTATGGAAACTGCAAAGGGATGCCACACTAACATTTTTCCCAAGATAGACATCGAAATTTCCATATAATGAAAAAAGAAGAATCTGTAAAGAAGTGTGAGAAATATATTCACATAGCTTAGCGCTTAAGCAGTGAAAGGAAATTATCAAACATAACAAGACATACCTGGTATAGAAAAAACAATTTATTTGTCTTGCAAAAATATGCTGAATTTTGCTGCTACAGTGTAGCTTGGTATAGTCTCTTTTCTCTGCTTAGCTTGGTATAGTATCCTACGTCTAGGAGTGGGATGAAAAAGACACAAGGAATTGCGATCCGCGACGTACAGGAACTTTCTTCTGGGTCAGCTTCTTTCACAGTTTCTTATCTTGGTATAAGATGATAGTGCTTAGAGAATTTTTCTCTAGGAAGGCAAGGCTTTGCCCATAGGGTATCCTTTTTAAGGTAAGAAGGGTAACAAGAGATTTTCTCTGTTACAAAGTTATGGCATTAGCCTAAAAGATTACAAAGAATTGGTAAGATGGTCTCGATATAGCGAGACAAGTGGGCGCCAATTTAGGCCCTGCTGCAACAAAAATCCGGAGCGGCACAAATACGTCCGATACTGTTCGTGCTAGCTGAAAAAAAAGGCGAGAGCAAAACCATCGTGTAAAAAAAAACATAAAACCTCTGGTAAAGCCCGCCTAAAGTTCAAAACGAGGTTCGGGTTAAATCAGCCAATCAGGAGACCCGTTACATCTGTAAATTTCCGACAGAAGATAACGGAAAACTACTCCATTATCTTTCTCAAGAAGGGCAGGCCTATTTACAGATAAAAAAAATATGGTTTCCCATTACCTTCTTCACTTATTCCTTTCTTCATTAACAGTGATTGCAATGTGGGCTTACGGCCATATCACGTTGAATACACCGGTTCTCGCTCGATCACCGAAGTTAAGCAACGTTGAGTCTGGCCAGTACTTAGATGGGTGACCGCTTAGGAATACCAGGTGCTGTAAGCGTATAGTGACGAATGTGCGTGTTTATGGCCATATCACGTTGAATACACCGGTTCTCGCTCGATCACCGAAGTTAAGCAACGTTGAGTCTGGTCAGTACTTAGATGGGTGACCGCTTAGGAATACCAGGTGCTGTAAGCGTATAGTGACGAATGTGCGTTGTGGTGCAGTGGATATCGGCTCGGAAAGAGAAATCGGTGAGCCGAGTTTGAATTCCAGTTGAATACCAGCATTCACTTAAGCACTGGTACCCTTGGGAAAGGTATTAATCCGCCCTTTCCTTTCAGTTATGGGTTAAATAACAAGGGTTGGACTTGGGGACCCTGCCCTTAAAATAACAAATCCCAATGAATCTTGATACTCGAATAGAAAAATGTATTACTAGACACAAAACTTATATAAAAAAAACAACAATATATTGTTGAAAGAAAATGTTATTACCAGCAATAAATAAAGTTTAGTTGGCAATAAATGACCCACTGAGGTGTTGATATGCTATGCCATAAAAGCAAAACAACCAACCAGCATTAAAAAAACTTCCGGAATTAAGTATTCTATTATTGTAATACACTGAATTCTCATTGTATTGTTGGATTATTTTTCTCACTTTAATTCAAATCGTGGATGTTGTTTTCTTGTCTTTTGTATAACTCCAGTTTAATTTCTTTTATAAAGAACTAGCATCATAACCCGGCGTTACCCGTGCAACTGAGAAGATTTTTAATTGTTGTTTAACATAAAAATAAAAATGTAGACGTGCATAGGGAACAGTCACACACAGACTCACAGATTGCCTTTTATACATATACCCTCCTGATCAAAAATTTAAGACCACTTAAAAATCTTTAAAAAGAATTTTTTTTAATGGATAGATTTTAAACTCCTCCCACTTAAGGTTACCAATACTACAATCTAAAAGGTTATGGAAACAAAAAGCTACATTCCAAACATTTTATTTAGAAATTTACATTTTTATAAAGTGAGGCGATTTACACATGATGAAAATTATAAAACCAGGGGTATAAATTGTTAGATCTATGGCAATTCCAATGTTTTTAGTTCAGTTAGAGATTAGCAATCACTGCGTAAAAGTGTTACCATGCCTAAAGCAAGGAAACTTACCAAAGTTGAGCATTTTCGAATTCTCGAATTCCATAAGCAAGATTTGTCACAGCGAGCGATCGCAGCTCAGGTAAATCGCAGTAAAACTGTGATTTACAACTTTCTATAGAACAATGAGAATTATGGAAAAGCAAAATCCTCTGGTAGGCCCAAAAAAATTTCTCCTGAATTGAGTAGGAGAATAAGACGGGTTGTTATGAAAGACGGGGGACTTTCTTCTATTCAAATTAAGGCAGTCACAGATGCTGATTGCAGTCCCGTAACCATCAGACGACACTTAAGACAAAAAGGCATGGCAAATAAAAAGCGTAAACAAATTCCTCGGCTGCTTCCACGTCACAAGTTGGACCACTTAAAATTTGGTTGTGAATACCAAACATGGGACGTTGAGAAGTGGAAGAAAGTCCTGTTTTCTGATGAGAAAAAATTCAATCTCGATGGTCCTGATGGCTTCCAACAATATTGGTATAACAAAAACATGCCTTCGGAAATTTTCTCCGCACGTCATAGTGGTGGAGGGTCCCTAATGGTATGGGTTGCCTTTTCTTATAGAGGGACGATGGAGCTCCAGGTGATGCAGAGTCGTCAGAGAGCGGCTGGTTGTGTTAACATACTACAAAAAGCATCTTTGATGACGGAGGGCCATCGTTTGTGTGGGGATGGATGGTTATTCCAACAGGATAATGCTGCAATCCATGCTGCAAGACCTTTCTACAAGAAAATGGGGTCCATCTCTTGGGACATCCTGCATGCTCACCGGACTTGAACCCAATTGAAAATGTTTGGGGATGGATGACAAGAGATGTTTATCGAAATGGCAAACAATATTCAACAAAAAATGAACTTTGTGAAGCCATCTTCAGAAGCTGGAGCAACATCCCCCGCACCTTAATGGAAACGCTTATTTCTAGCATGCCCGACAGAATTTTTGAAGTCATCAAAAGCAGTGGAGGTAGACTTCATTATTAAATTTGGTTGTTAAATATTTTCATACACTTTTTGTACAATTTCGTAGAATTTTTGTCTCTGGTCTTATAATTTTGATCATGTGTAAATCTCCTCATTTTATAAAAATGTAAATTTCTAAATAAAATGTTTGGAATGTAGCTTTTTGTTTCCATAACCTTTTAGATTGTAGTATTGGTAACCTTAAGTTGGAGGAGTTAAAAAATCTATCCATAAAAAATATTTCTTTTTACAGATTTTTAAGTGGTCTTAAATTTTTGATTAGAAGTGTACATACATACATACATACATACATACATACATATATATATATATATATATATATATAGATAGATAGATAGATAGATAGATAGATAGATGGTAACCTTAAGTGAGAGTTTAAAGACTATCCATAAAAAATATATCTTTTTAAAGATTTTTAAGTGGTCTTAAATTTTTGATCAGGAGTGTATATATATATATATATATATATATATATATATAGATAGATAGATAGATAGATAGATAGATAGATAGATAGATAGATAGATAGATGGTAACCTTAAGTGAGGGGAGTTTAAAATCTATCAATAAAAAATATTTCTTTTTAAAGATTTTTAAGTGCTCTTATATATATATATATATATATATATATAGATAGATAGATAGATAGATAGATAGATAGATAATGAACAGATAGATAGATAGATAGATAGATAGATAGATAGATAGATAGATAGATAGATAGATGGTAACCTTAAGTGAGGAGTTTAAAATCTATCCATAAAAAATATTTCTTTTTAAAGATTTTTAAGTGGTCTTGATCAGGAGTTTAGATAGATAGATAGATAGATAGATAGATAGATAGATAGATAGATAGATAGATATGAACATACTGAGATAGATAGATAGATAGATAGATAGATAGATAGATAGATAGATAGATAGATAATCTGATCTTTTGCATTTTAATCTAATGTTTTTGTTTCTATTTCACTGATATCTTCATGGTAACCCTGAGGTCATCGCTTGTTCAGCTGTGACAAATCAGTAGCATTCTCCGGGCTCTCACGGTCAGGTGTATCCGCAGATCAGTGCCCAGAGATATTTAAGCCTTGGTGTATTTTGATTTGGAGTCAAGATCAAAGAGAAGTTTATTCTAAGCCTAGGATAATACGAAAATAAATGCCGGCTCGCCTTGTTCGGCTAACTCTTGAAAATTGCTGTGAATTTGACCCGGTCATTGAACGCTGAAAAGGAAGACAATTACAAAATCTCTCATTTGATTGAAGAAATTAAATAAACGAAATTAAAATGATAGATAATCAAAAGAAAGCACCCTTATTAAATTTGTCTATTTCGTTTTCATAATATTAATTGCTTAATATTATTGTTTTTTTTTCTCTACAGAAAAAGAATGAAATTAGCGAAAAATATCAAAAACAGTATAAAATGAGCAAGTAATTGGAAATGATTTTTCTACTGAAAGTTTTCTTTTTTAATCATTTCACCCCAAGCAATTTCACTGGTGCGCAGGGAGTTACATAAAAGGTGAGCGATGAGAAAGAGGAAAAAGTAACAGGGGAGAAAGAGACAGCGTAAGAACAGGATGAGAAAATGCAGACGACAATTCTACTCCTGCAGCTTCTTCTCTCGCACTTCCCGCCTGTGGAACTCGCTCCCGTATTCTTGCTTTCCTGACGGCTACAACCTCTAGAAATTTAAATGCAAAGTCAATACTCATCTACTAACCACTGGACTCTAGCTCTCTCCCCACCCCCGTATAACCTTCCCTTTCTCTCCACCTATGTATCTGTCATCGCACCTGCTTTCTCAGCTTTCTATTGTTCCTTTCTAACTAGTTTGTACTCCTCACTCTTTTCTAATTAATCTTTTTAGATTTATGTAACCCCCTGCACATCAGTGGCGTTTCCGCCTTGCTCGGGGTGAAATGATTAAAAAATAAAATAAAATAAAATAAAATAAAATAAAAACAGCTGCATGAGATAAGAGTGTAAAGAAAGAAGAACATGATTCAAGGGTTGTCAGGGAAAGGATGTGAGTAAAGAAGATAAGAGATGGTAATTTATATTGCATTTAAATTCTTGGAGATTGTAGCTGTCATGGAAGCAAGTATACGGAAGCGAATTCCACAGGGAGAAAGTGTGAGCAAAGAAACTGTTGGAGTAGAGTTTGCAGTTATATTTGATTGGTTTCACTGTAAAAGGGTGGGACCTAACCGCTCGTCTAGTAGCTCGACTAAATTCACGCAGTGGGAGTACCAGGGTGTTAAGCTCATCAAAGCTGAAGCCGTGAAAGTATTTGTAGAAGAGACAAATACAAATGCATTATAAATGATTTTAATATAAGAAAGCATTGAAAAATATTTTTGTATAGATATGCATTACAAATGATTTTAATAAAATAATACATTGGAAATTATTTTTGTATAGAAATGCATTACAAATGATTTAGTATAAGAATACACTGAAAATTATTTTTGTATAGAAATGCATTACAAATGATTTAGTATAAAAAACATTGAAAATTATTTTTTGTATAGAAATGCATTACAAATGATTTAGTATAAGAATACACTGGAAATTATTTTTGTATAGAAATGCATTACAAATGATTTAGTATAAAAAACATTGAAAATTATTTTTTGTATAGAAATGCATTACAAATGATTTAGTTTATGAAAACATTAAACATTCTTTTTGTATATAAATGCATTACAAATGATTTAGGATAAGAATACAATAGACATTATTTTTGTAAAGAAATGCATTACAAATAATTTTAATATGAGAAAACGTTGAAAATTGGTTTTGTATAGAATTGCATTACAAATGATTTTAGTATAAGAAAACATTGGAATTTTTTTGTATAGAAGTGCATAACAAAGGAATTTAGTATAATAATACAGTGGTATGTATTTTTGTATAGCAAAGCATTACAATTGATTTTTGTATAAGAAAACGTTGGAAATTATTTTTTTATAGAAATGCATTACAAATGATTTTTTATTTCAAGAATATATTGGCAATTATTTTTTGTATAGAAATGCATTGCAAATTATTTTAGTATAAGAAAACATTGGAAATTTTTTGCATAGAAATGCATTGCAAACGATTTTATTATAAGAAATCGTTGGTAATTATTTTTGTATAGAAATGCATTTCAAATGATTTTAATATGAGAAAACGTTGAAAATTGGTTTTGTATAGAATTGCATTACAAATGATTTTAGTATAAGAATACATTGGAAATAATTTTTATAGAAATGCATTACAAATAATTTTATTAAAAGTAGACATTGGAAATTATTTTTTTATAGAAATGCATTACAAATGATTGTTTTCAAGAATATATTGGACATTATTTTTGTTTAGAAATGCATTAGAAATGTTTTTTTCAAGAATACATTGGAAATTATTTTTGTTTAGAAATGCATTACAAATGATTGTTTTCAAGAATATATTGGAAATTAATTTTGTTTAGAAATGCATTACAAATGATTTTAGTATAAGAAAACATGGGACATTATTTTTGTATAGAAATGCATTACAAATGCTTTTAGTAAAAAATACATTGGAAAATATTTTTATAGAATTGCATTACAAATGATTTAATATAAGAATACATTGGAAATTATTTTTGTATAGAAATGCATTACATATGGTTTTAGTATAAGAAAACATTGGAAATTATTTCTGTATAGAAATGCATTACACTGACTTTAGTATAAGAATACACTGGAAATTATTTTTGCATAGAAATTCATTACAAATGATTTTTTTCAAGAATACACTGGAAATTAATTTTGTATAGAAATGCATTACAAATGATTTTTTTTCAAGAATACATTGGGAATTATTTTTGTCTGGAAATGTATTCCAAATGATTTTATTTCAAGAATACATCGGGAATTACTAGAAAAGAAACTGAAGAAGTTTACAGGTACATTTAATTATTTCAACGCTAAAATTGTGGGACCTAGACGCCAATCTAATTTCACAAATTCACGTTATCGGGGCAGCAAAGTAAAAAGATCGTCAGAGCAGTTGACATGAAAAAAATTGTAGAAAAGACAGAGGGAAGCCGCGTCATGTCAGTGAGAAAGTGACAGATGTTGAAATGTGTTGTGGTGAAACACACCTATTCCTCAGATAATGGACTCTCCCTCCTATATTAATAAGAGTTAACAGGAATGTTCTTGGGAAGTTCCACTCGAGTTCAGTAGAAATAAAAGGCAGTTGTTATTATTCGGCAGTTAGCCGAAGACTAAGGAGTCAGCTTTCAGTGGAAGATTGCCAAGTTCCTAATATTTTGGGTGCATTAAGTTGATTAGCAACCGACATTATAACCTTCAGTGCGAAAATTACTCCACAGCAAAAAGGATTAGGCAGAACCGATTACATTGCAGGTCCTTATTTAAATGTTGTACAGAACATCGAGGTGTATGGTAGCAGCACCCACCATAAATTGCAACAGTTTTCAATACACGGACAAATAGTAGATTTATAAATGTGCAAGATAAATTTTGACACAGAGACCCAAAATTTTTAGCAGTAGATACAGCTATAAATTCATTGTACTCGCTCCAGGTGATGTCTGTTGAAAATTGACGCCAAGGAGGTGCTCTCATAGAGACTTGCATCTGCCATACTGATAGCCGGCAGAAAACTTTGTCTATGACTGTCAAAACATATCAGTTCTGTTTTGGAGGCATTAAAATTTACAAGCCATTTCTTGCCCCAGTTAACCATTGATTAGAGGTCATTTTCAAGAGCAGCAAGGTTTACTTTGCGAGCCTTAGCAGATTTCAGATTAAGATGAGATTAAATGGTGGTGTCACCTGCATATATGCCCACTTGGGAACTGATGACATCAGGAAATTATTCATGAAGATCAGAAAGAGTGTAGTATCGAGGATAGATCACTGAGAGACACCCACTTTCGTGTGAAAAAAGCTGAAAGATTGCCCGTTCTAAACGCCCTTCATTTCGTAATTTGATAGAGACAATTGGATCAAACTATCGTTCAGAATTACCGTAGCCCTGGAGCTTACACAGAGGACCAGCATGCCAAATTCTGTCAAACGCTTTAGAGATATCTAGAACAACAGCTCGAGTTTCGCTATTATTATCAAGATCCTGGTATACATATTCACTGATGGCCGTTAGAATATTAGCAATCGACCTGGCGAAGCCGAAGCCATACTTTTTGTCAGACAGTAAGTCGTAAGAGGAGAAATGCAAAATACTGATTAGAGCGAATACTTTGCTAAGAGACTGATAAGGCGATAGCTAGAGGGGTCAGAGAGTTTGAGATTTGAGATTTGTTTAACGGCGTATCAACCTCTGTGGTTTATTTAATGCCAAAATGGTAGGGGCTTAAGGTATTTTTTTTTTAATGATTGATTATAGTGAGAAGGTTGATTTAGATTAGAATGAAAATTTTTGTTTTATTCTTTTTTATTTTAAAAAACTGAAAATGTGTCCTAGTTTTGTATTGAAAAATGTTTTGCTTTTTATTTAAAAAATGAGTCATGATAACAATTTTTTTTTCAAAAATGTATTGTTGGAAAAGGTTTTCCTTCAAAAATGTATATTTTTCTATAAAAGTCTATTTTTATGTATATATTTCTATGAAAGTGTATCCTTATACTTTCAGAATATTTGACCCCAGTTTGGGGGTTAATTATTTGGCTGTAGATGGGACCCTAACAGGTGCTACCACTCCTGGTCAGAGTGGACCTGGAAACAACAACAATTAAGAGGTGATTCCATGCTCCTCACAACCTCCCAATCAGAGGCCTTGCTACAACTCTGTGTCAGGGTAGACCTGGGAACAACAGCAATTAAGAGGTGGTTCCATGCTCCTCACAACCTCCCATTCAGAGGCATTGCTACCACTCCGGTCAGGGTAGACCTGGGAAAAACAGCAATTAAGAGGTGGCTCCATGCTCCTCACAACCTCTCAATCAGAGGCCTTGCTACCACTCCGGTCAGGGTAGACCTGGGAAAAACAGCAATTAAGAGGTGGCTCCATGCTCCTCACAACCTCTCAATCAGAGGCCTTGCTAACACTCCGGGTCAGGGTGGACCTGGAAACAACAGCAATTAAGAGGTTCTATGCTCCTCACAACCTCCCAATCAGATGCCTTGCTGCAGGATGCAGTTTACGGTTATGCCCAGGACCGTCAGAGAGTTCATCATAGTTCTTAAAAACAGGAACTACACATGAGGACTTCCAACTAGCCAGAAAGCGGGAAGAGTGGAAGCAATAGTTGTAGAGTTTAGAGAGGACTGCAGTCATCCCAGCTGCGCATTTCTTTAGGACGATGGCTGGGATTGCATCCCCTCTGCTTGCCTTACGTGAGTCTAATGAGGTCTAAGGTCAGAGACGGTGTTCTACATATATCATTCAGCTGAGTTTCTGTTCTAGGTAGGAAAGCGGGTGCGGGTACTCCAGACGAGTCACTTGTGGAGTTGGAAGAGAATTTTCTAACAAAGCATTTGTCGTGGATTCTGAATGAGGAACTGCACAAAATAATAAACATTTGTGGGGGATCAGTTTATTACTTCATAACAATAGAAAAACGATCCCCCACTTTATGCCGAGTAGAAGCCTTAATCATGTCTCCATTTATTATAATCAGTCAGTCAGTTAAGTGCCATACGTGATAGACGATTGAGCGATCATGTCACTTTCGAGACATGACCGACTGGGCATAAGATTATCCCGTAGTAGGTTGCCATTGCTTTCTGTGGTAGACTGGTTGCCATCCAAGGCTATAGAACCCAATCTGTCCTGTTATTTAACCCATAACTGGATAGAAGAGACGGATTAATACCTTTCGCAAGGTTATTTGCGCGTAAGTGAATACAAGGAATTCAACTAGAATTCGAACTCGGCTCCCCGATTTCTCGTTCCGAGCCGACATCAACTGCACCACAATGCACAACCTTTTCGTACTGACTATTTGTAAAATAAGTTCCCATTTTTCTGATGAAACCATCTTCAACGAAGCCAAAAGAAAAAAGAAAAAGGAATTGTTGTGAATTTCGGATGAGGAACCACACAAAATAATAAATAACAAAAACAGATATGGAAATAGAAAAGTAGGTTATATTGAACGTAATATACAAACTGGAACGCGGGTTAGTCAATTCAGGAATACTATTAGTAGAAATAAATGTCTGTCTGTCTGTCTATCTATCTATCTATCTATCTATCTATCTATTGCTTTTAGATCAATCTCAGTTCATATGTTTGTATGTATCTATTTATCTCAGCCTCATGTATGTATGTATGTATGTATGTATGTATGTATGTATGTATGTATCTATCTATCTATCTATCTATCTCTGGTGTCTGTGTTACTTCTCTATCTATCTATCTATCTATCTATCTATCTATCTATCTATCTATCTATCTATCTCGGTGTGTTACTTCGTATCTTATCTATCTATCTATCTATCTATCTATCTATCTATCTATCTATCTATCCTAGTCTGTTCATATCTATCTATCTATCTATCTATCTATCCATCTCACTATGTTCATATCTATCTATCTATCTATCTATCTATCTATCTATCTATCTATCTATCTATCTATCCTAGTCTGTTCATATCTATCTATCTATCTATCTATCTATCTATCTATCTATCTATCTATCTAATGCTTTTTAGTTCTATGTATGTATGTATGTATGTATGTATGTATGTATGTATCTATCTATCTATCTATCTATCTATCTATCTATCTATCTCCATACCTCTATATAACTGAATAAATTTCTACGTACGCCCAACTCATTTCCTAAAGTGAAAATGTACGATTCCGTTTCGCCAAATTCCCCGAGGCTAACGGATTGTAGCGACCTGCAGCGATTGGCTTCCCTCCAGAGAATGCCAACCTCGGGTTCTTTTGTACCTTTCTCACGCACCTGGGAAAGTGTGCCTCGTTCACTGCGCCTTGCAATTTAAATTATTCCAGCAACCTATACAAACATCAATGTTTTGAGATATACAATTTTATTCATTGCCAGATTATTCCGGTGACTTGGAATTTCATACAGTAGCATGATAATTATAACACTAGACGTCTCCTTATAAGGAAACATTCGAATTTCGATGACCGAGGGAACAGTGTTACAGGAGCTTTTATCTACACTGAGCCCATTAGGCTGGAATCAAAGTGTAGTATCTGTTCTTAGATACTCACTGCCTGTTCGCAATGATCATTGCAATGACCAGCTAAGACTAGCTTTTGATCAGCTTTGACAAATTATGACCAGCTTTGTACCTAGTTACCGCATAAGCGGGGGTTGGTTAATATTTGACCAACGGTCTGAGTGTATGCGCTCAGGTTCCCCACGTTAAAAACTGACCTTGTGTCACAACTCTCTCCAATGGGAGAGTAGGGTAAATCAAAAGTGTAGTATCTGTTCTCGGCCTGGAAGCAATGACCAGCTTTGACCAGCTAAGACTAACTTTGCACCAAGTTACCTCATAAGAGGGGGCCTGGTTAAACTTTAGCCAGTGGCTTGAGCCTACGCTCTCAGGTTCCTCACGTTAAAAACTGATCTTGTGTCACAACTCGCTTTCGAGACATGACTGACTGGGCAGTCATTACTTTCAATCTTGTTATTTAATCCATAACTGTAGAGAAGAGGCGGATTAATACGTTTTAAAAGGGTATTTGGGCGTAAGTTAATGCAACGAATATAAAATATCTAAGTTGATTGGAAAACAAAAAGCAGCAAGAGCGTAAAGTGTGAGAGAAGAAACTGTTAGCATAGAACATACGGTTACATTTTGCCATTTCAGTGGTAAAATATATGAGACCAAGATACGAATTTAGTGCTTAAATTCGTAAAGTCGAGGTGCCAAGGAGGAAAGTTTATCTGAAAGACTTTGAGAAAGTGACAAAAACAGAGATGCCAGATCATGGCCGATAAAATTGCAGATTCTTCTTTGCATTTTATCAATAATTTCTAAATGCATAGCAGGAATAGCAAGCCTGATATGGCAGCAATATTCAAAACAGGGACGAATGGTAGACTTATAAATTTTTGTAACATAGATTCGGTCGAGAAAAATCATCTGGCTCAATACGATAAAACAACTTTTCTAGAGCAGAGCTAGCAATTGATTCAATATAAGCTGTCCACTTCATGATAGCGGAAAACAGTAGTCCGACTCACTCTATCAGCCATGATGATGGAAGACAAAAAGAGAAAATGAATAATAATATTGATAACAATAATAATAAACTGCCAAGAGCTCGCGAAAAGGATCTCCAATCAGTGGTTAACTGGAGCAAGGAATGGCTTGTAAATGTTAACGCCTCCAAAACAAAAAAATGTTTTCATTTAATCACCATAAAATACCTTTTTCTCTGTCTGATATCATCATGGCTGATGCCAACCTCCAAAAGAGTATCTCGTTGCGACTTGGGGTCACGCTTTCCAATGGCATGAAGTGAGCTGACTATGTCGAATCAATTGCTACGTCTGTTACTCGGAAAATTGGTTCACTGTGTCGTGCTAGAACAATGTTCTACTCATTGCTCATCATTTGTTCACCAAAATTAAACACACACACACACACACACACACACACACACACATTAACTAGAGACAAATATCGCGGTGACGATGGTGTCAAATCTACCGTTGATGAATTTATAAGCTGTTGGGGATCATCCCATTTTACACATAAAAATAGACTCGCCTGATGTGTACATATAATCCTGCCTATACAGAGAACGGCAGTTGTAGTTGTAGTAGTTACAACTGCCATTGTCACTGTCAGCACTCTGCCTTCGGGTAGAGGGCGCTCTCTGCTTCCGAGCAGAGAGCAATAACCCAGTCGTGGTTCCGCCAATGGGTAGAATCACGACTGGTGAAAAATAGAAAGGTATTTTTTGGCCGGGCCATATAGCCCGGAAAAGCCACTTATAACTGACCATGTGTCACATGTTGCCCTTAGTGGAAGGGACAACTAAATAATGAAGTAGTTGTAGTAGTTTCAACTGCCATTGTCACTGTCAGCTCTCTGCCTTCGGGCGAAGAGCACTAACCCTGACTGGGTAACGATAGACAGATATTTTTGGCCAGGCTATATGGCCCGGAAGACCCACATAAAAATGACATTGTGTCGCATTTCGCCTTAACTGGGAATGCCGACTAAATACTGTAGTAGCTGTGTAGTAGCAACTGTCATGGACACTGTCAGCTCTCTGACCCCGAGCAGATAACGCACTCTGCCTTCGGGCAGAGAGCATTAACCCAGTCGTGGCTCCGCCGAAAAGTAGAATCACGACTGGGTAACGACAGACATATATTTTTGGCCGGGCTATATGGCCCGGAAAATCCACATAAAAATGACCTTGTGTCATATGTTGCCTTAAGTGGGAAGGCCAACTAAATACTGTAGTAGTTGTGTAGTTGCAAAGTAGTTGTAGAGTGGTAAAGCAGTTGCTTAGTTGGTCAGTAAGTTGGTGCATAGTTGGAGTTGTTTGGATATAGACTCATTACCCGGACATACTATTTCGCTTTAAGGCTGTATATAATTATTTATACTAATAGTATTACTGAATTTACTAACCCGTGTTCCAGTTCGTATATCTTGTTCAATAAGACTTACATTTCCTATCTCCATATCTGTTTTTGTTATTTATTATTTTGTGCGGTTTCTCACCCGGAATCCACAACACTTTCATTCCCTAAGATATAAACAGATTTCGATAGATAGATAGATAGATAGATAGATAGATAGATAGATAGATAGATAGATAGATAGATACGAAGTAACATACCGAGATAGATAGGTAGATAGATAGATATGAACAGACTAAGATAGATAGATAGATAGATAGTTAGATAGATAGATAGATAGATAGATACGAAGTAACACACCGAGATAGATAGATAGATAGATAGATAGATAGATAGATACATACATACATACATACATACATACATACATACATGAGGCTGAGATAAATAGATACATATAAACATATGAACTGAGATTAGTCTAAAAGCAATGGATAGATAGACAGACAACAGACAGACAGACAGACATTTATTTCTACTAATAGTATTTCTAAATTGACTAACCCGCGTTCTAGTTTGTATATTACGTTCAATATAACCTACTTTTCTATCTCCATATCTGTTTTTGTTATTTATTATTTTGTGTGGTTTCTCACCCGGAATCCACAACACTTTCATTCCCTAAGAACTAAGTAAATGTACTCATGTATGTTTACATTGTATATATTGATTTCTACTAATAGTATTCCTGAATTGACTAACCCGTGTTTCCTGTTTGTATATCTTGTTCAATATAACTTACATTTTCTATCTCCATATCTGTTTTGTTGTTCATTATTTTATGCTGTTCCTAACCCGGAATTTACAACAATTCCCTTTTCTTTTTTCTTTTGGCTTCGTTGAAGATGGTTTCATCAGAAGAATAGGAACATTTTTTACAAATAGTAAGTACGAAGAGGTTGTGCATTGTGGTGCAGTTGATGTCGGCTCGGAGCGAGAAATCGGGGAGCCGAGTTCGACTTCTATTTGAATTCCTTGCATTCACTTACGCGCAAATAACCTTGCGAAAGGTATTAATCCGTCACTTCTATCCAGTTATGGGTTAAATAACAGGACAGATTGGGTTCTATAGCCTTGGATGGCAACCAGTCTACCACAGAAAGCAATGGCAACCTACTACGGGATAATTTTATGCCCAGTCGGTCATGTCTCGAAAGAGACATGATCGCTCAAGCGTCTATCATGTATGGCACTTAACTGACTGACTGATTATAATAAATGGAGACATGATTAAGGCTTCTACTCGGCATAAAGTGGGTATCGTTTTTCTATTATTATAAATTAATAAACTGATCCCCCACTAATTACTACTTATTAATATAATAATTTTCTCCCCCTTCTAGCTATGAGTCAAATAACATGACAGATTAGGGTATATAGCCTTGGCTGGCAACCAGTCTGCCGCAGAAAGCAATGGCAACCTACTGCGGGATAATCTTCTGCCCAGTGAGTCATGTCTCTTTCGAGACATGATCGCCTAAGCGTCTATCACGTATGGCACTTAACTGGAATAATACAATGCAGTTATTATTTTTTTTATAATCATTTCACCCTAAGCAAGACAATACTGCCACTGGTGCTCAGGGGGTTACAATGAGAGGAGACGGATAACAGAGAAGAAAACACTATAGATGATGTTATAGAAAGGGTCCGAGAAAGGTGGGATTTACGAAGATAGAAGCTGGAAATTGACATTGCACTTACACTTTTGAAGATTGTAGCTATCAAGGAAGCAAGCATGGGAAAAGGAGTTATACAGGCAGGAAGTGCGAGAAAGAAAATGATAGGGTAGAATTAGCGGTTTCATTTGCCTATTTTGACGGGGCCTAGTTGTCAGTCTCACCGCACCGGTAAATTGACGAGGACGGGGCACCTGGGAATAAAGCTCGTCAAAGCAAAAGCCGTTAAAATCCTTACAGAAATGACAGTGAAGCCACATTCCTTCGGTGATTAAGTGGCTGTAGGCGGGCAGCCAGATCCGGACCAATTGCAGACCGTCCTTAGTATTTTTTTTCGAGGACCCTGAGATGAACAACAGGAGCACCTGACCAGATACGGTTACATTATTCCATGCATAGAGGAATGGCAGATTTACAAATGTGCAAGATGGATTCTGGCGAGTAAAACTTACTGGTTCAGCACAGCGTCCTAACCTTCTTAGCAGTATATGTGGCTATTGATTCAATATATTCGTTCCATTTGAGATCGGCTGAGAGAGAAAGAGAGAGACAGACAGAGAGAGAGAGACAAACAGACAGACAGACAGACAGAGGCCGAGAGGTCCCAGTGTATTGTTTTCGGATGTCCGTTGTGGTGCTGTGGATATCAACTCGGAAAGACAAATCGGGGTGCCGAGTTCGAATTCTAATTGAATTCCTTGCATTCACTTACGCACAAATACCCATGGGAAAGGTATTAATCCGTCTCTTCCCTCCAGTTATGGGTTAAATAATAGGACAGAATGTGTTCTAGAGCCTTGGCTAGCAAACATTCTACCGCAGAAAGTAATGGCAACCTACTGCGGGATAATCTTATGCCTAGTCAGTCATGACTCGGAAGAGACATGATCGCCCAAGCGTCTATCACGTATGGCACTTACCTGAGTGTGATCCATATAAATGGAAGGTAGGAAAGCTTCCTTACGGGGGGTAAAGAAGAGCAGCTTCGTTTTGGAAGCATTAAAATTTACAAACCATTTCTTACCCCAATCCATCACAGATTAGATGTCCTTTCCAAGACCAGAGGCTAGATCTACTTTGTCAGTCCAGGCAGATTTGTTATTGAGACGGAAGTAGATGGTGGTGTCATCTGCATAGATGCTAACTTGTGAATTGACTACACCCGGAAAATCATTGATGAATATCAGGAAGAGCGTAGAACCTAGGATAGAACCATGAGGGACACCCGCGTTGGCATGAAAATGTTTGGAAGTATGCAAATCAGAGCAACCATCATTTTACAATTTGACAGGGACGGTTGTATTAAATCAAACAATCGTCCAGTTATACTATAGCCCTGTAGACTTTGCAGATGGCCTGCCTGCCAAACCTTATCAAACACACTTGAGATATCTAGGGCAAAACCCCGAGTTTTACCGTTCTTAGCAAGGTCCAGATATATGTACTCGGTGATGGTCGTTAGAACATCAGCAGTAGATTTCGCGAAGCGGAAGCCATACCGCTTGTCACAACATAATTTGCAAAATTATGGTTCTGAATCATTTCAGCATTGATAACAACCTCGAAAACTTTGCCAAAAAGAGGTAAGAGGCTGATAGGTCAATAATTAGAAGGTCCAGAGGGCTCTCTAGAGCCTTTAAAGGCAGGAACTACGGAGGAGTACTTGCAACAAGCAGGGAAGCAAGAGACAATATTTATAGAGTTTGGAGAGGACAAGAGGATGTTCCGGGGTTCATTTCTTAAGGACGATTACTGGAATCTCATCACATCCAAATCCTTTATGGAGTCAAGCTTAGAAATAATCTTTGAGGCCAGAGAGGGTTTTTTTTTACTCAGCTGGGCCTCAGTTCTAAGAGGGCAGTCGAGTGTGGGTATTCCAGATGAGTCGAGTGTGGAATTTGTAAGAGGATTTGCGAGCAAAGCACTCAGCCTTGTCCGATGTGGGTGTGAGAACCTTTATGATTGAGTAGTGGAGATACCGAAGGTTTGCTGTGGTTTCGCACTCTTTTGTAGAGCCACCAGTAGTCCATAGATCCAAACTTGCGGAATGTTAAACGCTGCTTCTTTCTATTAGTGAACAACAGCTTAGCATCATTTAGTAGTTTCTTGGAGAGCAGTGACAAAAAAGCCGCCTATTATGGCCAGAGATGTTACTCCGGAAGAAGTATTTCTTGTGGGCAATGGCGGCGGATTAAGCAAGAGAGAACCAAAGGGAAGAATTAATCTTGAGTTGGAACTTCCTGGATGGGATGAAAGCACCGAGGCCGGCGTTCACTCAAGAGGTGACATCGGATGCACAGTCTTTAACAAGGAGACTAACAATTTTGTTCCAAAGAACATCACGAAGGAAATCGCGTTATGTCGCCACTGATTTCATTTATTAATTTTGTGATCCTGTCTACGTTAAAGCCGTCTAAGGCATCAGTATTTCCGTTGCTTTGTTTCTGTTCAATTTGGCCATTGCCGCTTCCACTTCGGTTTTCAATATTTCTGGCCTGTCCGTATTTCTGTGTATTGCCGGTTGCTCTCTCTTGTTGTGGAAGAGATCTCCGATATATACTCGTCCCATCGCTGAAGCATTTTGTTTTCAAGTATGAGTGTTCTGTCCTTTGCTTCTATACATCCTGTTGCTGAGCAGTTCTTTTCTTCTGTTAGTTCCTTTACAATTTTTTATTTTCCTTCCCTTACCGGAAAAAAATATTTGTACAATTTGTGCTTGCTATATACTTGTCTTATCTCGAACCTGACAACCCGTCAACACGTTTGATATACGGCGGACAGGTCAAAAAGTACAACTCTGTGATTAAGAAATAGTTTTGTTTTAAATTTCACGCTCGTGGAACCAGATTGATTAACCAAATGCAAACGATAATTCTACTCTATCAGCTTCTCTTTTCGCACTTCTCGCCTGTGGAACTCGCTTCCAAATTCTTGCTTTCCTGACAAATTTAAATGCAATGTCAATACCCATCTCTTAACCACTTGACTCTAGTTCTTTCTACATCATCCTGTACATATTTTCTTTTCTCTCTACCTTTACAACTGTCATCCCACCTGTATTCCTTCCTTTGCTCTTTTTAACTGGTCCGTCTTTCTCTTTACTGTCATCCTATCTCATCTTTTACTCTAAATCTCTTACTCTAACCCCCTTACGTATCAGTTGCGTTACCGCCTTGCTTGGGGTGAAACGATAAAAAAAGACTGTTGCGTAAATCAGATTAACTTACAAAAAAAAAAAAAATGTCACAGCTGTATATTTTATTTTTAAAACCGATTTTCAAATGCGTCCACCACTTAAAAATGGCTGAAAAATTGAATGATTAAAAAAACAATGGGAAAATTTTAAATTCCAATAAAAAATTGGAGTATATAGACTAAACTATCGCCCGGTTCACACTCCACCCACATCTATTGAACAGGTGAAGAGGCTCATCCCTTGTTTCCTGTTTAGGATGTGGTTTCCGGTTTTCTCTTTTCCAATCTTCTCACTTTCTTCAATTGGAGTATATAGACTAAACTATCGCCCGGTTCACACTCCACCCACGTCTATTGAACAGGTAAAGAGGCTCATCCCTTGTTTCCTGTTTAGGATGCGGTTTCCGGTTTTCTCTTTTCCAATCTTCTCACATTTTTTTTCAATTGGAGTAGATAGACTAAACTATCGCCCGGTTCACACTCCACCCACATCTATTGAACAGGTGAAGAGGCTCATCCCTTGTTTCCTATTTATGATTTGGTTTCCGGCTTTCTCTTTTCCAATCTTTTCACTCCTATGTAGCCCTCTGCACATCAGTGGCGTTACCGCCTTGCTCGGGGTGATATGATTAAAAAAAATATATATATAATTTCTGTTTGAAATGCATCAGAATATTTTCCTTACTGGAAATAGTAAATTTAATCATTTAGCTTTCAATTAAAACTAAAATAAAAGTTGCAAGAAAACTTTTTTATTTTTAAAAATTCAATTTAAAATTTAGATATTGAAAATGAGAGGAGATACCTATAGATGAATATCAACCAACAAATGTTTCTTATGATGTTTCAGGTCTCTATAAGAGCCGTCGTTTTAAGTGGCGGGGGTGAAACACCCCCTGGGAGAATGATCCGAAATTCGAAATGTCGCAATCGCTGTGTCGTGTTCGAGTTTTGGGGTTTATTAAAAATATTTTACTAAGTCCGAAGGGTCCATTAATTTCTATCACGGGTCGAAGTGGCTTTGAGTAGCTCTTTTCTACGTGGTATGTGTGGTGGATTTGTTTTTGAAGTCACTTTCTTTTATCTTTTGCCTAAAGGGGCAATACCTACAAAGCAGAAGGTAGTTGGATTTCTCAAGACTGATTTGAATTTAATATTTTACTTCTCCTAAACTAAGACCTCGTACTTTTCCCAGTGGCATTAGCACGTACGAGATCACAATGAACTCGACTAGAATTCAAACTCTGTGCTTCGAACTCGCGCTATGAGAGCTATAAATTTAAATCGACGAATTGCTGCAAATAAATTATTTGGTAAATTTTCGTTTTCGGTCCCGAAGGCTTTTCCCCCTTCAAATTTATCCAAAATAGCATTATTTCTGTGCAAATGTATATGCTGAACTCAAATCAACAATTAGTTATTGAAAAACCTACCTTTTGATTTGAACGTCCAGAAAAAGAATCGAACTACATTTTGTCTCCCGTAACTCTAACGCAGTCATGTAATTAACTGCTGAATGTCTGTCGGCGTAGGACAACAAATTTCGGTCTATTTTTGGTCTATTTACTTCCTTCACTGAAACTTCCGGCGATTTACTTCCTGCAATGAAAGTAATACGCTATTGTATTTCTACGCGAATTACTTTCGTTAGAGGAAGTAAATCGCCGGAAGTTTCAGTAAAGGAAGTAAATCGACCGAAATTTGTTGTCCTACGCAGAACGTCATTCTGCAGTTAATTACATGACTTCATGAGAGTTACGGGAGAGAAAAAGTGCAAGATATAGTTCGTGTTTTTTATGGACTTTCAAATAAAAAAGGTTGGTTTCTTCTGTAACTAATTGTTGATTTGAGTTCAGCATATACATTTGCACAGAAATAATGCTATTTTGAATAAATTTGAAGGGGGGGGGGAGAAGCTTTCGGGACCTAAAACGAAAATTTACCTTTTTATTTATTTCGAAATGTTAAAAGAGGCCCTTATAAATATTCGTTTGCTGAAATAAAAGTCTTAAATTGTTATTATTTTTTCTCGTTTACGTTTTCTTTATTCCTACTTTAAACGAACTCGCGAAAATAAATTTATTTATCTATAACTGCTTACGGCGACCTCAGCTCTAGTAAAAAGCCCGGCGGACAGCAACTGATGACCTTGCTAGTCGTTAGTTACGAATATGTTCCGGCCTTACCGTTCATGACGCACGCTGTCGTTAATTCGTTTCTCCAACGCCGATACTTTTCGATCGACCAGCAAGATAGATGCACCGGAGCGCCTCTGAGTGACCACTCTGACACGGACTGTGGTCAGTATGACGCGGCTACGGTCCCTGAGGACAACATTTGTCACGTATCAGCGTGAGGCAGCAGACTGAGACGTCGAGTAATGGCGGCTCGTACGGTATGAATTATGTGCCTTTAGTGACTTTGGGGAGTCAAGAGGGCGGGAAAGGCGGGAATGTGAAGAGCATTCCTGTACAAACGCGTAGAACAATACCTTCAAGAATGAAGGTTGCCGTCACAGGGTCGGCTTTAAGGTCAGTCTATCTAGCTTATGTTTATGTCAAAGGAACGATCTTGTCAAACTTAACACTTAAATGATGATTATATCAATAAGAACATTAACGCTCAACGTACTTTATAACATATTGTACTTGTAAAATCATAGATATTTATTTAGTCTCGGTTTATGGATGTGCGTTGTGGTGCAGTGGTTATTTATTTATTTTTTTTATAAGCGTTTCACCCGAGCAAGGCATGTCACTGCCACTACTGCGCAGGGGGCTACATAGAGTGGAGAAAGGATGGTTAAATATAGGAAATGTCAGAGGGTGGGTGATAGGCGGGTAAGTATACCGAGAATGAGAGTGTTCTGAGAATAATTGGGAGTTAGTGTGATAGGAGGTGTCTATTGACCCTACATTTAAACACCTGGAGATTGTAGCTGTCGGGAAAGCAGACTTGTGGAGGGGAATTCCACAGGTAGGAAGCGCGAGAAAAGAAGCTGTTGGAGTAGAATTTACGGTTACATCTTATCTGTTTAACCGTAAAAGGGTGGGACCTAGTTGCTAATCTAGTATCTCGTGTAAATTCGTGCTTAGGCGGCACTAGTGATCTAAGTTCATCGGAGCAGAAGCCATGAAAGTACTTGTAGAAGAGGTATAGGGAAGCCACATCACGCCGGTGAGAGAGTGGTTGCAGCCGGTCTGCCAAGTCAGTATCAACCACGTTACAGATCCTCCTTTGTATTTTGTCAAGAAGCCCAAGGAGAGCAGTGACTCTGAAATCGGAGAGCGCAGTTCGAATTCCAGGTGAATTCGTTGCTTTCACTTACGCACAGATACCATTGGGAAAGGTGTGAATCCATCTATTCTCCCCGCCAAATACGGGTTGAATAGCAGGGCAGGTTGGGTTCTGAAGCTTTGGTTGGCAACCAGTCTACCGCTAAAAGAAATGGCAACCTTCTGCGGGAAAATCTTCTGCGCAGTCAATCATGTCTTTTTCGAGTTATGATCGCCCAAGTGTGTGTCACCTGTCACATACCTGACTGACTGAATATAATAATTGGAAACATGATTAAGTCTTCTACTGGGTTTAAAGTGGGAGATCTGTTTTACATTGTTATGAAGTAATAAACAGATCCCCCACTAATTACCACTTAATAATATAATACATTTCTTCCCCCTCTAGCTACGAGTCAAATAACATGACAAATTGGGATCTATAGCCTTGACTGGCTACTAGTCTAACGCCGAAAGCGATGGCAACCTACTGCGGGATAATCTTCTGCCCAATCAGTCATGTCTCTTTCATGTCATGATCGCCCAAGCATGTATTACCTATGACACTTAACTGACTGACTTACTCATAATGTCATGGATTGAAAGAGACATGATCGCCCGAGCGGGTATTACGTATAGCAATTAACTGACTGACTGTCATACCAAAAGAATATGGGCATTTCATTTACACTATTTACATTGTTTAGACTGTTGTCCTAATCTTTGCTGCCATATTCACTTTCAATATCTGTCTATATTTCTGAGATGAGGTATTGTAATTATTTACACTATTTACATTGTTAGGACTGTTGTCCTCGTCTTTGTTGCCATATTCACCTTCAATATCTGTCTATATTTCTAAGGTGAGGTATTGTAATTATTTACACTATTTACATTGTTCGGACTGTTGTCCTTATCTTTGTTGCCATATTCACCTTCAATATCTGTCTATATTTCTGAGATGAGGTATTGTAATTATTTACACTATTTACATTGTTCGAACTGTTGTCCTCGTCTTTGTTGCCATATTCACCTTCAATATCTGTTTATATTTCTGAGATGAGGTATTTTAAATATTTACACTATTTACATTATTCAGACTGTTGTCCTCATCTTTGTTGTCATATTAATAAAGAAATATCGTCAAATGTTCAGCTCATTTCATATTATTGTTTTTAATCATATCACCCCAAGCAAGGCGGTAATGCCACTGATGTGTAGGGGGCTACGTGTGAGTGAAAAGATTTGGAAAAGAGAAAGCCGGAAACCACATCCTAAACAGGGAACAAGGGATGAGCCTCTACACCTGTTCAATAGACGTGGGTGGGGTGTGAACCAGGCGATAGTTTAGTCTATCTACTCCAATTGAAAAAAAAAAAAATGAAAAAAAAAAAAAAGTGAAAAGATTGAAAAAGAGAAAACCGGAAACCACATCCTAAACAGGGAACAATGGATGAGCCTCTACACCTGTACAATAGACATGGGTGGAGTGTAAACCGGGCGATAGTTTAGTCTATCGACTCCAATTGAAGAGTCTACTCCAATTGAAGAGTAATATACTTATTTCAATAGCACTTTCGTTCTCTTCGGGATCGCCATCAGTTGTTTCGTCACCATATCTTTAATCCCCGACCACTGTGTTTCCTCATGGATTTTTCTCAGGGTCTTTTATTTTTTCTTATAAACAAAGTTCAACACTTACATTTGGGATCACCATCAGCTGCCTGTTCTCGATATCTTTCTTCTCGTCCATTTTGTTTGTGAAAAAAGTGCTTGATCGCAATCTTTAGCCTTAAAAAACAAAAAACGTCCAAGCATGAAACACACTGTAACCTCCTTGTCTAAAAATTGTCGTCTACATTATTCAAAAAGGAAAATAGCCCTGACATCTTATTTTAACAGCTGGTAGTAGGTCTCCGTCGAACAGGGTTGAACATGGGTGGCATCCTAGTTGTCAGCTTGGCTGGAACATCGGCGTCTGTGAATATAGAAACCGATGCGGGAGTGATGGTCTTTGTTGCAGAGGCTGCACTTATGTTTTGTTTCTGGTCTGTCGGTGCTGTCAGTTTACTTCAAGCGAATCCGCCTCTCCATGGCGACTTGTGTCCCTTGATTTAAGTTGTTGGGCCAGGGTTTCTTTCCATTTGAACAGGTTGACTGCTACGCTCTCCTATGACTCCGTGTTGATGCTCACAGCTTTCATTTCGCGTTTTATGCTGTCACGATACTGCAGTGGTGACCGCCCAGTGGGTCTTCTTCCAGAGTTGAGTACCTTGTGTTGCCATGAGAATCCCAATATACGTCGGATACTTCTAATGGGGAAGGTGTTCAGACGCCTCTCTTGCCTGGCGTACGTAGTCCATGTCTCACTGCTATAAACCAGCGTACTGACGATACAAGAGTTTTACACTGCCATCTTTGTCTTTACAAAAATTTAAAGAACAATATCTTGATCTGCTAAAGAGTAAATTCACTCAATAAAATCGACAGTGGGGCTTAACCACAGCCTTCATATGACTTCTGAATCTCTTTGAACTCTTCTAGAATGTATTCTTAAGTTCGTGAATGCTGCCATAATCCTTGCCTTCAGTTCATCTTTGATGTTGCAATGAATTTTTTTGGTCACTCGCTCAACTGCGCCCGAAAAGAATTTATTCAAACTTCAAATAAAATTTGCTATTGTTCGAAAACAATAAATGACTTAATCAGTACACAACAAAGCAACAATTGAAGGAGGAATTTACTCTATCACCTGCAATGATTGCCAGAAAGAATATACTGTAGAAACCTCAAGAAATTTAAACGGAAGACAATATGAGCCCAAAAAGACTTTTGAAAAACAACGCACGAAACTCAGTGGTTGTACAAATTAACGAAACTGACCACAATTTTGACATAGAAAATGTTACTCTAATTAAAATCTAAACTTATATAATAAACGGAACCTTGTCTGTGTGTGTGTGTGTGTGCATGTGTGTGTGTCTGTTACCTATAGACTTCGAAACGGCTGAATAAAATTTCTTGAAAATTTACACAATTGTACTATAAGCGTCTGCGAGTGTTCTTAGCTAGGTTTGTGTTGAAGTACCACCGATAAATATTGAAAATCGATAATCGAAAAAATCGGGTTATAGAAGGAGTGGTCCGATTTTAATTAAATTTGATACACTCATAGACAAAGACATAAGAAACGATATTCAAAAGTTTCAAGGTTGCAGTTCTTACAATACTGCAGAAAATCGATAATCTATATATATAAAAGGCAAGATGTTTGTGCGTGTGTCTGTTTATCTGCCTGTATGTATGCTGTATTTTTTCAGCCCTTTTATTTTAGTCTTTGCTTCGGGTTCGGCTCTAAGTAGGTATAATTGTAGTTCTTAGTCTCAGCCATGATACCATTTACTCAGAGGACTTATTTAGCCTTCAAAATTCAGTTTACAACGAAAAAGACTTATTTGATATCGATACCAGGAAATCAAAATTTGACTTACATCCATTCATTTTTCTTTCAGTCTATGGTTTCGCTTTAACTGGAAACAACTATTGCTTTTTAGTCTTTCGTGCCAACGTCCAAAGAGTTTGAGCTCCAGGACCATGGATTAGTTTTAAAGCTTTCATTACACCCGAACAATGCCGAGCTATATTGCTAGTATATATATATATATATATATATATATATATATATATATGCCTAGTTTCTTACAAAGTTTCACCGTTCTTGGAGAATATTTAAAAACAAAGTTGATAGCAAGAAAAACAAAATAGACTATAGACGACAATGGTTAGATTGCAAAAAACTTTTTTTAAAAAAATGTTCAAACTGCCAGATTTTCACTTTTATACGCATGTGTACTGAAAGCAACGTCAACATGTCCTGGCGGATGAAACACATTCGAAATTTTAAAATTTAATCATTAATTTTTCTTTTCATTATTGTTCTCTTGTTTACTATTATTATTATTATTATTATTATTATTATTAGTATTATTATTATGTTGTCATTTTTCATCATATTTCGATTTCTGCTATGCTCGCACTACCTACCAAGTTTGCAAGAAGACCTAAGGCAGGTCGCGGTGTGTTGTTATGGCTTCATTTCATGTTTTTTCTATTTCCCTTAAAATCCATAGCGTTACATAGACAAAGTTCTCCCTAGTGTGTGGGCTGTACTTAACAAGACTATTGTTGTATATCTCTTAAGCTGGGGTTTCCAGGGATTCTCTCAATGTGTTGTTTTGTTCCATTTTTTATCATTCCAAGTGAACCTACTATCACTGGCACGACTCTTGTTTTCAATTTCCACATTTTTTCTATTTCAATTTCTAGATCTTTATATTTTTACAGTTTTCGAATTCCTTGGTTGCTATGTTACAATCCGCTGGACAAACCATATCAATTAATAGGCAAGTTTTTTCTTTCTGGTTTTTAACAATAATGTCTGGCCTGTTTGCTTCAATTTTTCTGTCTGTGTAGATGGTGTAATCCCATAGAATGGTGACATCTTCTATTTCTGTAACCGGTGCTGGGTGATGTTCATACCAGTGTTTGTTTACATATTTTCCATAATGTTTGCACATTGTCCAATGTAAATATTGCCCCACTCTATCGTGACGATTTTTATATTCATTTGGGGCAATTACAGAACATCCTGAGATTAGATGGTCTATTGCGTTTTGGATCCATATTATTATGTACAATATTTGCCTGAAAGTTCCTAGTGAAAAAACTTTGCTCTGGCGCTGCAAAAGCCTTCAGTCTCAGACAGTCTACAGACGCCCATAGCTACTGTTATTGTAAATCTAGGCCAAGGCCATCTTGTCGTCAAGATATAATATAGACGCTAAAATCTAACATTGTTAAGCTAACCTCCTCGCTCTTATTTTTTCTTCTGTTTTTCTTTTTCATTTTTTCTTCTTCCTTTTTACTTTTTATTTGGATAATTTTAACCCATTCATTGTTGCATGAATTTGGTCTGAGGAGCGGTCTATAAGCGAGCCGCGAAATATAATATTACCAATTGGTTTATAAAAACAGCCAACTTATTTTCATTATTATAATACTCTGTTAAATATTCACATTTAGTTCTCATTGGATTTAATCCCCTGTGGAATTTACCTTACCAAGTACAAAAAATTCTATTATATATATATATATATATATATATATATATATATATATATATATATATTGTACTTATTTTCTTCGTTTTTATTAATAAAGAAACGCGTCATTTAAATTGGTTATAAATTATAATTCATTGCAAAGAGCTAAATAAGCTCATTTCATCAGATCCCACAATATTCACTACATTTGGCACAAATATTTTTTTCCGGAATAAGCATTTCCTTTAACTGAAGAGAAAAATAAGAAAAAAGAAAGAAGTGTGGTGATACCGACCGAGCAAAGCGATGGACCGGATGTTTGCAATCTCACGACCAAAAAGCAAATGACCAAAACTCGTTGGTGCGCATCCGGCTTCGCGCAAATGTTCCGGTTGAAAACTAAAAATTAATTAAATATTAAATTCCAGTTCGCGAGCTTACGCGAATTTTATTTATCGGCCAATGGGAAGCCCAGAATCAAATACGGATATGAATTCTCAAATGATCACCTGCGATCAAAAAAGTCGAAATAAAAAGCCGATACAGAAAGCATCGCCAGACTGACCGACGCAGACCGACACACACTGACAGACTCAAGAGGGACGAGTGAAAAGGAAAAAAGAGTCAGGACAGAGGCATTGGCATCATATCATTGAGCTCTCTATATAGATATATATATATAGATATATAACACTTAATATTTTATATTAAGTCGATCTTGGATTATCCTCGCCGTTTACGGACTGGACATCTATACCTATATATATATATATATATATATATATATATTTTCTAAACATATGCTGTTAAATATAAGAGACAATGAATGTCTATTATGTTTAATCATGAGCCGTTCTAAACGTCATATTTTTGCTTTAATTTCAGTTGAAAATAAAGACAAAATTTCTCCAACATTTGGATAATTATTTATTGTTTTTTTTTCTAAGCTTTCGGCTCACATGAGCCATCTTCAGAGAGGTTGTTTAAACTGAAATATTATAACATTCACCATCACCGACGATTTTATTTTGTGTTGACATAAAACTCCGCTTGGCAACGGCAATAGTTACCAAAAATAATAAACGCAGTTCTTAAATTTGCGATGCAGTTTTATGACGTCACACCGCGGGATAGCACGAAATGACAACAAAACCATGTAGTCAAATGCAATGTAATATGTTATTTCCGGTTTTAAAGTTGATTTTATTGAGTGTTGGTTGTTTAGATTTGATGTATATGGCCTCCAATATGTGCTGGTTCCTCTTACTGTGTGTATGAGTAAGGATCACCGTATTGTTGAACAAAATCTGTCTGATTTATATATATATATATATATATATATATATATATATATATATATCTCGGATCATCTGATAAATAATCCGTGTTGTCCTGCTGATTTTCGTGCGAACTGGTTCCCCGTTCTGGCCAGATCGCACTCGTTGTTCTATCGGAAGATGTTGGAGACGTTGTTTATCAGGACCAGGCAAACCTTACTTTGCTTGGGCAATCTAGCGTCTTTAGGTGTAATAATCAAATATCAACAAAATATTTCCCTCTTCCGTTCATTCATTTAACCCATAACAAATATTCTTTTTTCATAATTTTTTTCCTCGTTTCTATTTCTAAAGAAAGGGGTCGACTGGTGTTTTTATATTAAAATTTGGCATGGCCGATTATAATAATTTTTTTGACTTAACGCCATAATACATACATATATATATATATATATATATATATATATATATATGTGTGTGTGTGTGTGTGTGTGTGTGTGTGTGTGTGTGTGTGTGTGTGTGTTCAAAATTATGTGTGGAGGAGACTCACGTCAATAGTAATGGCTACTAGCTCTCATGGCTACTGTCATGATAAAACGGCCTTCGATGTCCACACATCGTACATGCAGATTATTGAGTAATTATGTCCTATAAATGTAGCATACGTTAGGAATATATTTTATATTATATATATATATATATATATATATATGTGTGTGTGTGTGTGTGTGTGTGTGTGTGTGTGTGTGTGTGCGCGCGTGTGTGTGCGTCTGTGTGCAAAAGGGGAACTGATCCATATATCTCAGTCTATTCATATCTATCTATCTATCTATCTATCTATCTATCTATCTATCTATCTATCTATCCCAGTCTATTCATATCTATCTATCTATCTATCTATCTATCTATCTATCTATCTATCTATCTCAGTCTATTCATATCTATCTATCTATCTCAGTCTGTTCATATCTATCTATCTATCTATCTATCTATCTATCTATCTATCTATCTATCTCAGTCTGATAATATATATATAGCCAGGCATCTATAAGTAATATACGTGTGTGCAGGATTCCGCATGTGATTTGTGTGTGTGTGTGTGTATGTTTGTGTGTGTGTGTGTATGTGTGTGTGTGTAATTTGCGTGCTCTTCCTGCTACAGTTTGCCATATCTAATCCAAACTTTTTAATGGCATGCTCAATTTAGATGAATAGTGGTGTAACTTCAGAAATGACAGAATAATGATGTCATAGAGTTATAGATATAAATGATTTTCTAGTAAAACAAAAACACTACGTTGACTCAACTTAATGATAACATATAAATACGTAATGGTAACGGATATACAAGGCAATAAATAAAAAAAATATTGAAATAAGCATTTTTGGTGCGAGTTTTTTGTCATTTGTTCTTTTTTTTTATTTTTAGTTGATGACATCGACAAGGGGATAATTGAAAGAGAGAACGAGACGGCAAAAGAAAGTTTTTTTTAATAGATACAAAAAGGGGGGGGGGAAGAAATTAATAACGAAGAGACATTGAGTAAAAGTAAGAAAAAAAACATTATAAAAGAAAATCCGCTCAGACACCCTCCTGACCAGCAAAAAAGCAAAGTAAACAGAAGCAAAAACAAAATGGCGTCAGTTATAACGACAAAAATATACAAAGAATGATACGAAGTGTAGGAAATAAGCATTAATGAAGAAGAGGGATGGAAACGAATTGTGAGTGGAAAGGTAAAAAAAAAACAAAAAAAAAAAACAAGCGAAGAAAGCATAAGAGAGTACAGGAGGTAAATATTTATTTTCGATATATTTTTGAGGGTTTCACCATTTTGAGGTGATTTGAGAACGAACGGAAAAACAGGAAAACTAAATACACAGGTAGAAAGAACTAAGAGCAAAATAAAATTGATCTTTCTCTCTCACTATCTATCTATCTATCTATCTATCTATCTATCTATCTATCTATCTATCTCTGTCCGTTCATATCTATCTATCTATCTATCTATCTATCTATCTATCTATCTATCTATCTATCTATCTATATCAGTCTTTGTCATCATCTATCTATCTATCTATCTATCTATCTATCTATCTATCTATCTATCTATCTCAGTCTTTGTTCACAGCTATCTATCTATCTATCTATCTATCTATCTATCTATCTATCTATCTCAGTCTTTGTTCACATCTATCTATCTATCTATCTATCTATCTATCTATCTATCTATCTATCTATCTATCTATCTATCTATCTTTGTTCTACTATCTATCTATCTATCTATCTATCTATCTATCTATCTATCTATCTATCACTGTCCGTTCATATCTATCTATCTATCTATCTATCTATCTATCTATCTATCTATCTATCTATCTATCTATCTATCTCTGTCCCTTCATATCTATCTATCTATCTATCTATCTATCTATCTATCTATCTATCTATCTATCTATCTCAGATTGACAGATATCAATAGACTGTGAAATAGATAGATATAAAAATTATGTATATATATATAAATCCAGGTAAAGAGGACCCAAGGTTTTACGATTTTGAGTTCCTTCGTCTCTTTCCTGTTTTCTATGAGAAAAGGTCAAGATATGAAGAAAGCAGAAAGGACATTTTGGGTACAAGAAGGGATACATCAAAGGTAATAAGATATAGTGACAAGCAATAAAAATGAAAATAAATAATAAAAATTAATTTAGGTTAAAATAGGTTGACATTTTGACCGTTAGGGATGAACAAAAAAAAAAAAGTATACATTCCGAAAAAATAGAAACTACTGACCAAATTTCAAAGATAATCTTTATTCTGATTAGTTAAAAGTAATACTGTTGGGGGGCGCCCTTTTTTACACACTCAGTGGATTCGTCTAAGGTGTACTTATAATCCTGCCTACAGAGAACGAGAGTGTCTGTGAGTGTGTTAGAGATTTGTTGTTGTTGTTAGAGTTGTAGTGCTTGTCAGAGCAGTTGAACACCGGCTCGTTCGTCAGCAAGAATACAGACTTATTACCGGACATACTTCTTTGTATATATTTGGCTCCTACTAACAAGTATTGCTGAATCTACTAACCGTGTACAGGTTGTATATCTTTTATTCAATATACTTACATTTTTCCTCTCATATATGTTTCGTGTTATCGTTATATTGTCTGGTTTTCTAAACAAGAATCTTAACAAATACATATGAATTTTATATCTTTCTACATACATAAATAACAAACCGATTGTTTTTTCAATTTAAATGTAGATCATTTTCACAACCAACATCCAACATAGACTGACGAAGAGAGAGAAATCTCGAAACATAGAAATTGAAACATAGAAATTTCGCGTCTCAATGTACTCTTAATTCTTAATTATATATATATATATATATATATATATATATATATATATATATATTAGTCATCCACATACAAGCCCGTTTCGCTGTATCACAGCTCATCAGTGTGGCTAGACATATCCACTTGCTTCTGGCCGGGATCGAAAACTCGACTGATTTGGTGTCAGTCGGAGTCTCTACTCCCTAAGCCATCAGCGCATGGGGTCAGAGAAGGAAAATTTAAACGTCTTGTATGTAAGCAGTGTATACAGACGCCAGTCACCGAGAGAACTCAATTCATTTCTGAAGAGTATATATATATATATATATGTTGTTTCATCAAACAATGCATGTCAATATGAATTATTATTATTACTATTATTATTTAATTTAAACCCAATGTTTGCCAGCTAAAAAATTTGTGTGTCATGTACTTTGTTATATATATATATATATATATATACACTTACATAGAGCAAGTATGTGTGTGTAAGTGTATATATACATATACACTTACACACACACATACATGCTCTAACACACACACACATACACACACACACACACACAAATAAGCACTCACTACAATTAATGACAGCAGCAGCAGCCAGGAATAACCATTCCTTGAAAGGCACGGACTTACTCGGACAGATGCGCTCCTCTGCCATCCTGAAGATGAGATTTTGATCTCGAAATATTAATGTATAATAAATGGGTAATATCCAGCAACTTCTTTACTTTCCTTTATTTTATTAAACGCATTATGACAGCCTTCAAGACCTAACCATACAATTGATATGCACAATGTTTCTAGCAAATTACAAAACTTTACTAATATATATATATATATATATATATATATATATGTATATATATGTCTATATTTGTATATATATATGCATATATATTTGTAAGTATATAAATATATGTATATATATGTATGTATATATATATGTATGTATATATGCATCTATATATATGTATGTATGAATATATATGTACATAAGTATCTATCTATCTATCTATATATATATATATATATATATATAGTGTATCGAGGCAGCAAATAATTTTCTAAACATATACTATTAAATATAAGAGACAATTTGATCAATAAATTAAAATGTATCTCAACAAAGTTAACAATAGCTGTAACAATATTGATAATATTAATAATAATGGTTTACATCAAAATAAACATAACACTATTAACTTATACTATTGCAACTAAATACATAATAATTACAAACAAGATGAAAAAACTCTCAGAAACATAATACGTAGAAATGTTAAACCAGTGGATAGTAATAATCAAATGAAACTTATTATATATTATAAAAAGTTTAAAACAATTGACCTCATAGTCTCTAATAACCCTACAAGCACTAAACTAAATTCTCTACAAAAAACCAATGTAGTGTACCAATTTACATGCCCATTCAGAGATTGCATCTCTGATACTAATAAAAAAAACCAGTACATATATTGGTTTTACTACAACCAAGCTCTCCCGTAGATTTGCATGTCATCTTTCTGATCAGAGTACAATTAAACAAACATTCTCTGAAAAACATAAACATGTAGGTAACATCAGACAGATTTTGGTCAACAATACGGTGATCCTTGCTCATACACACAGTAAGAGGAACCTGCAGATATTGGAGGCCATGTACATCAAATCTAAACAACCAACACTTAATAAAATCACATTTAAACCCGGACATAACACATTACATTGCATTTAAATAAATGGTTCTATTGTCATTTCGCGCTATCACGTGGTGTGATGTCATAGAACAGCATTGCTTATTTGAAAACTGCGTTTATTATTTTTGGTAACTATTGCCGTTGCCTAGCGGAGTTTTATGTCAACACAAAATAAAATCGTCGGTGATGGTGGATGTTATTGTGTTACCATCTTAATAACCTCTCTGAAGATGGCTCATGTGAGCCGAAAGCTTAGAACCAAATTAATAAAAAATTATCCAAATGTTGGAGAATTTTTGTCTTTATTTTCAACAGAAATTAAAGCCAAAATACGACGTTTAGAACGGCTCATGATTAAACATAATAGACATTCATTGTCTCTTATATTTAATAGTATATGTATATATATTTATATGTATGTATATATATATATATATATATATATATATATATACATGTATATATATGTGTATATATATATGTATGTATATATATATGTATATACATATATATGTATGTATATATATATGTATATGTATGTATATATATACATATGTATATATATATGTATATATATGTATGTATATATATATTTGCATATATATATGTATGTATATATATATGTATATATATGTATGTATATATATGTGTATGTATATATGTTTGTATGTATATGTATGTATATATATGTGTATGTATATCTATGTATATATATATATCTATGTATATATATATGTGTGTATATATATGTATATATAAGTGTACGTATATATATGTAATATATATATATGTAATATATATATAGAAAAAACTACTAAAAAGTTGTAAGTTTAAAAATGTCTTTTTTTGGCAGTATTTGTTTATTTCTATTATTATATTTGATATTTCAGACTGTCCTCGGCCATTCATATATATATATATATATATATATATATATATATATATATATATATATATATATATATGAATGACCGAGGAGGGTCTGAAATATCAAATATAATAATAGAAATAAACAAATACTGCCAAAAAAAGACATTTTTAAACTTACAACTATATATATATATATATATATATATATATATATATATATATATATATATATATATATATATATATTGTCATATGCCTGCCTCGACGATAACCATTAAGATGATTACACACCGATTTGGGAATATTTACATTTCCACATCTTTGGGCAGATACGAGTTATCTGTCCTAGATCATGACAAATGGACAATGATAAACAAAAATAAGAAAATGAGATCACTGTTCGATTGATATAATCGAACTGTAATCTTCACAGATCTGTTTCAATATCAACACATGCGCTGACCAACAATTCAAGGATAGACGACAAGGCGAAATGATTTTTGATCTTAAGTTTTAACAAGTAACAAAGTATTAAAATATATATATATATATATATATATATATATATATATATATATATATATATATATATTAGTATGAATAAGAGTGTCCAATAACCTGAACCTTAAATCTTATATTCGGATACCCAACTAAGTTGAAATAATTTCTGACAAATATCAACAAATATGAATGAATAAAAACGAATAAAAATGCAAGCGATTAACACAAAATAAAATGGGGAGAATCATATAATTATGAGCATGTGTGGTATGATATTTGTGTTAACATAATATTCGTGGAAGTTTTTACGTGTTCTAACTATAATAATATAAAAACTTATCTTTATGTTAGTTCCTTCTCTCTTATTTAACTGTCTTTTCTTTTCTTTCTACCTTTTTCTTTATATAACTTCGGACTCAAACACGGTCAACTTGAAATGTAGGTATCTGTGACTGTCTCTATTTTCTTTCAAGTGTCGTATCTTCTGCATTCAAACAATTCTGCGGTTTCTTTTCTTCAATATTTCTTTGTTCACACGTTATCTTCTCTGCGTCGCTATCTTTCCTTCTTCCTTGTAAAACGATTCGGCTTCGTCTTCTTCTTGTTTTAACGAATAAGAATCTATAAGTTCGTTTTTCTTATCCGAAGTTGCTTAAGATGAATTGGTCACATTACGCCATTTTCTCAAATGCGTTTTCCTTTTCATTCATAAGTTATCAGCGCTCAGCAATCGTGACTTTTTAACCCAAGATCTGATCTGCAACTAATTTCCTATCTCTGCTTTCCACGTGACTTGTCTTTGTCGCGGATTCTCGCTCCTTCTTCTTCACGACCTCATTTCTAGTCTTTGTCTATTTCCTGTCTAGATATTTGTTACTAAGTGTGTCTGGGTCAGCCAATCCGCTATCCTAAAACTGACTTTAATTTTCATGTGACCATGTCCTCGTTACCCAGTGGAGACCAATCTTAATATATGTGTGTAGATGTGTGTGTGTGGCTATTTATATCCGTAACAGTATATATATATATATATATATATATATATATATATATATATATATATATATCCAAGTGAAGAGAACCAACAGTTTTAGAATTGCGAGTTCTCCAGCGTTTACTTTTTTTAAAGTGCTCTATACAGCATATATTGTAGAGCATAAGATAATTATAATTAAATTTGTTTTTTATTTAAAATTAATTGCAATACGGAAATTTCTATGTTTCGAAATTTTACCTCGGCATCAGGCAATGTTGACTCATTGTTGTTAAAACGGTTTACACATGAATGTATAAAACAATACACTTGTTATGTAAAGAGATGATATGGTTAGGGGAAGGTAAAAACAGTTTATGTGTGTTTAATTTAACTAATCAGAATGAAGTTCAACTTTTAAATTTGAAAATATAGGCTCTATGTTTTAGGGAATACATGTTTTCTTCTTTCAATCTTAACGAGAAAATTTCAGTCAGTTGAGCCACAGTCTAGATTTCTCTCTTCGGGTGCCACGTACCCATTTATGTTACAATGTTATTGTCTTAGCTTGCTCTGTATCCCAGCATCTTTTAAAAACTGAAAGAAAGAGAGAAAATATTTTATGTTTGTGATCTGACTTAAAGGAATATTTGAGTATGATTATTCTATTTTTATTTCGGTTCAGATTGCATTTTTTTCTCATTTTTTCGTAAATTCTTACTTTAAAAATTTTAATATCTATTTAATTAATATTATATTATAATACAAATCAAATTGTCGGATATGTGTAAAGTAATGGATATTCTTTTATGAAGAAGTTTTAACCATATTCTAAGGTGAACATTTTACAATTTAATATGTCTTTATTTTTACGGGGAAAAATATTCACATTTTTTTGTTGAACAAATGTATTTTTAAAACGTCGGAATAAAAATTAAATATAAAGGCTCATTTTTTTTTAATAAAAAATATTTTAGTCGTATTTGACTTGATTTTTGTGACGTAATTTAGCAACCATCTTAGATCTTAGATGTTTTACAGAGCAAATGTAAAGAATTGTCTCCATTTACCAAAAGGTGCGCAAAGGAAAATTGCCGAACTTAAACTCAAAAAGTATGTTTCGACCTGGTTTCCCTGTAGATATATGTCCTTAGAAAGGTTAAATGGCGTAGCTTTAAAAAACATAGGCGTGCATTGGGAGCAGTCACACACAGATTCACAGATTGCCTATATATATATATATATATATATATATATATATATATATATGTGGTTATATATCAATTTTACAGTGCGACATTGAAATTTCTATGTTTCGAGATAGGTTCTCATCATCAGACAATGTTGGTGTGGTTGTGCAGATGATTTACATTTAGAGGATTTACATTTAAATTAGGTCATTTAAATGTAAATCATCTGCACAACCACACCAACATTGCCTGATGATGAGAACCTATCTCGAAACATAGAAATTTCCCTGTCGCAATGTAAAATTGATATATAACCATATAATTATATTATATTAAGCTCTATAATACTCATTATATTGAGCACTGTTTATAATAAAATAACTGCCAGAGCACTCAAAATTAAAAAAAAAAACCTTGAATCCTCTTCACTTTTAATTATATATATATATATATATATATATATATATATATATATATCCGAGTGAGTATAGAATGATGAGAGAAAAAGAAAAATTTTTTCCGTTCAAAACATTTTAAAACAGTGCTCGATATATGATGCATAGAGCAGTGAATATTTATTATAAATTATAATTTCACACTTACACACCAAATTCTTCAAAAGTCTAACGATCAAAACGAGACATTCACTTAATTACCAATAACCCCAACCAACCCCCACGACAACAACGAACCAAATATAAACAGAGAATGATTCCAAACCTTTATTTCCCCCGAAGAGGTGTTTAAATCCAAACACTGAAACAACCATATGATTGTAGGGAAGAGGACATATATAGAAGAAATTATGTACATGTTCTAAAACATAATTTATAATATATATATATATATATATATATGGTGCCATATACATAATGATGAGATAAATTTTAAGGCAAGTATGTTTTAAGATATACTATATGTATGGGCGGTTTTGCGTTTTGATGCGGTGGATATCGGCTCGGAACTAGAACTCGGGTATTCGAACCTTAATTAGATTTCGTTTCGACTAATCGTCGTGGTTGAGAAGTCTAAGACGCGCCGAATCACATGGTGGCTTCTTCTATGTGGATAGGGGTCGCAGGAGCAAATCCTGCCGTATGACACACATTTTATTTGCTTTGCCATAGCAATCATCAGTTCTATGATTAGCACTTGTACAAAAAAGGCACAAGCCCATCTCCTCACACCTAGAACGTCTCGACTAAAGGAAGGAATATTTTGAACAATGGTTCATAGTGTGCCCGTTGATGTTGCAAAATCTACAATGTCTGGTAATTTTACTAGATTTTGTTGCAAAATTTTCTAATGTTGGGACATTTTTCTTTACGTTGTTGTTCTTAGTATAATTCCCTTCCCGTGACTTGAAATTGTCTTGGTGGGAATTAGGATTTTTTTTTAAACCTGTTTTAATTAAGGTTTTTATAACCTAGTTGTAACTATCAAAAATCTGATTGCTTTTCGGGTAGTTACTGTCAACTTTCCGGATTAATTCTTTTTGAAGATTTGAGGGTCATTTTGAAAAAAATTATATGGCTAATTAGTTCATAGCCTGGAGTGTTTTATTTTTAAAAAATCCAAATTATACGAGGTTTTTAATTTGGATAGGTCAGCTTTAATTTCTGACAAAAATCTTTTTATGTTGACAAACTCTGGGTCATATTTAGGAGTACTGCCCATCAATTGTTTAAAAATTTCATCAATAATGAGAGGAATATCCAAAAATTCCTTTTTCAACAAATTAATGGCCACTTCAAAGTTTTCATCTTCTAGCGAAAGATGAGACACTAACTGAGACACGTAACCAGTTAAAAAAATCTTTTTAAAAAAACTGCTTGGCTTTTTTTGGGTGTACAGCGTCCAGACAGTTTTCAAATTGAACCAGGAAATTTTAAAATTCAAATTTACCGTATTCCACTGAATTTAACACACTGCAACCTTGGAGCTGAAACGCACGAGGCTGTGAGCGGCACTTGTGGGTTGGAAACTGGGGCGGTTTCTGTATTGGAACTAAAAATGTTCTCTTCCAGGCCCGTGAGTCTTTCAAATATGTTGTCAACGAACACCGCCTATAACTGTTCGTCTTCCAACATACCGCTTTTTTCACAGGCTTCACTTATTTTTGTGTTAATTGCGTCGACCTTTGTCAAACATTTATTGATAAGACTCTTGTTTCTTAAAGCAAGTGTTATTTAAGGATGCTTCTGCTGACATTAATTTAACGGCAGAAGTTATTTTCCTTTTAAAGGAATCCCTGATGTGCGTTGTGGTCCAGTGTATATCAGCTCGGAACAAGAAATCGGAGAGCCGAGTTCGAATTCCAGTTGAATTCATTGCATTCACTTACGCGCAAATACCCTTGGGAAAGGTATTAATCCGTCTATTTCTTCCAGTTATGGGTTAAATAACAGGACAGATTGGGTTCTATAGCCTTGGCTGGTAACCAGTCTTCCGCAGAAAGCAATGGCAACCTACTGCGGGATAATCTTCTGCCCAGTCAGTCATGTCTCTTTCGAGACATGATCGCCCAAGCGTGCGTCACGTATGGCACTTAACTGACTGATTAAAGATTAAGGCTCTAACACCCCTAATCTGCTTAAAGTCATTAATCCTGCTGAGCGAACGATATCTACACAAACAAATTAGGAACAAAGGAAATAAAAGGGACGGACGAAACTTGACCCCTACAAATCCTCGCAGTAAACACCAAAATGGGATGGGTGCGTATACCCTTTCCTCAAGCGACTTCACGTTTTGATATTAATTTACACAAATCTATTTCGTGTTAAATTATTTCACGTTGTTCTTACTTTCTCAGCGTGAAACGTTATTTTCAACTGTTTGCAAATTATTGGAAATTTCCCAATTTTAATTGGTAACAATATTGTGACGCCAGCTTGATTAAGGAACACAAACATAGATGAAGATGTTATAAACTTGTATTTATAGAAAAAGAGAAAAAAGAAGAAAGGATAGTCTCTTGCAAACAGTCGGGTTTGCGGAACTTATCTGAAAGATGCGTGCTTTTAACAGTTTATATTTCCGGTGTCGTGGTTGAGAAGTCTAAGACGCGCCAGATCACATGGTGGTTTCTTCTATGTGGATAGGGGTCGCAGGAGCAAATCCTGCCGAATGACACACATTTTCGTAATAAAAAATTATCGTAAATAATATTGGGAATTTCCCAATTTTAATTGGTAACAATATTGTGATGCCGGCGAGAAGAAAGCAACACAAGCACAGATGAAGATGTTATAAACTTGTATTTACAGGAAAAGAGAGAAAAGAAGAAAGGATAGTCTCTTGCAAAAAGTCGGATTTGCGGAACTTATCTGAAAGATGCGTCCTTTTAACAGTTTATATATCCTGTGTCGTTACGGCTGGGTTGCAGAAATAGAGCCATGACTTCTGTGCTTCAGTTGCTGGCAAATTCCCTCACGTATCCTGGGTCTAGATGACGGAGAGCAGACGGGGGCGTCTTGTCTGTAAGGTCTCAACACGCAAAAGAGGAAGGGAGTTTGTAAAACCCACTCACGTGGGTAGATTGTTGAAAATCTAAAAAGGTAGCCCGTGGTTGGTTGTTTTTCATCCAATCACGGTGTGCCCAGTTGGCGACTCCGTAATAATTTCTATATTAATCAGACCGGTAGAAATAAGTATATAATACCGTTTGATTATAAACAGAATACCTACTTAAATATGAGTATCGATCAAAAATAATGTTCAAACAAATCATTTCAAATATATATATATATATATATATATATATATATATATATATATATAATAAAAATAAACATAATTTCATGTTCATTTTCCTTTCTGTTTTTTTAAATATCTGGACTGAGGCTGCTTTTTGGCATCAGGGACCAGTCGTTGGCAATTTTAATTATGTCGGATTGATTAGGAAAGAATTATGAGAGAGAGAGAGAGAGAGAGAGAGAGAGAGAGTACTGAACACGCATAAAATTACGTAAAATTAAGAAAAAATAATTGATAAATAAATTTACGATTAAAATATGTAAATAAATAAAAAATGATTTAAAAAAATGATTTTCTTTTCTTAATTTTACGCATTTACAATATTCGTAATTTTAAGCGTATTATCTTTCATAATTTTGAGCGTACTATCTTTCCTAACCAATCTGACATAATCAAAGTTGCCAACGACTGATCATGCCGAAAGGCAGCCTCGGTCCAGATATATATATATATATATATATATATATATATAAAGTTAACATGAAATTATGTTTATTTAAATCCACACACACAAACACACACACATAGCAGGTTAAGAGGCTCATCCCTTGTTCCCTGTTTAGGATGTGGTTTCCGGCTTTCTCTTTTCCAATCTTTTCACTATTACGTAGCCTCCTGCACATCAGTGGCGTTACCGCCTTGCTCGGGGTGATACGATTAAAATATATATATATATATATATATATACACACAAGTATAGAGTAGGTATGGAATGGGATAAGATTCCGTATCCAAAGAAACGCTATTTTTTAAAAAGTGCTCAATACAAAGTAGACCGAATAATATTTATTTAGAATTTATAACATAAATATGTTATAATATCGCTACAAAAGTAGTCATTTTGTTTCTACACTATCCGTGTCTTATCAAGTGATGAATTCCATTTCTTGTCCTAGCCTTGTGCAAGACAGAGAAGAAATCCTGGGAATAATGTGTCTTGCAGTCGATTGAATTCAATAGATGCTCGCCGATTGCTGACTCATGAGTCTGCGACTGCCCAGATGTTATAGTCTCCTGTCCCCGAACTCTACTCGGCACGTGCTAAGCTGTCCTTACCTCCAGACGCTGAATAGTCTTGCCCACGTAGTCGGTCTCGCACCGACACTTGTACTGATAAACAATGAGACTTTGCTAATTGGTAGGCAAGACATCCTTACTTGGAGCGGAGATAGCAGTTCTTGTAAGAAAGATGTTCCGAACATTGACAGCACTGAAACAACGCTTGATGAAATTTATAATTTTCTCTGATAATACTTGACCCTCAGGACCTACTCAAGGGAGTCTTAAATAAATAGGACCCATATACATATATTTATTTATTATAAATTATAGTTTAGAGCATGTACAATTTTTTTAAAACTCGCCAAATATAAGAAAAGAGGCTTTTCATTCCTTTTCTCATTCTCTCATTTTCTCTATCGGTTCTGTGAGTATTAAATTCTCCAGGCACTCCTTCCTCATTACATGTCCCAGGAACCTCATTTGTCTCTTCCTGATGCTAAGTATGAGATTTCTTCTCGCTTGTATCCTCTCTAACACCTTATCGTTGCACACATGCTCCGTCCTTACTATCCTCAGCCTCTTTCAGTAAAACCACATTTCTGCTGCTTCAAGCCTCCTTTTGCTACCTTCTGTAGAAGGTCCTGCATTTTTCTTTCCGTGTCTGCTATCAGCACCGTGTCATCCGCGTATCGGACATTGTTGAGGTTGCGGCTGCAAATGATGAATCCTGGCAAGGATTTTATTTTTCTCATAATTGCTTCGCTGTACAGGTTGAATTGATCCGGTGAGAAAACTTAAACTTGTCTCACGTCCCTTTCTATTTTTGTATATCTGCTAAATTCATTTCCTGTCCGTACACAAGCGATTTGCATCCAATATAGATTCTTGATTATTCTAAAGTCTTTTCCGAAAATGTCAAGATGGTCGTGCATCCCTATCATGTCTTTGTGGTATTTTTTGTCACCTTTGCGTAGTCTATAAAGCAGAGATAGAAGTCGTTCTAGATTTGTATTGCTAGTTCATATGCAATTTTGAGCATGAATATCGCATTCCTCGTTCCGGTATCTTTAACGAAGCCGCACTGTTCCTGTCCTATCCTCTGGGCCGATTCTTCTGCGCGCTCTGTTCATCAGAATCCGGATGACGAGTTTTGTTATGTGGCTCATTAAACTGATTGTTCGGTGGAGTTCACATTCCTTTGCACCTGGCTTCTTAGCTAGTGTTATGGAAATTGATCTGCTTAGGTCTGCCGGTATATTGCCACTGATGTAGATTTCGTTAATTATTTTTGTTAGTCTGTTGACGCCAAAGCCTTCTTGAGTCATCAGCATTCCTACTACAATCCCGTCTGATCCCGCTGTTTCGTTATTCTTCAATTCGGCCATTGACGATTCCGCTTCGGTTTTTAATATTTCTGTTCCAGCCGTAATTATGTGTCGTCTAGGTTTCTCTCTCTTGTCTTGTCACACCTCTGAAGCATTTTTTCCTAATATTAGTGTACCTTTCCTTGCTTTTAGACATCCTCTTGCTGAGCAGGTCCTTTACCCTGACATTTCCTTCATTATTTGTTTTGATCTTACTCTCTATTTCAGCGCATTTTACGTTAAGCCATCTTTCTTTAGCCTGTCTACATTTGCTCCTTATTTCCTTGTGTAATCTCTTGTATTCCGTTCCATATTTAGGCATTGTTTTCTGTCTCTTTTGCATCATGTAAAGAATATCTTCGGTGATTCACTCGTTTTTCTTGCTTTTTCTTTTCGGATGATGTCATTTGCCGATGTCACTAGAGCCGCTCTTAGTGCGTCCCATTTTAAGCTTCCGTTTCCAATTTGTCCTTCGTGTTTCGTTTTCACATTCGCCGTATACACTTCCTGCACTGTTAATAAAATTACTTTTTTAACAGACAAATATTAAAAACACACTCAATGTTTGCGCGCTGAGTATTTTACTCAGAGAAAAATTCTCGTCTTTCTTTCAGGAAACTGAAAAGTTTGAGGAAATATTCTATTGTAGGTTGTGTAATCTTGATATTGAGGACTTTCATCGGTAATATATGTAAAAACGAACATTGAGGTCAACACTTGGCGGCAACAGACATTTACAAGGTCAGAAGCAATTATCATGGCCTGAAGACTACGTTTAAGCATGAAACTGACTGTCGCAGCTGAAAGTAAAAAATGACAAAAGCAGAAAAAAGATATTCAGACTGGAAAGTAGATCAAACTAAGAGAATGAGATAGATAGATAGATAGATAGATAGATAGATAGATAGATAGATAGATAGATAGATATAACCGGGCAGATATAGATAGATAGATAGATAGATAGATAGATAGATAGATAGATAGATAGATAGATAGATATAACCGGGCAGAGATAGATAGATAGATAGATAGATAGATAGATAGATAGATAGATAGATAGATAGATATAACCGGGCATAGATAGATAGATAGATAGATAGATAGATAGATAGATAGATAGATAGATAGATAGATAGATAGATAGATATGAAAAAAAAACTGAGATAGATAGATAGATAGATAGATAGATAGATAGATATGAAAAAAAAACTGAGATAGATAGATAGATAGATAGATATGAAAAAAACTGAGATAGATAGATAGATAGATAGATAGATAGATAGATAGATAGATAGATAGATAGATATGACCGGGCAGAGATAGATAATTGCTATCCTTACACAGACCGAATTTTCAGAGGCAAGTAAGAAATAGATATTTTTAAAAGACCTGAGTCGAAACTTCAATTCAAGATTCGATCCTGTCAGGTCACGCCGACTTCCCAATGGAGGCTTCGGGAAACATACGCATGCGCACTTATTCCCCTATTACCCTCGTTTTCATTCACGCACTCTCGACTACGCTCAGATATACCGCTTATTTCATCAAATTCATTTTGTGTACGGTGAGACCTGCCCCCTGGTTGCTAGGAACATGGCTGACGTGACGGTTGTTTGTAGGCATTTGGACTTCAGACAAGTCATTTTTTTTCTCTGCTCCTTTGCGCTTCTTCAGTTTATAAATGTCGGCAATATCCGAAAATAACTAACGAATAAGAAACGCTTCTATGAGATTTCAAGATGTTAGGGTGATTGGGGGGGGGAAGGACGTGAAAATGGGTGATCGAAAAGAGAGGAGCAGAATAAAGAAAAGATACAATCTGAAAGTAAGGAGAAAAAGGGGGAAAAATTAGACCGGGTTAAGGAATAAACGGAGAATTACGTCTCGAGTAAGGGGAATGAAAAAAAAGGGGAATGAAAAAAAAAAAAAGGAAAGATTAAAACGTTAATTAAGAAGGAAGTAAAGGAAGAAAGAAAGAATGAAAGGAAACAAGAATGAAAAATGATGAAGGAAGCGAGGAAAGAAAGAAATCGAATGAATGAATAAATAAAAGAAAGAAAGAAAAATAAAAGAAAGAAAAAGTAAAAGAAAGAGGGAAAATTAAAAAAAAAATAAAGAAGCCAAGGAAGAAACCACGTGAAAAAAAGAGAATAAGGAAGGAAGCGAACAAAGGAAGAAACCAAGAATGAATACGAAGAAATTAAAGAAAGAAAGAAAGAAAGAGTGAAGAAAATAAAAAAAATTAAAGAATGAGGGGAAAAGAAGGAATGAATGTAAGAAAGAAAAAAGAATAAGCAAAAATATTAAAGAAAGAAAGAAAAAACAAACAATAAGTAAACATGACAATAAGAAAGAAAGAAAGAAAGAGGAAAATAACAAAAGTAAAAAAGAATGAGGGAGGAAAAATGAAAGAAAGAAAACAAAAGTAAAAAGAATGAGGGAAGAAAGAAAGAAAGAAAGAAAGAAAGAAGGGAAATAAAACAAAAATAAAAAAAGAATGAGAAAGAAAGAAAGAAAGAAAACAAATGTAAAAAGAATGAAGAAAGAAAGAAAGAAGGAGAGAGGGAAGGAAATAAAACAAAAGTATAAAAGAATGAGAGGGAAAGAAAGAATGAATGAAAGAAAGAAAAGAGAATAAGTAAAAATATTAAAGAAAGAAAGAAAGAAACAAACAAACAATAAGTTAAAAAGATAATAAGGGCAGATGAAAACAAAGAAAGAAAGACAAAAGAAAGAGAAATTAGAAGAATGAGAGAGAAAGAAAGAAAGAAAAAATGAATGAATAAAAGAAAGAAATACAAAAGAAGAAAAAGAATAAGGGTGGAAGCAAAAGAAAAAGAAAGAAAGAAAAAAGAAATAGTAAAAATGAGAACGAGGAATGAAGGAAAGAATGAAAAAAAAAGAAAGAAATAGATAGACGATAACTAAGAGAGAAAAAAGAAAGAAAAAGTCAGAAAGAAAAGGACGATGATTACAATGTGAAAGAAAGAATGAAAGAAAGAATGAAAGAAAGAAAACTGAATGAAATAAGGGTAAAACCGTCATTAAAAGCTGCAAAAATAACGATGAGTAAACACGACTTGCTGTCACTTGAACCCCTGCTAAGAGGCCATCATTGTTCTGAAAATTGGTTCACTTTTTTCCTGAACTGTGTGACCCTGTGCCAGACTAAGGAAGTAAAGTAAATAGATATTTACAAATAATGACATAAAATAATAGTAATTGCTGTAATCGCAATGGCGTTAATGAAGACATTTATGATGGAGATGGTGTTGAGGAAATGAAAGTCGTGTGAAGATGATGTAGACTGGCGGCGAAGAAGATGATAACAGACTAAAAACAAATGCCGGGGAGAAGGAAAATCAATAACAATAATAATAATAAGAAGAAGAATAACAACAACAGGTGGCGGAAGAGGAGGAGTATAAGGAAAAGAGAAAAATGAAAAGAAAGAAAGAAAGAAAGAAAGAAAATTTAGGAGGAGAAGAAAAGGAACAATGAAAGCAACAAAAATACAAAAAAACGGTTGGTGATTACGACGAAAAGAAAGAAAGAAAGAAAATGTAAAAGGAGAAGAAAAGGAACAATGAAAGCAACAAAAATAGAAAGAAAGAAAGAAAGAAAGGAAGAAAGAAAGAAAGAAAGAAAATGTAAAAGGAGAAGAAAAGGAGCAATGAAAGCAACAAAAATAAAAAAAGGTTGGTGATTACGACGAAAAGAAAGAAAGAAAGGAAGAAAGAAAGAAAGAGAGAAAGAAAGAAAATGTAAAAGGAGAAGAAAAGGAACAATGAAAGCAACAAAAATAAAAAAAAGGTTGGCGATTACGACGAAAAGAAAGAAAGAAAGAAAATGTAAAAGGAGAAGAAAAGGAACAATGAAAGCAACAAAAATAGAAAGAAAGAAAGGAAGAAAGAAAGAAAGAAAGAAAATGTAAAAGGAGAAGAAAAGGAACAATGAAAGCAACAAAAATAAAAAAAGGTTGGTGATTACGACGAAAAGAAAGAAAGAAAGGAAGAAAGAAAGAAAGAGAGAAAGAAAGAAAGAAAATGTAAAAGGAGAAGAAAAGGAACAATGAAAGCAACAAAAATAAAAAAAAGGTTGGCGATTACGACGAAAAGAAAGAAAGAAAAAAAGAAAGAAAGAAAGAAAGAAAGAAATTGTAGAAGGAGAAGAAAAGGAACAATGAAAGCATAAAAAAAGTTGGTGATTACGACGAGAAGAAAGAAAGAAAGAAAGAAGGAAAGAAAGAAGAAAAGAAAGACGGAAAGAAAGAAAAAAGAAATTTCATTTGAAAGAGTGTGCAAAAACAGAAACTAATAAGAAAGAAACAGATAGATGGAAAAAAAAAAGAACGGCTAAAGAAAAAAAAGGCTCACTAAGGAAAAGAAAGAAGGATATGGAAAAGAAAGAAAAAGAAACTTCATTGGAGAGAGTGGGCAAAGACAGGAACTCATTAGAAAGAAAGAAAGAAAGAAAGAAAGAAAGAAGATGCGAATGAGAGAAAGGACAGAAGGGGAAAAAAGCTGATTAAGAAAGAAAAAACGGTAAGAATTGGAAAATAAATGAATAATGAAATTTCATTCGAAGAGCTTTGAAAAATCATAAAATGAAAAGAAATAAAAAGACATAGGATAAGTAAAGGACAGAAGATAAAAAAAAGGCTGACTAAGGCAAACATAGAAGGAAGTGAAAAAGAAAAGAAAAGAAAAGAAAGAAAGAAAGAAAGAAAGAAAGAAAGAAAAAGAAAGGACACCCGCAGTCTATCTATATTTGTAGTGGAAACAAGTCATATCAACACAATCGTCATATTTACACAAAACTCAAGGTTATACGGCGCCATTCTGACGGGGACGCGCGAAGAGACGGCAAACAGCAAGATTGCATAAGATATTAAAAATACAACAAAATCACCCTCTTTTGCTCCATCTTCCACCACTCTCCAGCCCAACTACCTCTGCAAGCCCACAATCAACACTTCAACCCTTTCACCTAATATATATATATATATATATATATATATATATATATATATCTTCTTCGATTCTGTCTTGTTTCTCTGTCTCTAACTTGCCTCCGCTCTCTTTCTTCATATAGTCGTTCTTGTTCGGCAATCAACAGCCACTGCTCTTCTGCGTCTGAGGGAGAAAAATTAATTGACTGGGAGGCGCGCCTCGCTTTGATCTCTCGTCAGAAATCGAACGCAGCACAGGCCGACATCAAAGACTCGACGATAGGACGCCGGCACCCAAGAATTTTGCGCGTCTTATTCTGTTTCGTCTTGTTTATCTTTTGATAACGAACCGTCCCCGACATCATCTCCGCCATTTCGACGATGACAACTACCACGACGACGACGACGAATGCGGTGGTGACGGCGACGGTATCATTAAAAATGGTGATGCGCCCGTCTCCATCACCACCTATTTCCCGTCGTCCGCTTCCTCCGCCATTTCACAGATCCAATATGATGTACGTCCCATCAATCCATTAAATTCTCATCCAATCTTTCAGTCTTTCTTTTCTCACCCCCCTCTTTTAGTCTTTCCTTCTTTTTCGCCTTGTTTCTGTTTTACTCGATGTCATTATTGAAGACTTTCTATCTACTAATGAATTTTCTTTTGTTCAATGTTCTATCTATCTATCTATCTATCTATCTATCTATCTCAGTCTTTTTATATCTATCGATCTCTCAGTTTGTTCATATCTATCTATCTATCTATCTATCTATCTATCTATCTATCTATCTATCTATCTCAGTCTTTTTATATCTATCGATCTCTCAGTTTGTTCATCTATCTATCTATCTATCTATCTATCTATCTATCTATCTATCTATCTATCTCAGTCTTTTTATATCTATCGATCTCTCAGTTTGTTCATATCTATCTATCTATCTATCTATCTATCTATCTATCTATCTATTTGCATAAATATATACATATATAAATTTATTGATGACTTATTTTCTCTAGTCTGATTAATCTATCTCTTTATTTCTATCTTTTTCTTTCATTCTCTCTTTCTTTCTCTCTTTCTCTGTCAAACTCCCGTACCTATACGTACGTACACACACATACACAGTAAAAGACGCAACACCGCAATCGATATCTATCCCACACATCATCATATGTATTTCATTTTTCTTCCTCCTTTACAGAAATCTCATTCGCGAACCCTTTATTTTGAGTGGCCCTTAGGCCATGTATTCGATAAACAAACAGGTCAATGGAATTTTCGTACATATATCAATATAGTAACCCTCATAAATGATTGTCAGTTCTGCCTTGGATCAGTATGGTGTTTAACTGTGCTATAATATATATATATATATATATATATATATATATATATATATATTATAGAACAATTAAACAACATACTGACCCAAGGTAGAACTGACAATATATATATATATATATATATATATATATATATATATATATTGTTTAATTACTTAGTTTTTGGTCATAATAACATTAGACCAATGTACATTTGCATTAAAAAGTGTTCAAGACAATTACATTCTAGAACTTTTGAATATTCTTCATTTGTAAACGAGTTATTACGCGACCTAGGTTTCTACCATGAGTGGTGTCTTCGGGTCATTTGCAATAACTATTGCAAATCGCCTGAAGACCATACTCAGGTAGAAACCTAGGTCGAGTAATAACTCGTTTACAAATGGAATATATATATAATTCCATATTTACTTAGTTTTGGGTCATAATTGAATTAGACCAGTACACAAGTGCATTAAGAATTATATTTTAGAACTTTTCATTATTCTTTATTTGTAAACGAGTTATTACGCGACCTAGGTTTCTACCATGAGTAGTGATTTGCAATAACTGATTTTACCATTTATCTTTTTTTTTTTTAAGGACGCTCGCGTAACGGTGATGTTTTTTGAACACTCACTTAACGGGGAATTTTGAACGTGCAATTTTTAAAATTACAGGAAATTATCACGTTTTCATTTATGGTTGTATGAACCTAAGAGGGTTTTTTTTTTTCGTATGGTTACACTTAGTCATAATTTCCGTTCTTTCGTTGTTGTTTCATCAACATGGGCAGCCAAGTCAAATATCCATGGCTCGAATCTGAATTTGGTTGAATCAGTTGGGTGTAGTTTATTATGAGCTGCTCAAACCGACCGAAATCATCACGGGAGATCAGCTTATGCGTTTGAGCCGAATTCAAATTCCAGTTGCATTCCTTGCATTCACTTACACACAAATACTCTTGGAAATCGTATTAATCCGTCTCTTCCCTCCAATTATGGGTTAAATAATAAGACAGATTGGGTTCTATAGCCTTGGCTGGCAACCAGTCTAATGCAGAAAGCAATAGTAAACTACTGCGGGATAATCTTCTGCCCAGTCAAGCATGCCTCTTCCGAGACATGATCGCCCAAAGCGTGTATCACGTAGGCACTTAACTGACTGAATATAATAGTTGGAGACATGATTAAGGCTTCTACTGGCATAAAGTGGGGGACCGGTTTTCTATTGATATGAAGTAATAAACTGATCCTCCACTAATTACTACTTAATAATATAATACATTTCTTCCCCCTCTAGCTATGAGTCAAATAACAGGACAAATTGGGTTCTATAGCCTTGGCTGGCAATCAATCTACCGCAGAAAGCAATGGCAACCTATTGCGGGATAATCTTCTCTCGAGTCAGTCATGTCTCGAAAGAGACATGATCGCCCAAAGCGTGTATCACATATGGCCCTTAACTGAGTGAACAAAGTAAATTCTAGAATTAAACATTCAAATGCTAAGCACCGACTCATTGATTTGGTTAGAAAAATACGAATTTTCTCGAATTTACAAACTTTGCTTAGCAAACACAAAACTCTCAAAATTTGACAACTCGATGCGAAATGTTTTTTGTCTAATGGAAAGGCCAGAATCACATCCATTAATTTAATATGGAAATCGCCTTGACCACCATGCGTGTTCGCCTGATCTCCAAATCTCTGCGGGAGAATATTTCTGAAGTGGTACTAATAATGAATTTGGAGTTTCCCGTGGTCTTTTTGCAGGCAGTTGCCACTTGAGTCTTGCCAAAACCACTTATCTCGTCTGCGGACTTGGCCGGATTTTGGTCTTTCAAACCACCCAGAATACAATTCGCCATTTATCATACTTTTTACGAAATCACCATTTATTATAAACTTAACTTGATGAACCTGTCCGTTAATCAATCTGGAATTATTCCATCTAATTAATGATTAACGCGACGCCAGAAATAATTATTAAAAAAAACAAGAACTTATTTCTGGCGTTGCTCCGGGATCTCTTTTATCTTACTAATTAATACCTTCGTTTCAGCCCTTTTAGAACTGTTAATTAATCGATCTACCTGGAGGGAGATCACTCTGTCTCTCTATGTCACATAAATTCCTGGAGGTTGTAGCCGTCAGGAAAGCAAGTATATGAAGGGAGTTCCACAGGCTGGAAGTGCGAGAAAAGAAGCTGGTGGAGTAGCATTGTCAGCTGCATTTGGTTGATTTTACTGTAAATGGGTGGGACCTTGTTGCCAGTCTGGTTGCACGAGTAAATTCTTGTGGTGGGGGTACAAGTGACTAGTAAATATAAAAAGAGGTCACTTTTTTAGTTTTTGATCGTTTAACTATTTCACCCCAAAAAGGCAATCTTCTAAATCTACTAAAACACCAGTTTAGTGCTATAGACTATGAGAAAATTACTATTAACTCGAGAACACTAACCATAGGTATATAGTACCCAACGCAAAAGACGCCATTTTAGTTACAATTTAATTGCTATTTTCAGTATCTTATTTTATTACCTGAAGAATATGTTTTTCAGTTGCTATTAATGTTAACTCAAAGTACAAATTTTGGGGTGCTTACATGTAAAATATTTCAAATAAAGATTTATATTTAATATTTTTTTTTTATATTTAAAAAAAAAAACTTATTAGATATCGATACTTTCGGAGTTTTATGTCAACACAAAATAAAATCGTCAATGATGGTGGATGTTATTGTATAACCGTCTTAATAACCTCTCTGAAGATGGCTCATGTGAGCCGAAAGCTTAGAACCAAATGAATAAAAATTATCCAAATGTTGGAGAATTTTTTTCTTTATTTTCAACTGAAATTAAAGCCAAAATACGACGTTTAGAACGGCTCATGATTAAGCATAATAGACATTCATTGTCTCTTATATTTAACAGTATATGTTTAGATTATATATATATATATATATATATATATATATATATATATATATATATATGCTTTTATGTATGGACAAAAAATGTCAAAAAGATTTGTTTCTTTCTTAATCTTCCCTACAATTTTTTAAACTTCCTGTGTGTGGATATGTTTTTGTGCTCCTTCCGGTATATGAATTTTTGTCCCATATCTGAATTAATAAAATTTTGTTTTTGATATTTGCTGAAGAAGCGAGGATTTTCTCGCTGAAGTACGTATTCAACGAAAGTAGAATTCGGAATTTTGTTTATTTGATATATATATATATATATATATATATATATATATATATATATATATATATACGAAAAATTGTGCTCGATATCGATTTCGAAGGTTTAGATTAGTGTAAACTTACGGAGTCTTATTAGTTATATATATATATATATATATATATATATATATACTGCATACAAAAATTAAACGACTGCTTTTATGATAATAGACAGAATATATATAATCTTCACTATTCGACGACATAATTGAAGCAAAATAAATAGAGAAATAAATAAATGTTAAAGAACAAACAAGCGGTAATAGCTTTTATAACCGATAGTAAAGTTTTGTAACTGGTAATAAAAAGGAGGAATTGATCCTCGCTATTGTCTCTCTAATGACAGGATATATACATATATATAAATCCTTTAGATATCAAGCTAAAATTTTTCAGCCCTCCTTATTAAGCATATACTCTCATCCATAGAATATAAAATTAGTAGAAATTCAGCAAATTAAGAAGTGTATGTGCGTTGTGGTGCAGTGGATATCGGCTCAGAACGAGAAATCGGGGAACCGAGTTCGAATTACAGTTGACTTCCTTGCATTTACTTACGCACAAATACCCTTTGGCAAGGTACTAATCTGTCTCCTCCCTTCAGTTATGGGTTAAATAATAGGATAGATTGGGTTCTATAGCCTTGGCTGGCAACCAGTCTCCCGCAGAAAGAAATGGCAAACTACAGCGGGATAATCAGTCAGTCATGTCTCTTTTAAGATATGATCGCCCAAGCGTGTATCACGTATGGCACTTAACTGACTGAAAAAGTGTTTAATAAGCATAGTAATTTTTATAATACCGCCTATAAAAAATAGTGGATATAAAAGCCCAAATATTGAAGGAGAAGAGTTACCCCCGAAGAAAAAAATACGATTAGAAATATTATTTGATACAGACCCCCTTTCAACCAAATGATTAGTAGGAAATTGCAGAAAAAATCCGTCGATTTGATTAAGAAACACGTTCCGAATAATAATCCATTAAATAAAATTTTCAATACAAATACTGCAAAATTAAGTTATAGTTGTATGAATAATCTGGAAAAAATTATAAAAAAAAAAATAATATTCAAATAAAAATTTAAACCTAATTGAGAATAAGAATCAACAAATAATTGAAATTAATAATTTGGACAATAATAAATGTAATTGTAGAGAGTGTCTTTCGAAAAAACTATCGCCCGGTTCACACTCCACCAACGTCTAATGAACAGGTGAAGAGGCTCATCCCTTGTTCCCTGGTTAGGATGTGGTTTCCGGCTTTCTCTTTTCCAATCTTTTTACGCTTTTCTTTTTTCAATTGGAGTAGGTAGACTAAACTATCGCCCGGTTCACACTCCACCCACATCTATTGAACAGGTGAAGAGGCTCATCCCTTGTTCCTTGTTTAGGATGTGGTCTCCGGCTTTCTCTTTTCCAATCTTTTTACTCTTTTCTTTTTTTCAATTGGAGTAGGTAGACTAAACTATCGCCCGGTTCACACTCCACCCACGTCTATTGAACAGGTGAAGAGGCTCATCCCTTGTTCCCTGGTTAGGATGTGGTTTCCGGCTTTCTCTTTTCCAATCTTTTTTACTCTTTTCTGTTTTTTTTTTTCAATTGGAGTAGATAGGCTGAATTGACGCCCGGTTCACACTCCACCCACGTATAGAGGCTCATTCCTTGTTCCCTGTTTAGGATGTGGTTTCCGGTTTTTTCTTTTACAATCTTTTCACCTTTTACGTACCCCCTGCGCATCCAGGCCACAGCGTTCAATTTCTTTCCCGCTCGGTTTCTCTTCGAGATTATAATTTCATTTTAATTTGTGATACTAAATAGGGGGTTAGTAGTAGTATACTTATGTAATGTCCGTTCAGAGCATACATGATTATGGTTCTCCTCAGCTTCCTTTCTTTTGTATTTGTCAGTTTTGTTTTTTTACATTTTAAAAATATATATGAAGAGAAACAAGTAACAAACTATTTAACTTGTTCAACAATTATATTTGAGGATGAGAACAATTCTTTTTTTTTTTTTTCAATTGGAGTAGATAGACTAAACTATCACCCGGTTCACACTCCACCTATGTCTATTGAACGGGTGAAGAGGCTCATCCTTTGTTTCCTGGTTAGGATGTGGTTTCCTGTTTTTTCTTTTCCAATATTTTCACTTTTACGTAGCCCTCTGCACATCAGTGGCGTTACCGCCTTGCCCGGGGTGATATGATAAAAGAAAAAAACACACACACACACAAAAAAAAAAGAAAAAAAACAGGTGGCTTACAGAATCCATTGTTTATCAATGTACTATTTCTTCTATGGAAAACCCTAGTAATGTAAAGATTTATGTGGGTAGTACTAGTTACTCTCTGAAAAAATGATTTTATCAACACACATTGACGTGAAAATCATTTTCACAACAATACGCTAACGATTATATATATATATATATATATATATATATATATATATATATATATATATATCAGCATGCAGTGTGGGTATAGAATAATCCAAAGGAGTATCCTGTACATACAATGGTAGGATAACTCTTTAAGAGAGCTCTAAATATATATGTATATAAATACATATAGAGCAAATATAAGAAAAATTAATACAGACGCGTCATTTCATGGTAAATCGGAAGTTAGGACCTATTTCAGACGAACCATCATCAGCTTCCGTCTTTATTTTACAAAGGGTTTTACACGAATTCTTTGTAAAATAAAGACGGAAGCTGATGATGGTTCACCTGAAATAGGCCTACACTTTCGATTTGCCATGAAATAACGTGTCTGCCTTAATTTTTCTTATATATATATATATATATATATATATATATATATATATTAGTCATCCACATACAAGCCTGTTTCGCTGTATCACAGCTCTTCAGTGTGGCTAGACATATCCACTTGCTTCTGGCCGGGATTGAAAACTCGATCGATTTGGTGTCAGTCGGAGTCTCTACTCCCTAAGCCATCAGCGCATGGGGTCAGAGAAGGGAAATTTTAACGTCTTGTATGTAAGCAGTGTATACAGACGCCAGTCACCGAGAGAACTCAATTCATTTCTGAAGAGTCACGCATTATGGCCGAAGTGGAAATTGATTTAAAATTTTCTTCTCCAGAGAGCTCAATCGTAATGAGAGCATAATATATATATATATATATATATATATATATATATATATATATATATATATATATATATATACGAAACAAAGTAAATTTCATACTTACAGGCATTTTAAAGATGGAAGAGTAAAAAAACAAGAAACACGAAAACCACCGGCCGGTTTCAATCCCGTTTTTCATCAGGGTCAATTGGGACTTTTAATTCTTCAATATTTTAAAATATTAAACTTCATGCTTTCTTAAATCTTTCATCAGTTCCCTCATCTCTTTGAGTCGTTTTGTGATGTCTTCTATTTTAATGTTATTTTCACAGTTTTGTTTATTATTTTCCTGGGTATTTTTTTTTTGTTGTTACTCCTGCGTATTTTGCGGTTTCTACCACTTGTCTTGCCTCCAGGCAGGTTACATTTTTTGTGTATTTCAAACAAATTGTTTCTTTTTCTTTCTTTCATGTTTCAGTTTCTGGAAATGGCATAATGGTTTCCCTGGCAATTGAGGCATGTAGTATTTTTGGCAGTCTATATATCTTGTTGTGCGTTGATGTGCATTGGATATCGTTTCGGAACGAGAAATCGGGGAGACGAGTTCGAATTCCAGCTGAATTCATTGCATTCACTTACGCACAAATACCCTTGGGAAAGGTATTAATCCGTCTCTTCCTTCCAGTTATGGGTTAAATAACAGGACAGATTGGGTTCTATAGCCTTGGTCGGCAACCAGTCTACCGCAGAAAGCAATGGCAACCCACTGCGGGATAATGCTCTGCCCAGTCAGTCATGTCTCTTTCGAGACATGATCGCCCAAGCGTATATCACGTATGGTACTTAACTGACTGATATGTCTTGTTCTCCACATCTCCCATGTACCGGTAGTTGTGTACAACAGTCCCGGTGGTGTCCATATCTTTGGCATTTTTAACATCTCAAGGGGTTTGGGATGTAATGCTCTGTTTTTTCTATAAAACAAATATTATATCCAAAACTGAAGACGAACATGAATAGGGAAAAAAGTTGGGGTGGGGGAGGCACTAGTTGGTAATTATGTGGAGTGCTAGTAAACAATATCTCTGCTTACAAAGTGACGGAGTCCTATATTTATCTGGTCGGGTGCTCTTGCTATCCATCTAGAGGTCCTTGACAAAATCCAACGGGAATCTCTAATGTGATAGATTCTGACATGGCAGCTAGGATACAGTCGCTTTCTCATCGACGCAAAATGGCTTCCTTGTGTCTCTTCAACAAATACTTTCACGGCTTCTGCTTCTATGAACTTAGCTCACTGGTATCCCCTATATATGAATTTATTCAAGCAACAATTTTAGTAACTAGGTCTCAAACTTACTGTGAAACCGATGAATTGTAAACGCAAATTCTCCTCCAGCAGCTTCTTTTCTCGCACTTCCCGCCTGTGGAATTCCCTTCCGCTTATTTGCTTTCCAGACAGCTTCAATCTTCAGGAATTCAAATGTAAAGTCAATAGTCATCTCGTATCTCACTGACTTACATCCTCTCTCTCATGCTCCTTTCTCCGTCCACTCCACTCTCATCAGTATTCTTATCATTCTCTTACCCACTTCCTGACACCCCCATGACCTGTTACTTTTTCTCATAACTTTTCACTAATGTAAGCCCCTGCACAACAGTGGCTGTAAAATACCTTGCTTGGGGCGACACGATTATATATATATATATATATATATATATATATATATATATATATATATAATGACACCAACGCCTGTAAGTGAATCTATCTATCTATCTATCTATCTATCTATCCTAAACTGTTCATATCTATCTATCTATCTATCTATCTATCTATCTATCTATCTATCTATCCTAAACTGTTCATATCTATCTATCTATCTATCTATCTATCTATCTATCTATCTATCTATCTATCTATCTATCTATCTATCTATCTATCTGTACTAAGCGCCCGTAGCTCAGAGGTACAATCGCCGACTGACGCCAATGCGGTCGGGTTTCGATCCTGGGTTAAATGCAATCGGAATCAAACCGTACTGATGAGCTGTGATACAGCGAAACAGATTTGTCTGCAGGTGACTATATATATACAAAGTTTTTATTATAGTAGGAAGAATATACACACACACACACACACACACACACACACACACATATATATATATATATATATATATATATGTTTGTGTGTGTTAAGACAATGAGAGATGTTAGAGCTTTGCTAATTAGCTCCATGCTTATATCACTGTCGCCAAAAATTTCTCCTTCAAACCATAAACTTTAAAGTTCGCATCAATAAATCTATCTCGCTATCCAATCAACTTTATTGATCGATCATCGAAACAATCAATTTTTTTTATCTTCCTAATGAACTGTCTGCCGCTGTTTTTACTAATCGATGAAACCTACGTATATATATATATATATATATATATATATATATATAGAGAGAGAGAGAGAGAGAGAGAGAGAGTGGTAAGCCTGTTCGTGCATATTATTCTGGCCGTATGTGGTGTAGGCGTGTGAGTGGTTGCTTCGTCGTTATTACAATAATAATAATAAAAAAAAACTTAGAAGAAAACTTTTACAAAAGAAAGGAAAGAGAGAATTTTATGCGTCTTTGAGCTTCCATAGAAATTGCCGTGCAGCATGAGAATAACGACTCATCAACAAGTCATTAACGGATTCTCGATTCCGTTCGTCGTCGACAGTTGTTCGTAAACGGAAAACGATCTCGTTCGTTTTCTCGTCTGCTTACTCACGCGAGATCCAGGCCACAGCGTTCAATTTCTTTCCCAATCAGTTTCTCTTCGAGATTATAATTTCTTTTTAATTTGTGATACTAAATAGGGAGTTAGTAGTAGAATACTTATGCAATGTCCGTTCAGAGAATAGCTGATTATGGTTCTCCTCAGCTTCCTTTCTTTTGTATTTGTCAATTTTGTTTTTTTTTACATTTTAAAAATATATATGAAGAGAAACAAGTAACAAACAATTTAACTTGTTCAACAATTATATTTAAGGATGAGACCAATTTTTTTTTTTTTTTCAATTTGAGTAGATAGACTAAACTATCGCCTGGTTCACACTCCACCCACGTCTATTGAACAGGTGAAGAGGCTCATCCCTTGTTCCCTGCTTAGGATGTGGTTTCTGGTTTTCTCTTTTCCAATCTTGTCACACTTACGTAGCCCTCTGCACATCAGTGGCGTTACCGCCTTGCTCAGGGTGATATGATTAAAAAAAAATTTTTTTTAATTCAATTTATCCTGTTATTTAATCTATTCACAGAAATTTTTTATTGCCACAGCTTCACAGAATGTATCTGTTCATGGGCTTCTGCAATTTCCTTCTATAATTTTTTAAGTGTTTAAAAAATCAGAGTAAAGAACCTCTCTACTTTCATATTTAATTAATATTTTAGGCATTTTTAAAGTCCTGTTTCTTCAGGATGTGGCGGTTATGGTTCTCCACACATTCCTTTTTGCAGTTGGTGGTATTTAGCTTTGACTAATGTGAAAAGCTATTACTTATCCTTGTGGGTGATGAACAATTTTTGACTTTGAAACCTGAGAAAATGTTACTAGCTTCTCGCTAATCTATCACGATTCGACATTATATATTTCGAGCAATTCTGAATTTTATCATTAAGATCCTTCATTCGACGAACACACATTATCGAAAGCTGTTTTTTTTATTCTTTTGGTCAGAAGAAAGTTCTACTCAAAACGATTCTCACTCAGAATTGTCACTCCAGAGAGGATGCGTCCCTAAACACTACAGTCTTAGCCTCTTCAAGTTTCTAACCAATCGATATCTATCTTAGATATTTTCATAAAATTCACCTCTTACCTCTTCCATTTATGCACATAAAGCAGTTTAATTCAGTAACCCTACTATGAAAGGCTCTTGAGTCTTATATTCAGTTAATCTAAACTTATTTATAGATGGAACTTTGTCTGTGTGTGTATGTGTGTGTGTCTGCGTGTGTGCGTGTGTGTGTGTTACCTATAGACTCCGAAACGGCTGAACCGATTTTCTTGAAAATTTACACAGTTGTACTATAAGCATCTGCGAGCGTTCTTGGCTAGGTTTTGTGTCAAGGTACCCCCGATAAATAGCGATAATCGAAAAAATCGGGTTATAGAAGGAGTGATCCGATCTTAATGAAATTTGATACACTCATAGACAAAGACATAAGAAACGATATTCAGAAGTTTCAAGGTTGCAGTTCTTACAATAGTGCAGAAAATCGATAATATATATATATATAAAAGGCAAGATGTTTGTGTGTGTGTGTCTGTTTATCTGCCTGTATGTCTGTATTTTTTCAACCTTTTTATTTTAGTTTTTGCTTCGGGCTTGGCTCTAAGTAGGTATAATTGTAGTTCTTAGTCTCAGCCATGATACCATTTACTCAGAGGACTTATTTAGCCTTCAAAATTCAGTTTACGAAAAAAACTTATTTGATATCGATACCAGGAGATGAAAGTTTGATTTACATCCATTCATTTTTCTTTCAGTCTACGGTTTCGCTTTAACTGGAAACACCTATTGCTTTTTAGTCTTTCGTGCCAACGTCAAATGAATCTGAACTCCAGGACCATGGATTAGTTTTAAAGCTTTCATTGCACCCGAGCAACGCCGGGCTATACTGCTAGTTATAATATAAAAAATCTGGAAATAGCATGACATCTATGGAAAGAAATTTGAATCATCTGCGTTGGATTCTCGAAAAGTTTAGTAGACCTACTCCTAGACCGGCTGACAGCCAAGTTTAAGATTCCAGGCTATCCTACTAATTATCTCATAGCGGGAGATTTATTAACATTCTGAGTATTATGATCTGTCCAGCAGCAACTGTTGGAAAGTAGATAATTTCGCTTTTAAAACTGATCGACACAGGCTTCTTCTTTCATTTCTTCTTCGTCCACATGTCTGCATAAACATTTTGAGCGCTATCAGGGCTGAAAAATGACCATAGTGTAGCTCCAACTCACAAAAGTTTGTATTTCAGAAACTTTAATACTCGACTTAGTTTTAGGAAGACATCTTTTTGCATCGCCTTTGTATTTTCCAGAGAGTTAAATAACTGTATAGAATCCATAGCTAAATCCGCTGCTAAGAAAGTCGGTTCTCCAGGAAGTTTTTTTTTTTCCGCCTGAAACAATCCTGCACATATATAAATCTACCATCCGCCTGTGCATTGAATATTTGGCTTTTTGAAATAAATTCGTTGCTGATGACACAAGAAATTTCTCGTAGAAATTTTTCGTAGGAATGGCCATTCAGCGAATTTGAACATCGGAATTTGTTTTATTTTATAATTGGCTTTGCAATTTGAATATAAATTGCATTGAACCCTCCAGCTTGATCAGTTTTAATATTAATGTAATTAATATTAATTAGGATCGGGTTTTGGGGATTTACCTACCTGCTTTTCCTTTTAGATTAAAGTTATATATATATATATATATATATATATATTGTCATCCGCAGACAGATCTGTTTCGCCGTATCATCAGTACGGTTAGACTCCGATTGCTTTTTTACCCAGGATTGAAACCCGACCGAAATGGCGTCAGTCGGCGACTCTACCCCTGGGCTATGGGCGTTCGGTGGAAGTAGGCAGACTTTTTAGCGCATACCATTATACACACCCAATAGCTAGAGTGCTCTAATTCATTTCACTGAATGATATATATATATATATATATATATATAGGGAAACTAATGTCTGAATAAACACATATCTGAATGTATAGAATCCATAGCTAAATCCGCTGATAAGAAAGTCGCTTCTCTGTGTAGGACCAGGAAGTTTTTCCCGCCTGAAACAATCCTGCACATATATAAATCTACCATCCGTCTGTGCATTGAATACTGCTGCTATATCTGGTCGGGTGCTAACTATACCTATACCTATATCCCAGATCTAATAAGATGCAAAGTAGGCATGTACGCTGACGAGACACAGTTTATGCTCGCAGCGATCAAAAATCTGTTGAGGCTGACAAAGCATATTTCGCTGCCGAGCTTGAAAAGGACCTCCGATCCGTGGCAGTATGGGGTAAGAAATGGCTCGTGAATTTTAATGCTTCCAAAACGAAGCTGCTATCTATTAACCATCACAGAAAATCGCTCCTACCCCTCATTAGCATGGATCAGGCTAGAATCCCTGAAAGCAAAATACTGCGCCTCCTCGGGTTAACCCTCACAACAGACCACAAGTGGAATGACTATATAGAATACATAGCTAAATCCGCTGCTAAGAAGTTCGGTTCATTGTGTAGGGCCAGGAAGTTTTTTTCCGCCTGAAACAATCCTACGCATATACAATATCTGCCATATCTGGTCGGGTGCTCCTGCTATCCACCTAAGGTTCTTTGACAAAATCCAAGGGAGAATCAGTAATATGACCTGGCAGCTCAGATACAGTCACTTTCTTACCGGCGCAATGTGGCTTCCCTTTGTCTCTTCTACAAATACTTTCACGGCTTCTGCCCCGATGAACTTAGCTCACTGGTGCCCCCTATATATGAATTTACTCTAGCCACAAAATTAGCTACTAGGTCCCACCCTTTTATTGAGAAACCAATAAAATGTAAACGCAAATTCTCCTCCAGCAGCTTTTTTTCTCGCACTTCCTGCCAGTGGAATTCTCTTCCATTTATTTGCTTTGCCGACAGCTACAATCTCCAAGAATTTAAATGTGAAGTCTTTAGTCAGCTTCTATCACACTAATCTGCATCCGCTTTCTCTGTCCACTCCACTCTCATCACTATTCTCATCCTTCTCTTACACACTTCCTGACACCCCCTATAACCTATCATTCTTTCTCATAACTTTCCTTCTGAGTAACCCCCTGTAAAACAATGGCAGTAAAATGCCTTGCTTGGAGCGATATGATTTAAAAAAAAAGAAGATAGATAGATAGATAGATAGATAGATAGATAGATAGATAGATAGATAGATAATACACGGATTATACGAGATATAATATGCCTAGGATAGATAGATAGATAGATAGATAGCCCGGCAGCGACAATCTCCAAAAATATAAATTTAAAGTCAATAGTCATCTCCTATCTTACTAACCTGTATCCACTCTCACATGCTCCTTTCTCCATCCACTCCACTCTCATCAGTACTCTCATTCTTCTCTTACCCACTTCCTGACACCCCCTATAACCTGTCACTCTTTCTCATAACTTTCCTCCTCTGTAATCCCCCTGCAAAACAGTGGCAGTAAAATGCCTTGCTTGGAGCGATATGATTAAAAAACAAAACAAAAAGAAGATAGATAGATAGATAGATAGATAGATAGATAGATAGATAGATAGATAATACACGGATTATAAGAGATATAATATGCCTAGGATAGATAGATAGATAGATAGATAGATAGATAGATAGATAGATAGATAGATAATACGGATTAATAAGAGGATAATATGCCTAGGATAGATATGATAGATAGATAGATAGATAGATAGATAGATAGATAGATAGATAGATAGATAGCCCGACAGCGACAGTCTCCATGAATATAAATTTAAAGTCAATAGTCATCCCCTATCTCACTAGCCTGCATCCTCTCTCTCATGCTCCTTTCTCCGTCCACTCCGCTCTCATCAGTATTCTCATCCTTCTCTTACCCACTTTCTGACACCCGCTATGACCTGTCACTTTCTCATAACATTCCTCCTATGTAACCCCCTGCAAAACAGCGGTAGTACAATGACTTGTTTGGGACGATACGATTATAAAAAAAATCTTTTGTACTTTTTTTAATACCCAGCATTTGTCTGTAAAGCCGCATCTGTGTCTCTTTAAGGCTTTTCATCTTCTGTGAGGGAGATTAATTCTCTTATCCCTTGTTCCCTGTTTAGTATGTGGTTTCCGGCTTTCTTTTTTCCAATCTTTACACTCTTTTCTTTCTTTTTTTTTTTCAATTGGTGTAGATAGACTAAACTATCGCCCGGTTCACATTCCATCCACGTCTTTTGAACAGGTGAAGAGGCTCATCCCTTGCTCCTTGTTTAGGATGTGGTTTCCGGCTTTCTCTTTTCCAATCTTTTCTCTCTCACCTAGTCCCCTGCGCATCAGTGGCCTTACCGCCTTGCTCGGGGTGATATGATTAAAAAAACAATTATGAGGGCCGTTTAAAAAATTCTAAGCCCCACCCAGAAGAAAGAAACATAACTAAAATAGAAACGAAAAACAACCTACACCACACTCAGCCTTTCTTTCATTAATATTCGTGGTATCCCTACCACCGTCTGTAGCGTATAATCTTGGAAAGTATATTAGTCCTTTTGTTAAATTATTAGGACCACCATAAAAAAACGATCAAAATGATCTCCTCTCGACCATTCAAGGTTGTCCGTTCCCCAGTTAACAGCTTCATGCTGGGAGACAGGAGGAAGGGACTTCCGGTAGAGGCTAGCAAACATGGCAGTCAGAACTTTGCCACGCTCTCTGTAAACACACACGGTTAATCAACATCCCCAACTGTTCACTGTACTCATGTTTACACAATAATAAATTCCCTATTTATTTCCAATACTCGGCGAGTGTCATATTTCCATAACCGTTTTATTTTGTCATGTTAAAAACAACATAAACCGACAGGAATTCTTTTATTGCTACTAATGAATTCTTGGTTTCAGACTATCTTCCTCTTTGCCGAAAATATTCCGGCATTCATACGTATGTCATTGTTTACATCCGGGAAAATATTTTTCATAGCCATGGAATTGTTCGCGAGCCCAGAAACTACTCTTTTTTTCGTGACTAAATTTTGTTAGCTATCTCTTGTTCATTTTTCACCCAACTCTTCCCAGAACTGCGGTATATTAGATATAATAATTGACCTTATAGAAAAGACACACACACACACACACACACACACACACACACACACACACACACACACACACACACACTCTCTCTCTCTCTCTCTCTCTCCCTCTCTCTCTCTCGCTCACTCACTCACTCTCTCTCTCCATCCTTCTGCAAACATCTTTGATGTTGGTGAAATTATGTCTCACCATGACACTTGGCTAGTCTATGGCTATATCGTGTTGAATGCACCGGTTCCCGTTCGATCACCGAAGTTAAACAACATCGAGCCTGGTCAGTATTAAATGGATGACCATTTGGGAATACCAGGTGCTGTAAACGAAAGGACCAAGAATGGCCCTCCAGGTTTGGGTTTGGGTGCAGGGTTAACAATCTTGCTCCGTAAGCATCAGTGATTGAGAAATACTTTTATTCTAAATTTCAAGCTATGAGCAAGTAATACTGGTTTCAAATCAGATTAATTTAACTTTAAATTTGCTAATTTTCCAAAAACAACGTGTCACAGAGATATATTTTATTTTTTGTACATTTTGTTTCGACATTGAAAGGACAATTTAAAAAAGTGCTCAATATAAAATTAGAGATATGAATGTTTATTTTAAATTATAGTTTAGAACATGTACAAATTATAATCTACAAAGTGTACGTTTTGTTTCGACATTGAAAGGACAATGTCTCATCAGGTAGAGTGACGAGAGATGGAAAATTCGTTTTCTTAAATTGGTAAATTGCGTGTGAGAAGTAAGAGGGGTAGGGAAAATGAGAAATCAGAATTCGGAGTTTTAAATAAGAATTCGAATAAAAGGAGAAAAATGGGGGAGAAGGAGAGAGGTGGTTAATGGACATGTTGAAAAGTTTAGAGACATGTTTAACCGTAGAGGATAAGGTATGGTGCTATACAGCCTTTTATGACCAGGCCTTTGTGTTTAACAAAGAGGAAGAAGTAAGAAAATGTATATGGGGTTGGGGAAGTAAGAGAGGATGGACAAGAAGAGAGAGGAATTGGTAGGGGATAAACATATCTGTATTAGTGAAGTATAAGGCTTCAAAGTTTTTGGCGTTTCTTGGAAGGATGGTGGAATCTTAGAAGCTATTAAAGGGGTTCTTTTTATGTTTAAACTTAATTTAAAATTTAAGGATTTTTCCTATGAAAAACTTAATTAGATCACAATTTGTAGTATGAAATAAAGGTAAAATTAGAGCTAAAATACATAAGGGGAGAGATTTTCCTCTAGAGTTATAGAAATGTTTTATAGCTATAACACCATTCAAACAAAAGTAATCAAAAGGCCGCAAACGAATTAAAGACAATACTAATATTGTCATCAGAAGAGCTAATAAATACGAAAATTACGCAACACATACCTGATTTTTAAAAAATAGGATTATTATACAAGGTTACCTAAAAAGTTCTCTCCGTTTTTTGATTAGTCATTGAATGAAGTTGAAATATATATGAAATGCGTGTAACAAATATTTTAAAATTCAGATAGCCGGAAGTAGGAACATCAGACATTATAAAAAACACGCGCACCGTGCCCGGCCATCAGTTATAAGCCGACAGCTGTGAGAAGGGTGGAAGTGTCTAGAGATCTCATTCGGGGCTGTTTGCTTTACGACTTCAAAGTGGGCTTATCAGAAACTGCATCAAGTCGCCGCATATGTCAAGCGTTTGGGGATAGTGCTGTGGATGAACGTACTGCAAGGCGTTGGTTTCGAAAATTCAAGTCGGAAGATTTGTCTCTCTATGATGAACCTCGCAGTGGACGACTACATGTCTTGAATGACGGAGTCCTGAAGACGGCTATTGAAGAGGACAGTAGTCTAACATGTGGTGAACTTGCAAGACAGTTCAACGTTTCCGATGAAACAGACTTCACCTGCACCGCCTAGGTAAGACGTACAAACTGAGCAAGTGGGTTCCGCAAACGCTGTTGGAGGTCCACAAGGGACAACAAGTGGTAACCTGCGTATCGCTGCTTTCTCACCACCGTACCCCATCCTTATTCAGTCGAGTGTTTACCAGTGATAAAAAGTGGGTTCTGTACGAAACTCCCAAGCGTTCTAGACATTGGCTGTCTCCTCAGGATGCTGTTCCTCACACCACAAAACCGCCTATGCATCCACGCAAGATTATGCTTTGTGTCTGTTGGACAGGAAGTCAAGTGGTTCATTATGAACTGCTACCAACGGGCCAAACTGTTACTGGAGACCTACACTGGCTGCAATTGAAACGTGTGCAACAGGCATTGCGCCAGAAGGAGCCAGCACTGGTGAATCGCAAAGGTGTGCTTTTCCTCCATGACAACACCAGGCCGCATTTCGCGCGAGTGGTCAGAGACATCATACAGCAACTTGGGTAGGAGACTTTGTGGCATCCACCTTATTCATCTGACCTTGCGCCATCCGATTACCACCTCTTCCCCTCCCTGGATAATCATCTTCGTGGGAAATCCTTCACCAATGAAGCAGATTTGCGCAAAGCCCTCACGGATTTCGTTGCTTCAAAACCCATCGAGTTCTACCGCAAGGACATTGAACAGCTGGAGACACGTTGGCAGAAGGTGCTGGATGCCGATGGCTATTACTTCGAACACGAAATATAAGTTACACGTACTGTAAAGCGTTTTCTTTTTTTCCTTTAAAAACATACAGTATTTTTTTGGTTACCTTGTAAAAAGGAAAAATTACAACGCTTAATCAGTCTAAATTTAGAAAAATTAAATAAGATATTATCTGGTAAAAGTGTGATTGTAACTTTAAAAAAATGACGAAAAGGACAAATAACCACGACATTGTACACTTACGCACAAGAGTTCAGACGGGCAAAAGCACACACACACACACACACACACACACACACACACACACACACACACACACACATTATAAAAAAATTTTGCGAAAATGAATAGTGCATATAAAAAAGAAAAATCGAGAAGTATAAGCAGTCAATTGCTGATAACTCCTGACGAGTGGACGGAGTGATTGATGAAGGATCCATCTATAAAACTTTGAAATCGGGATGCTGAAGGAAACATCAATCAAATAAGTGATAAACCTTTTACATGTATTAATTCTCTCCCTCTCTGTATATATATATATATATATATATATATATATATAGTTTAATTACTTAGTTGGTCATAATAAAGTTAGATCCATGCACAGTTGTATTAAAAAGTGTTCTCCATGTAGTATCTTCAGGCGATTTGCAATAACTGATTTTACCGTTTTTTTTTTGTTTTTTTTTTTTACCTCTTTTTTTTTAGAACGTTCGTATAACGGGGAATCTTTGAACGCGGAATTTTTAAAATTAGACGAAATTATAACGTTTTCATTCATGGTTGTATGAACCTAACAGGTATTTTTTTTTTTTTTTAGTATGCTTACACTTAAGCTTAATTTCTGTTCTTTCATTCAATGATTCATTTTTGTTTGGGAATAACATTATGGCTAACTTTTCTTCCTGGCACAGTCTACATATTTTGCCTCCGTTGTAAGGTTTGGCTGTTTTCACTATACTTGACGTTATGTCTGTGTTTTTTTCCATATTTTGATTTCAATTTCCACACGTGGCTACCCAATTTTTGTACATTTGTAAATTTTCTATTTTTAATGTAAACCTGTGATTGAACCACCTGGTCTTAAAGGTATCTTTGGTTGATCCCAAATATATTTTATTATGACCATTTAAGTAATGTACTTTTGCTTTGTAAATGACTTCTTTTGTATTACAAAGTCCTTGAAATGGGCATTTATTTTTGTCGCTGCAATTGCATTCTTTATTAGTGATCTTGTTTTGTACAACACTATTTAAATTTCTGGCGTTTTGTTTCTTTATGGAAATTTCTAAATTACTAGTACAGCTATAACTTGGTTTGATTGTATTCCTATTGAAAACTTTGTTTAATTCTGAGCTTTTTGGAAAGTGTTTATCTATCAGTTTAAAAAATATTTGTCCTATTTTGGCTTTTATCCTTAAGTTTAATGGTGAGTTGCACCAGAGAATGTTTCGTTTTCTATCATCGTTTTTTTGTTTTTTATTTATTTTTATTTTATTTTTGTTTATTGTTTTTATTTGTCGGATGTGCATTGAGGTACAGTGGATATCGGCTCGGAACGAGAAATCGGGTAGCCGAGTTCGAATTCCAGTTGAATCTATTTTATTCACTTACGCGCAAATACCCTTGGGAAAGGTATTAATCCATCCATTCCTTCCAGTTATGGGTTAAATAACAGGACAGATTGGGTTCTATAGCCTTTGTCGGCAACCACTCTACCGCAGAAAGCAATGGCAACCTACTGCGGGATAATCTTCTGCCCAGTCAGTCATGTCTCTTTCGAGACATGATCGCCCAAGCGTGTATCACGTATGGCACTCGACTGACTGGTGACTGATTTGTCTGTTTGGTTGGGGATTTTATTCTAAAATGTTCTTACGGCCAGATTTCTTAGTGCATCGTCATAGTTTTGTATATATATATATATATATATATATATATATATATATATGTATACCCCCAACTAAGATGACGCCAATGTCTCAGTCCTTAATCTTTTCACTTATTTTTCTCTTCGGTTAAAAGAAATGCTTATTCCGGAAAAAAAATTATACCAAATGAAACGAATATTGTGTGGTCTGATGAAATGAGCTAATTTAGCTTATTGAAATGAATTATAATTTATAACCAATTTAAATGACGTATTGAGTTTTTCTTTATAAATTTCATATTGCTCTGGATAACATCCATTGAGCTCTCTATATAGATATAACACTTAATATTTTATATTAAGTTGATCTTGTTGGATTATATATATATATATATATATATTGTTACATTGTAATAATGTTTAATGCCAAAATTACATTTTTTTCTGTAGATTGATGGTGGAAAGGCATTTTAGCTAAGCAAATTTTTCGTCATAAAGTGCTCGATATCAAGGTAGGTGTAGAATGTTAATAACCGGAGAAGCTTGTCACTCACGTGAGCAGTGCTATTTCAGACATGCCGATTCGACGTTTCCTGGGGGCATTATTGTAAAGTCTTCACTCTTCAGGGTTATTTTCTTTTCTTTTTTCTTCTTTAAATACGAAAGAAATTGTGAAACAACAACAGAAAAAACAAATGAAGATGGCGAAACTATATCACATTCCCACGCACATACCGATGCTCACACACGCTCTTATCCTCCTCACCAGCACCCATGAGCGGGCATATACATACTCACCCTTCTACCTACCAACCTAGTCTCCACTTCTCTCTACCTATTCGTTTTTGTTCGGCACCAGGTAGTTACTCCTGAATTGATTATGAGTGGGATTTTGAATTATTAAAATTCAATTTGGATTTATTTTCAGGCTAGAAACTCCCACCCGACTCTACCTATCCATTCTTTTCTATTTTTTAAATTGTTTATCGATATTTTTAAATCAGTGAACATTTTCCTTTTGCTGAGATCAGCACAGTATCGATAAAGGAGTCTTGTTTATGCCAGTCCATCGATATATAATAACATAAACCGCTGACATGCTAGTATGCTAAATATTTCCTTTATCTATGTGTAGATAAATAATATTTGTAGGTCTGACAGGGTTTGCTCATTTAAGAAAACTGGACATTTTGCAGCTGTTTAATATAATAGTTGGGTAGAAAATGCAATTTTTCAGTGTTTAATGATATAAAATAATTCTGACGTTCATTTTTTTTTTTTAATGAGTTTACCCCAAGCAAGGCGTAATTGCACTATGACACACGGGGCTACTTAGTGTAAAAGAATATGAGAAAAACATTTTTGAGGAAGAACAACAAAAGAACAGGAAATAAAAATACAGAAGATAACGATTTTACATTGTATGAGTGAAAAACAAGAAGCCGGAAGAGACTTCCACAAACAAGAAGAAAATGTTAGCATAGAACTTACGGTTATATCTAGCCATTTCAACGATAAGATGATGAGACCTAGCTAGCAATCTAGTAATGCGTTTAAATGCTTAAAGTCTAGGTAACAAAGAGATTATCAAAACTATTACCATGAAAATACTGTAGGGGATTTCGGCCATATCGGCGAAAATGTCCTTGTGTCAATCTTAACCGAACTACCCGCATTTAATAAATCGTATGGTTGCAGAGAAGTTGAAAGATTAAAAAAATCTCAATTTTATGATAAACAGATTATCTATTACTAGCGGAACCCGTGGAATTTCCACGGAAGGATAATTATGATTTCCTGAAAAAAATTTTACTTTGTCATACTACAAATGATAGTAACGTCTTCAAACATAAAGGTATTGGATAATAAAATAACGATAACACAGAGTGTAATTTTATTAAAATATTTATAAAAGTAATGACCATAGAAGCTACTTTACTGTAATATACTTACTGTAAAATACTTATATTATAGTAAGCGGCGTATGCACAGACCATAACCAAAATACTGTACGCTATTTTGTGAGAGATTTTGAAAGAGAAAATACTTTTTTTTATTACTGAAAAATCAGGGCTCCTGTGTCCATTGTAAACAGAAGAAACCAACTGAGTAATGGCCAAGGGTGTAGAGGCCAGAAATTTCGTGATTAGGTCGCAGATACGACAACAAACCTACCTATTTTTACTACATTGTACAGTACAGCACACACACACACACACACACACACACACACACACACACACACACACACACACAATAAATGCTACAAACACTAGCTTAAGAAGCTACTGATACGGTAATGCTATAGGCTCTCTCCTCCTACTTTCTCCCTCTTTACTACCCTTCCGTTTGGCAAAGGTGAGAGAAAGGCTGAGGAGAATAAAAAGTTAGACAGAAGGAAAAGCTCGTGTCACACACAATTACTGCTACAACCACCAGATTAAGCTGCTACTGATACGGTAATGCTATAGGCTCTCTCCTCCTACTCTCTCACTCTTTACTACCATTAGCAAAGGTGAGAGAGAGGCTAAGGATAGTAAAAATATAGAAGGGAAGAAAAAGCTCGTGTAGAGAGTAAGTGTCTTTCTTCAGTTGCGTAACGCAGGGAGGAATTAAGTAAATAATTAACTAATTAAGGAAGGAACAAGCAGAATTATTATATGATTCATCAAAATTGTTGTTTATAAAAATAAGGCTTGGGTGTTTATAGTTACTTGGAAAGTTTCTTTTTTGTTTTTTTTTATAAAGAAACGTCTTGTAGAGATTTGTTTCTGTACGCGTGCATGAAGGTAGTAGGCTTCTGTATGTTAGGTTTGTTCCTCTCTACCATTTGTTGCTGTTGGCCAGTTGAGAAAGAAAGGTAAAGGTGAAAGAGACAGTGGGATAACTGTCGTCTGCTTTTTTAACGTTTAGATATCCTTTATCCTTTGTATGAGGAAGACGGAGAGAGATAGAACCCAGCACAATAGAGAAAGTGAGAGAGTAAGAAATACATATCGCTGAGACTTACGTCCTGGGGACGGCTTGAAAACTCTCTGAAACAAAAAAGGCAAAAATCACGCGTATATGAACATTTTCTTGTCTTCTAATTGGTCAATATATATGATAGTGTATCAAATTTTTTCTGGACGACGTCTGCATATAGCGAAAATCTTAAAACCAATTATCTAATAAAAAATGATTTGTTATTGGCCAATTAAAAAAATGTAAACACCTCTTTTCGTTGGTTCCTGAAAACGTATAGGCGTAAATAAAATCGAATTTATTAAGCAATCAAAATATGGAGAAATCCGACAATACAGTCAGTCAGTTAAGTGCCATACATGAAACACGCTTGGGCGATCATGTCTGACTGGGCAATAGGTTGCCATTGCTTTTTGCGGTAAACTGGTTGCCAGCCAAGGCTACAAGATCCAATCTGTCCTGTTATTTAACCCATAACTGGATGGAAGAGACGGATTGATACCTTACCCAGGGGTATTTGCGCGTAAGTGAATGCAATGAATTCAACTAGATTTTGAACTCGGCTCCCCGATTTCTCGTTCCGAGCCGATATCCGCTGCACCACCCATGTTTAAACCGATAAAAGATTCTTTAGAGTTCATCAGGAATATCTAAAGCACCAGATCAGATGTGGCAGCACTATTCAATGAATGGACGAGTGGTAGACTTATAAGTATGTAAGATAGATTCTGGAGCGGAATATTAAAACTTCCTCCGAGGATTTTATCAAGATTCTTTAAATATCGAATATATACAGTACTGTGCAAAAGTATTAGGACAAGAACTATCTTATCTTTTATGAGGCACTAGCAGTATAGCCCGGCGTTGCTCGGGTGTAATGAAAGCTTTAAAACTAATCCATGATCCTGGAGCTCAGACTCTTTGGACGTTGGCACGAATGACTAAAAAGCAATAGTTGTTTCCAGTTAAAGCGAAACCGTAGACTGAAAGAAAAATTTAAAAATATAAGTCAAATTTTAATTTCCTGGTATCGATATCAAATAAGTTTTTTCGTCGTAAACTGAATTTTGAAGACTAAATAAGTCCTCTGAGTAAACAGTATCATGGCTGAGACTAAGAACTAAAATTATACCTACTTAGAGCCAAGCCCGAAGCAAAAACTAAAATAAAAGGGCTGAAAAAAATACAGACATACAGACAGATAAACAGACAAACACACAAACATCTTAACTTTTATATGCATATATATATTATCGATTTTCTGCACTATTGTAAGAACTGCAATCTTGAAACTTCTGAATATCGTTTCTTATGTCTTTGTTTATGAGTGTATCAAATTTGATTAAAATCTGACCACTCCTTCTATAAACCGATTTTTCGATTATCGATTTTCGATATTTATCGGCGGTACCTCGACACAAAACCTAGCTAAGAAAACTCGCAGACGCTTATAGTAAAGTAAATCGGTTCAGCCGTTTCGGAGTCTATAGGTAACGCACACACACACACACACACACACACACACACACACACACACACACACACACACACACATAGACAAAGTTCCATTTATAAAATAAGTTTAGATAGATTCTCGAACGGAATATTACAGATTCCTCCTTGGATTTTATCAAGAATCATTAAATATTGAATATATACAGTACTGTGCGAAAGTATTAGGTCAAGAAATATTTTATCATTTATGAGGCACATTGACAGAAAATAAACAATTTAATTAAAGTAATTTTATTTGATTTACTCAACAAATGCTTTAACAAGAAAAAATAGCTGTTACAAAATTTAATATTTAGTATAATAGCTTTTGCTTTGATCAAAGCCTTCGTTCTATCAGGCATTGCTATCACAAGCTTCTTCAATGTATCTAATGGTATCTCCTGCCGAGCAGCTTGTATTTGTTCCCAAAGTGTGTTTTGTGAAGTAACATTAAATTTATCATTTTTTTTATCCAAAATATCTCATAGATGTTCAACAGAGTAGTTTCAAAATAACTTGTTTAATAGAAAATAGGAAAAATTAAATATAACTTTTTTTGAATACATCTCTTTTACACCTAGTTTTAAATAATCAATATTTATTAGCAATTTACTTGGCTTTTCATCCTGTATTTGAATCACAGCGAGGCTTTGAGGAAAATCACCCCTGTCTTAATACTTTTGCACACTATCGGTAGTATGCAAAAGTGATTGTAAACTTTATTTTGATACCTCATAAAAGATAAAATAGTTCTTTCCCGAATACTTTTGAACAGTACTATATATATATATTAAATATCGTGCAATGAAATGCTGTCATATCTGGTCGGGTGACCCTGCTATCCACCTGGTGCTCTTTGACAAATTCCAACGGAGAATACAGTCACTTTCTCACCGGCGCAATGTGGCTTCCCTTTGTCTCTTCTACAAATACCTTCAGGGCTTCTGTTCCGATGAACTTAGTTCTCTGGTGCTCCCTCTGTATGAATTTACTCGAACAACCATATTAGAAACTAGGTATCACCGTTTTACTGTGAAACGAATTAAATGTAAACGGAAATTCTACTTCAACAGCTTCTTTTCTCGCACTTCCCACCTGTGGAATACCCTTCCGTTTACTTGCTTCTCCGACAGCTATAACCGCCAGGAGTTTAAATGTAAAATCATTAGTCACCTCCTATCTCACTGACTTGCATCCTCTTTCTTATGCTCCTTTCTCTGTCCACTCGATTCTCACGAGTATTCTTCTTTCTCTTACCCACATATATAATCGTTATTGTAAGCGAGGATACTTAATAAAAAAACAGAAATTTAATCTTAAACAGGCAACAAAGTTAAACTCTAAACCTGTTCAAAAACCCAGGGAAGAGTGTGAACCGGACAATTGACAAACATAGCTACTCTTTTTAAGGAAATAAATAAAAAATGAATAGTAATTACAGTTTCTTACTTTAAGCGTCGACGTTAGGAGTATAGATTTGAAACAGCTTTAGTGGGAACCGAAAACCCACTCCGAAAGAGGAATCAAGAGATAATCTCTACACCTGTTCAAAAGACCGGGGAAGGGTGTGAACCGGACGATAGACAATCACATCTACTCGTATTAAAGAAGAAAATGAATATTACTTATAATTTCTTATTTTTAACGGCGACTTTCGGAGTATAGATTTAAAATAGATTTTAGAAGGAACCGGAAACCCAATCTTCAAGAGGATTCAAAGGATTATCTCTACACATGTTCAAAATACCTGGGAGGGGTGTGAACCAGACAATAGACAATCATAATTACTCTTATTAAGGAAAAAATGAACAGTAATTATAATTTCTTGCTGCAAGCGACGACGTTCGGGTTATAGATTTAGAACAGATTTTAGAAAGAACCGGAAACAGAATCTTAAAGAGGAATCAAGGGATAACCTCTTCACCTGTTCAAAAGACCGGGAAGGAGTGTTAACCGGACGATAGACGGACATATCTACTCTTATTGAGGAAAAAAAAGTATTTATAATTTCATAGTTTAAGCGGAGACGTTACAAGTATAGATTTAAAATAGACTTTAGAATAAACCCGAAATCCAGTCCTGAACATGAATCAAGGGATAATCTCTTCACCTATTCAAAAAACCGGGAAGGAGTGTTAACCGGACGATAGACGAACATATCTACTCTTATTGAGGAAAAAAAAGTATTTATAATTTCATAGTTTAAGCGGAGACGTTACAAGTATAGATTTAAAATAGACTTTAGAATAAACCCGAAATCCAGTCCTGAACATGAATCAAGGGATAATCTCTTCACCTATTCAAAAAACCGGGAAGGAGTGTTAACCGGACGATAGACGGACATATCTACTCTTATTGAGGAAAAAAAAGTATTTATAATTTCATAGTTTAAGCGGAGACGTTACAAGTATAGATTTAAAATAGACTTTAGAATAAACCCGAAATCCAGTCCTGAACATGAATCAAGGGATAATCTCTTCACCTATTCAAAAAACCGGGAAGGAGTGTTAACCGGACGATAGACGAACATATCTACTCTTATTGAGGAAAAAAAGTATTTATAATTTCATAGTTTAAGCGGAGACGTTACAAGTATAGATTTAAAATAGACTTTAGAATAAACCCGAAATCCAGTCCTGAACATGAATCAAGGGATAATCTCTTCACCTATTCAAAAAACCGGGAAGGAGTGTTAACCGGACGATAGACGGACATATCTACTCTTATTGAGGAAAAAAAAGTATTTATAATTTCATAGTTTAAGCGGAGACGTTACAAGTATAGATTTAAAATAGACTTTAGAATAAACCCGAAATCCAGTCCTGAACATGAATCAAGGGATAATTTTCTTCACCTATTCAAAAAACCGGGGAGGGGTGTGAACCGGGCGATAGACGAATATATTTAATCTTATTGAGGAAAAATAAAAAAAATGAACAGCCATTCGAATTTCATAGTTTAAGCAGAGACGTTATAAGTAAAGATTTGAAACAGACTTTAGAAGGTATCGGAAACCCACTAGTAAAAAGAAATCTAGGGATTAACTGTACACCTATTCAAAAGAACGGGGAGGAGCGTAAACGGGACGACAAGTGAGCTTATCTACTGTTACTGAGAAAAAATAATAAAAATATATATAGCAGATAAAATTTTAAAGTTTTGGCGGAGACGTTAGAAGTGTAGGTTTGAAGTAGACATCCCCATACAGAATCCGTGTAGAAGGAAGGGAACCAACCTAAATTGGAATGCAGATTGGGCTGCTTAGCCTCGTTCGGGTGGTACGTATAAAAGGAGTTCAGCTGAATACAAAACAGGTGCTATTTCGAACCGAACCTTTTATTTCGATCACTGGATAGTATAATCATTCTCATCCCATGTGGGATGTCAGTGATCGAACTGAAGGGTTCATTTCGAAATTTCTTGCACCTGAAGACGGCCGGAGCGTACAACGGCCGAAACGTCGTAAACATAAATAAAGACGAGGACAATAGTCCGGACAATGCAATTAATATAAATACTACCTCATCTCAGATGTATAGACAAATGCAAAACATATTTTTCTTGTTTTAAATAACCAAAAAGTTGGTTGGTAAACCGTAAAAAACAAAATCAGTCTATCAATCGCTAAATTAAAGTTATTTTATACGGCCATTCTTCTAAACCTTTTTTGCATTAATGCTGATGTCCCTCTAGTGTTTTATCACGTTTTTGGCCAATTTTCCTTAACGACTTCCCTGATAGGTTTAACTCTCAGCCTGATATCTATGCAGACGACAAAACTATTTATTCTTTCTAAGTCAGATCGGTTCGATAAGTCAAATTTGGAGCTGATATCTAAAATTGTTTTCGGACCGTTGTGATCTCCGTCTTTCCTCAAATGTCTGTCCATCCGTGTAATGGGGTTATGTTGTTGTCGTCCGTGTCTATGAATGTCTCGTCTTTATTTAGTGCTGCCAACCCATTGGATTAAATAAAGTGTTCAGTCTGAGATTATATAATGGTGACAGACACCTGAAGAAGGCTATAGGCATATCGGCCGAAACGTTGTGTTAATAGCAACAAAGATGACGAGATTAGCCCGGATGTAAATAATGTTTTAGTTTAAGTAATAAACAATTTATGATTGTTTATCAGCTTTATTCTTTAAAAAAATATTTTGAATTTTAAGGTACCATCTCTAAGACTAAACGCAGGAAAAATGAATTCTGCAACAGTATCTCTCTACTATTAGCGATATGAGTTCATTTTACTCAATGTGGGTTTTGTATTATATATATATATATATATATATATATATATATATATATCACGTTTAAATCCAGTCATAACACATTACATTGCATTTGAATACATGGTTCTGTTGTCATTTCGCGCTATCACGCGCTGTGACGTCATAGAACCGCATTGTAAATTTGCGAACTGCGTTTGTTATTTTTGGTAACTATTGCCGTTGCCTAGCGGAGTTTTACGTAAACACAAAATAAAATCGTCGGTGATGGTGGATGTTATTGTATTACCGTCTTAATAACCTCTCTGAATGTGGCTCATGTGAGCTGAAAGCTTAGAACCAAATTAATAAAAAATTGTCCAAATGTTGGAGAATTTTTGTCTTTATTTCCAACTGAAATTAAAGCCAAAATACGACGTTTAGAACGGCTCATGATTAAACATAATAGACATTCATTTTCTCTTATATTTAACAGCATATGTTTAGAATATATATATATATATATATAAGAATAGCAGATTTCGAGAAAATTACAACTAGGAGACCAAAAATTATAAGAGAGTGAAAAGGACAGCCTTGGTACTAAATGGGCATATCCTGTCTTTTCAAACATACGCACTGTAGTGGGGGCGCTAGAGGGTGTCGTTAATGATGTCTTTACGTGGATCACTAGGGGTTTCGGGTCTCTCAACATCATACCCGCCTCAAAACGCCGACCCGACCAGAAATGATCAGTCTCTGGTCTATCCTCAATGAGAGCTTTCAGACATTAGAAACAAATTTATAAAGATTAGGCCCCGTAAAAAGTCTTGCACACTCTTCTGATTGGCGACAGTCAAAACCAGTTTGCATGAAGAGGCGAACCGTACATGAACCAGTCCTAATTAAAAAACAAAAAATTAATAAAATAGAATAAAAGTATGAAGCTATTTATTGTGAAAAAAAATTGACTAAGAATTAATCACTGTTCGTTTAAAATAAATACAAATCTATAATTGTATATAATTTGTCGTTTCTAAAAAGAAAAAAAAATCCGTTTAAGAATTTATCAAAATTCGTTTAAAAGATATACAAATATCTACAACTATGTATAATTTAAAAATTGTTTCCAAAAGGAATTATGATAATATAAATATCTATATATCAAGGTAATTTAAAAACGTTTTTAATATATAATAAATTATGTACAATTAAAAGAGGAAATGGTCAACCAAATAGCTTAAAAAAGACAATAAAACTAAGCAAAAATAAAAAAGGCAAGTGATAAGGTTCTGTTAAAGGCAGGTTGACATCTTGGCCGTTAAAGAGGGAAAGGAAGAAAAGATAAGGGTAGGAAAAAAGGAGAGAAAAAAAAGAGACAAAGTTGGTCAGTTTGTATTCTTTGGGGTCAAATTTCAAAATGAATCTTCGCTCTGATTAGTTGAAAGAAATACACAAAGAAATTTTATATCTTCCCACATACATACACAGCAAACCGAAGGTCTTTGTATCTAAATGTAGATCATCTGTACAATCAACATTAAACCTTGCCTGATAAAGAGAATCTATCTCGAAACATAGAAATTTCCGTGTCGCAATGTACAGTTAATTCTTAACTATATGATTATATTAAGCTCTATAATATTTATTATATTGAACATTGTTCATAATAAAATAAATACCGGATACTCAAAATAGTAAAACCTTGAGTCCTCTTCACCTGCATATATATATATATATATATATATATATATATATATATATATATATATTGCTACTTAAAATAAAATAGTCAAGAATTTAAATTGGAATTCATCTGATTTCTGGTGAGTTGAGTTATAAATATTTCAAGATTTTGTTAATGAACAAAAGTTTTTAAAAAATAAAGCACAGTTACGTATTTTTCAATTATATATTCACCATCAGAATCCATCTTGCACATTTATAAATCTACCATTTGTCCGTGCATTGAATACTGTTGCCATATCTGGTCAGGTGCTTTTGCTGTTCATCTCGTGGTTCCCGACAAAATCCAAAGGAGGATGTGCCATATAATTAATCATGATCTGGCTACTCGCTTTCAGCCACTTTGTCATCGACGGAATGTGGCTTCCTTTTTGTGGGCACAAAATTTCAAGATTCAGGTGTTCGTAGAAAAGACATATCCACCCCCCCCCAAAAAAATCTGCGGAATCCGAGTGTAGGTTCCATCAAGCGTAGACTCTAGAGCTTTTGTTAATGTTCAAGAGATGGCACCGTGCATCAACTCCGCCTTTACAGCTGACCAATAGTACCGATTGTTTGATTTATTTATTGCTTGATTTGTTTTTTTATTGTTTATCGACCTTTCAAAGGTTATTTTATGCCAGAAAATGTTCTTGGATTGTAAGATATTTTTTGAAATAATTCAAACTTTTACTGATACAAGATTTACTCATTAACCTATAGCTGGAGGAGATAAGGTGGATTCATATCTTTCGAAAGAGTATTTTTGGATAAATAAATATAACGAACCCAACTAGAATTGGAACTCTGATCGGAATTGAAAAACCGTTATCCATCACACCACCTTCACATTCGCACCTGGTATTCTCAAGCTGTCATCGATCTAGGAACAAAACTAAGCCCGACGTTACTTAACTACGGTGATCATACGAGATCAGGTGTTCAACGGAAAGATAGTTGGTCAATATAGGTGGTTGCTGGGCAATCAACCCGTTTTGGCTTGATGTCCATGGCAGTACATCACTCGCGATTTATTGTTTTACCCGCCTGCAGTGTCATGCAAAGCGCATTCTTTGTTCGCGTAAGATTGTAGAAACGTCAGGGAAGAGATCATAAAGTGTGATTCAGTTAGATGTTGTATCCATGAAATATTCAGTATAGTTCTCAGCATCCGAGTGTAGGTTCCACCAAGCTTAGATCCAAGGGCGTTTCTTAAAGTTCAAGAGGTGGCACCATACATTAAAGCCTCCTCTACAGCAAGACGAAAGTGTCTCTGTCTGAGTTTGTCAGGTAAATCAGATCTTCACATTGCATCATTTTATTACAAGAGATATTAACAGTAGCACTCAGCATCCGAGTGTAGGTTCCACCAAGCTTAGATCTAAGGGCTTTTGTTATTGTTCAAGAGGTGGCACCATACATTAAAGCCGCCACTACAGTGACTCAACAGTGTCACCGTCTGAGTTTGTCAGGTAAATCAGATCTTCACATTATGTTTATTTTATTACAAGAGACATTAACTATAGCTCTCAGCATCGGATTGTAGGTTCCACCAAGCTTAGATCCTAGGGCCTTAGTTAATGTTCAAGAGGTGGCCCTATACAGTAACGTTGCCTCTACAGTGACTCAACAGTGTCACCGTCTGAGTTTGTCATGTGAACCTGAACTTCACATTATATCCATTTTATTACAAGAGACATTAACTATAGCTCTCAGCATCGGATTGTAGGTTCCACCAAGCTTAGATCCTAGGGCCTTAGTTCATGTTCAAGAGGTGGCCCTATACAGTAACGTTGCCTCTACAGTAACTCAACAGTGTCACCGTCTGAGTTTGTCAGGTAAACCAGATCTTCACATTATATCCATTTTATTACAAGAGACATTAACTATAGCTCTCAGCATCCGAATGTAGGTTCCACCAAGCTTAGATCCTAGGGCCTTAGTTAATGTTCAAGAGGTTGCACTATACAGTAACGTTGCCTCTACAGTGACTCAACGGTGTCACCGTGTGAGTTTGTCAGGTAAACCAGATCTTCACATTGCATCATTTTATTACAAGAGATATTAACAATAGCACTCAGCATCCGAGTGTAGATTCCACCAAGCTTAGATCTAAGCGCTTTTGTTATTGTTCAAGAGGTGGCACCATACATTAAAGCCGCCACTACAGTGACTCAACAGTGTCACCGTCTGAGTTTGTCATGTGAACCTGATCTTCACATTATATCCATTTTATTACAAGAGACATTAACTATAGCTCTCAGCATCGGATTGTAGGTTCCACCAAGCTTAGATCCTAGGGCCTTAGTTAATGTTCAAGAGGTTGCACTATACAGTTACGTTGCCTCTACAGTGACTCAACAGTGTCACCGTCTGAGTTTGTCAGGTAAACCAGATCTTCACATTATATCCATTTTATTACAAGAGACATTAACTATAGCTCTCAGCATCCGAATGTAGGTTCCACCAAGCTTAGATCCTAGGGCCTTAGTTAATGTTCCAGAGGTTGCACTATACAGTAACGTTGCCTCTACAGTGACTCAACAGTGTCACCGTCTGAGTTTGTCAGGTAAACCAGATCTTCACATTATATCCATTTTATTACAAGAGACATTAACTATAGCTCTCAGCATCGGATTGTAGGTTCCACCAAGCTTAGATCCTAGGGCCTTAGTTCATGTTCAAGAGGTGGCCCTATACAGTAACGTTGCCTCTACAGTAACTCAACAGTGTCACCGTCTGAGTTTGTCAGGTAAACCAGATCTTCACATTATATCCATTTTATTACAAGAGACATTAACTATAGCTCTCAGCATCCGAATGTAGGTTCCACCAAGCTTAGATCCTAGGGCCTTAGTTAATGTTCAAGAGGTGGCCCTATACAGTAACGTTGCCTCTACAGTGACTCAACAGTGTCACCGTCTGAGTTTGTCAGGTAAACCAGATCTTCACATTATATCCATTTTATTACAAGAGACATTAACTATAGCTCTCAGCATCCGAATGTAGTTTCCACCAAGCTTAGATCCTAGGGCCTTAGTTCATGTTCAAGAGGTGGCCCTATACAGTAACGTTGCCTCTACAGTGACTCAACAGTGTCACCGTCTGAGTTTGTCATGTGAACCAGATCTTCACATTATATCCATTTTATTACAAGAGACATTAACTATAGCTCTCAGCATCGGATTGTAGGTTCCACCAAGCTTAGATCCTAGGACCTTTGTTAATGTTCAAGAGGTTGCACCATACAGTAACTTTGCCTCTACAGTGACTCAACAGTGTCACCGTCTGAGTTTGTCAGGTAAACCAGATCTTCACATTATATCCATTTTATTACAAGAGACATTAACTATAGCTCTCAGCATCCGAATGTAGGTTCCGCCAAGCTTAGATCCTAGGGCCTTAGTTAATGTTCAAGAGGTGGCCCTATACAGTAACGATGCCTCTACAGTGACTCAACAGTGTCACCGTCTGAGTTTGTCAGGTAAACCAGATCTTCACATTATATCCATTTTATTACAAGAGACATTAACTATAGCTCTCAGCATCCGAATGTAGGTTCCACCAAGCTTAGATCCTAGGGCCTTAGTTAATGTTCAAGAGGTGGCCCTATACAGTAACGATGCCTCTACAGTGACTCAACAGTGTCACCGTCTGAGTTTGTCAGGTAAACCAGATCTTCACATTATATCCATTTTATTACAAGAGACATTAACTATAGCTCTCAGTATCCGAATGTAGTTTCCACCAAGCTTAGATCCTAGGGCCTTAGTTAATGTTCAAGAGGTGGCCCTATACAGTAACGTTGCCTCTACAGTGACTCAACAGTGTCACCGTCTGAGTTTGTCATGTGAACCAGATCTTCACATTATATCCATTTTATTACAAGAGACATTAACTATAGCTCTCAGCATCGGATTGTAGGTTCTACCAAGCTTAGATCCTAGGACCTTTGTTAATGTTCAAGAGGTTGCACCATACAGTAACTTTGCCTCTACAGTGACTCAACAGTGTCACCGTCTGAGTTTGTCAGGTAAACCAGATCTTCACATTATATCCATTTTATTACAAGAGACATTAACTATAGCTCTCAGCATCCGAATGTAGGTTCCGCCAAGCTTAGATCCTAGAGCCTTAGTTAATGTTCAAGAGGTGGCCCTATACAGTAACGATGCCTCTACAGTGACTCAACAGTGTCACCGTCTGAGTTTGTCAGGTAAACCAGATCTTCACATTATATCCATTTTATTACAAGAGACATTAACTATAGCTCTCAGCATCCGAATGTAGGTTCCACCCAGCTTAGATCCTAGGGCCTTAGTTAATGTTCAAGAGGTGGCCCTATACAGTAACGATGCCTCTACAGTGACTCAACAGTGTCACCGTCTGAGTTTGTCAGGTAAACCAGATCTTCACATTATATCCATTTTATTACAAGAGACATTAACTATAGCTCTCAGAATCCGAGTGTAGGTTCCACCAAGCTTAGATCCTAGGGCCTTAGTTAATGTTCAAGAGGTTGCACTATACAGTTACGTTGCCTCTACAGTGACTCAACAGTGTCACCGTCCGAGTTTGTCAGGTAAACCAGATCTTCACATTATATCCATTTTATTACAAGAGACATTAACTATAGCTCTCAGAATCCGAGTGTAGGCTCCATCAAGCTTGGACTCTAGGTTCTTAGTCAATATCCACGCAGTAATTAATGTCCACGCATTAATATTGCCTCTATTGTGGCCCGATTGCTGCTACCGACAAGCGGTAAACTGCGGTCCTCTACTGCCTTTTACTGCCAGGGGTAGATGAAACTCAATAGTTGTACTAAATGCATATCGTCTTTGAGAGGGAAATTCTTAATCAAATTTGGAGTAAACCGTTTAAATCAACTTCTATTGGAATGCATGATGGCAGTTATGTGTAAATGGTACTAGATAATAAATTATGCATTTCGCTTTTACACCATCTTTGCGGATTGGGTCAGTGCCGAAAATGAGTCGAACACGATCAATATCATTGATGAGTCAGTTAAGTGCCATACATGATACACGCTTGGGCGATCATGTCTGTTTCCATTACTTTCTGGTGTAGACTGGTTGACAATGAAGGGTATAGAACCCAATCTGTCCTGCTAATCAATTCTTTTATCCAGATCAGTCAGTTAAGTGCCATTCGTGATACACGCTTGGGCGATCATGTCTCGAAAGAGACATGACTGACTAGGCAGAAGATTATCCCGCAGTAGGTTGCAATTGCTTTCTGCGGTAAACTGGTTGCGACCAAGGCTATAGAACCCAATCTGTCCTGTTATTTAACCCATAACTGGAAGGAAGAGACGGATTAATACCTTTCCCAAGGGTATTTGCGAGTAAGTGAATGCAATGAATTCGGTTGGAATTCGAACTCGGCTCCCCGATTTCTGGTTCCGAGCCGATATCCAATGCTCCACAACGCACATACTAATATCATTGATACAATAGCAAAAAAGCTCGACAAATTTGGAGGATATTTATACCCACCTGTCTAAGTCTACAGGAATGGCAAACCGTTGCTAAAGAAAAATAAATATGATCATCACCAAAATATTAATCTCTATTTATTAGATTGTCCCAAAAGTTCGTAAACACTTGCAAAAAACTGAAATTTTACTCCGAAAAACAAAAAAAAATTATTGCTCAAAATAAAGACCATAATTTTTCAAGACTTTCTGCCATCGATCTGCAAGCTTTCGGATCTGGTCAAAGTACCATTCAGCCGGCTTCGAATCAAAGAATTCTTGACACGCTTCCTCGACTTCATCAAACGAATCGAATCGGTGGCCCTTCAGAAAGTGTTGCATTGAGCGGAAAACGCTGTAATCTGATGAAGCACAGTCAGGACTGTAGGCTGGATGTGGCAGAACCTCAACGCCGTCCAGCTCTTCAAACTTGTCTTTGGTCTCCCTGGCGGTGTCTGGCTTAGCATTGTCCTGCTGCATCAAAGCGCACTTTCGGTACTTTTGCTTCAACTTTTCGTAGACCCGCTCAAGTTGCTGACAGTTCGGCACTGATGGCAGGAACATTCGGAACCAACTCAAAATGCACGATTCCTTCAAAGTTCACTATAACAATATGAACGCAAAATTGCATAAAAATTTAATTTTTCGCAAGTGTTTGCGAACTTTTAGGATAACCTAATATTTAATAGATTGTTTATTTACAAGAATGAATTTGTATATATCTCTTTATAATCATATTGCTCCAAGCAAGGCAGTCTACTGTCACTGGTGCGCAGGGGGTTACATAGGAGGAAAGTTATGAGAAAGAGTGACAGTTGTGTGTAAGAAAGTTGGTAAGGGAAGGGTTAATATACTGAGAGTGGAGTTGGCGGAGAAAGGAGCATGTGCGAGAGAGAGAGGATGAAAGTTAGCAATATAGGAGATGACTATTGACTTTACACTTAAACTCCTCAAGATTGTAGTTGTCGGGGAAGCAAGTAAACGGAAGGGAATTCTACAGGCGGGAAGTGCGAGAAAAGAAGCTGATGGTGTAGAATCTGCGTTTACATTTTATTGGTTTCACAGTAAAACGGTGGGACCTAGTTGGTAATCTTGTGGCTCGAGTAAATTCATGCTTAGAGGGAACTAGAGAGCTAAGTTCATCGGATCAGAAGCCGTGAAAGTATTTGTAGAATAGACACAGGGAAGCCACATTGCGGCGGTGAGAAAGTGACTGTATCTGAGCTGCCAGGTCGGGATAGATCACATTACCGATTCTCCGTTGGATTTTGTCAAAGACCCCTAGGTGGATAGCAAGGGCACCTGAGGAGATATGGCAGCAGTATTTAATACAAGGGTGGATGGTAGATTTATCTACCAATCCTAGCCGAGTCTGAAACTGTGAGCTAGATAAAGCGCTAGAGTGTTCTGCAGTCTTAATTGTCGAAAAAAATAATTACCGCCTTGTAATCTCCTTTCAAAATTCAAGATCCAAATTCCTCGTGTACACCCTTCTTTATGCCTCATGGTTACATTTGTGCGCTTGTAAAATAAGCAAAACACAGGTGGGTATAAATATCCTCCAAGTTTGACAAGCTTCTTTGCTATTGTATCAACGATATTGATCGCGTTCGACTCATTTTCGGCACTGGCCCAATCCGAACCTTTACTTTCAGTACCGTTTACCCAGCACAACATCGCCTGCACTCGACCCTTTTACCCATTCGCCGAACATAGGTCTTCATGTGGTTCGGCCGAGGTCTGCCTTTGCCAAATTCTTTTTGGCACTTTCCCAAAACGCACTAAACCTTCGGTGATCTGAATGGCACCTAATTGGTCGCTGCCTTTCGGCTACAACATGTCCGTCCGTGAAGTGAGAGTCTTGACTTTCAAATCTACGATACTGGCTTCCGGAATCAAATGACGTCGGAAGTTTAGAGAAATTCGCTTTGGACATGCGCACTCCGTTTTGGCACGGCTATTGTTCATTGTTAAGATGGTTACGTATGCTGTTCAAAAGAAAAAGGCCGCCATGATTGCGAAAACGGATTTACGGAAAAATCAAGAAGAGTCATTCTTTCAGTCATTCTTTCATATTTCTTTATTTATTTTTTTATTTCTTTCTTTCACATATCTTACGTCATTCAGTTATTTACTCAGTTTGTCTTTCATTCTTTCAGTGTTTCTTTCCATAACTACTCCCATATTCATTCATTTTTTATTTCTTTCGTCGATTAACGACTCCCTTATTCTTTCTTTCTTTTTTTCTTTCTTTCCATAACTATTCCCATATTATACCTTTCTTTCTTTCTTTCCATAGCTAATCACATATTCTTTCTTTCTTTCTTTCTTTCTTTCTTTCTTTATCTACTCAATATTTTTTCTAACTTTCCTTGACTGTTCCCATATCTTTCTTTCTTTCTTTCTTTCTTTCTTTCTTTCTTTCTTTATTTATTTATTTATTTATTTATTTCCATAACTATTTCCATATTATGACTTTCTTTCTTCTTTCCTTAGCTAATCACATTTTTTCGTCTTTCTTTCTTTCTTTCTTTCTTTCTTTCCATATCTACTCAATATTATTTCTTATTTTCCTTGACTGTTCCCATATTCTTTCTTTCTTTCTTTCTTTCTTTCTTTCTTTCTTTCTTTCTTTCCATAACTATTCCCATAATATGACATTTTTTCTTCTTTCTTTAGCGAATCACATATTTTTTCGTCTTTCTTTCTTTCTTTCCATAACTAATCCCATATTCTTTCTTTCTTTCTTTCTTTAACTATTACTATATTCTTTCTTTCTTTCTTTCTTTCTTTCTTTCTTTCTTTCCATCACAGTTTCCATAATGTCTGTCTTCCTTTGTTTCTTTGTTTTTTCTTTGTTTCTTTCTTTTCATAACTGATTCCACATTCTTCCTTTTGTTCTTTTATTCTTTCTCTTTTTATTTCTTTGCTTCTTCCGTTGGTTTTTCCGGCCAACCGTTCTTCTTCACCATTTACCAAATTTCTTACTTTTAATAAGTAGCATTTTGAAACATTGTTCAATTTTAATTTTGACTTATACAATAAACACAGGTTTGTTGATAACAAAATGCTTCTTTTTATGATTTTACCCTAAACAAGAAAATAAAGCCTCTAAGATACGAGTGTTTACTGAGTGTAAAAGAATATGAAAGAAAATATATCATTATAAAAAAAAAAGAGGGCAATAAAGAACAGGAATTATTACAAGAGATAACTTTTGACATAGTATTTAAATTTTAAAGATTAAACTTGATTGGTTTAATGCCAAAAATGTGGGGTTTTAATGTATTTTTTAATGTTTAGTTAAAGTTTTCTTTAAAGTTGATTTAGTTAGATTTTGATGAAAAAGTTTTTTCTTTATTTTTTTTTAATTTTAGAAAACTGAAGATGTTTTCTAGATTTGTATTAAAAAATGTATTGCTGGTTATAATTTTTTTTCCTTCAAAAATGTCCATTTTTTCTATAAAATTCCATTTTTATGTATATATTTCTATAAAAGTCTGTTTTTATACTTTCAAAGTGTTTTGACCCAAATTTGGGGGTGAACTATTTGCCCATAACTGGGATCCTAACAAGTGCTATCACTCCGGGTCAGGTTGGACCTGGGAACAACAGCAATTAAGAGATGGTTCCATGCTCCTCACAACCTCCCAGTCAGAGGCTTTACTGCCGGATGCTGTTTAGTTTGGAATATATAGACTAAACTATCGCCCGGTTCACACTCCACCCACATCTATTGAAAAGGTGAAGAGGCTAAAAATAGTAAAAATTGTTTTTTTTAGTAAAATTTTATTTTGTTATTTTAATAAAAATTGTTTTGGTTTTGAGGGTCATCCCTTGTTTTCTGTTTAGGATGCGGTTTCCAGTTCTCTCTTTTCCAATCTTCTCACTTTTTTTTCAATTGGAGTAGATAGACTAAACTATCGCCCGGTTCACACTCCACCCACGTCTATTAAACAGGTGTAGAGGCTCATCCCTTGTTTCCTGTTTAGGATGTGGTTTCCGGATTTCTCTTTTCCAATCTTTTCACTCTTATGTAGCCCCCTGCACATCAGTGGCGTTACCGCCTTGCTCGGGGTGGTATGATTAAAAAAAAAAATACCCAGGACCAAACTAGATTGAAATGTCAGAAGTCGGAAGAGAGTCCCAAAAGCGAAACATGTGATAGCAAATTATTAGAATGGAACTAACGGTCATATCTTCGCCATTTTAACTGTAAAATATTGTGACCTTGCCGTCAGTCTAATACTGAAATTAAATTCATAGAGTCTTGGTATCATAGAAGAAAGTTCATCAGAACAATTAATATGAAAATATTTATAAAAAGGGTCTAAAGAAACTACTATACGGCTGTGGGAGAGTGACTGAAGCAGAGATGCCAGGTTATGACAAATAGCATTGCAGATTATACTTTATGTTTTACCAATAATTTTAAATACATAGCAGAAATACCAGACGATATATCCTATATTCTAACAGAACCGATCCTAATTATGGAACCATTAGTCGAAAAATGATTTTTCTTGCCAAAAATTAATATTTGAACATCTTAGCTATACTTCTTTTGGTTGGTTGATTGATTTTTTTAAGGCTTTTCAACCCATTGAATAATATATTTAAAGCGAAAAAAAGTTTTTAGCTTTTAGGTTACAGGAATTTTTGAAGAAGAAAATAATGTTCTAGTGATCCAAGTTTTACTTAATAATCCATGTCTCTTCTATAAATACTTTCATGGCTTCTGCTCTGATGAACTTAGCTCACTGGTGCCCACTATATATGCAGTTACTCGAGCCACAAGATTAGCAACTAGGTCCCAGCCTTTTACTGTAAAACCAATAAAATGTAAACGCAAATTCTACTCCAGCTTTTTATCTCACACTTCCCGCACGTTGGATTCCCTTTCGTTCACTTGCTTCCCCGACAGCTATAATCTCCAAGAATTTAAATGTAAAGTCAATAGTCACTTCCTATCTCACTAACCTGCATCCTCTCCCTCATGCTTCTTTCTCCATCCACTCCACTCTCATCAGTATTCTCATCCTTCTCTTACCCACTTCCTTACACCTCCTATAACCTGTCACTCTTTTTCATAACTTTCCTCCCATGTAATCCCCTGCACAACAGTGGCAGTAAAATGCCTTGCTTGGGGTGATATGATTATAAAAAAAAAGATAGATAGATAGATAGATAGATAGATAGATAGATAGATAGATAGATAGCTCGACAGCTATAATCTCCAAGAATTTAAATGTAAAGTCAATAGTCACTTCCTATCTCACTAACCTGCATCCTCACCTTCATGCTCCTTTCTCCGTCCACTCCACTCTAAACAGTATTCTCATCCTTCTCCTAACCACTTCCTATAACCTGTCACTCGTTCTCATAGCTTTCCCCTATGTAACCCCCTGCGCACCAGTAGTAGTAGATTGCTTTTTGATTCAAGGAGTAAAGTCTATTACAGCCTATTAAATAAAAGATTATTAAAAAAAGAAACTATTAAAATAAAAAAAACTGAAATAAAAGTTATTAAAATACAATTAAAAACTATTAAACACTATTAAAATAAAAAAGCTATTAGAAAAACTAAAATAAAAGTTATAAAAAACTATTAACATAAAAAAGCCAAAAGAAAGTTATTAAAATACCATTAAAATTATTAAATAATATTAAAATAAAAACGTTCTTAAAAAACTAAAATAAAAGTTATTAAAAAGATATTAAAATCTATTAAATTAAATAATATTAAGAGACTACTAAAGACTATTAAAATAAAATAAAAACATTAAAAAGTTAAAATACAAGTTATTGAAAACTATTTAAAATTATTAAAAAGGTATTAAATTAAAGACGGTAAAATAAAAGTAATTAAAAATTATGAAAAAATATTAAATAAAATACTAATGTTTAGTAAAATTTTATTTTGTTATTTTAATAAAAATTGTTTTGGTTTTGAGGCTCATCCCTTGTTCCCTGTTTAGGATGTGGTTTCCGGCTTTCTCTTTTCCAATCTTTTTACTTTTTTTTTTCAATTGGAGTAGATAGACTAAACTATCGCCCGGTTCACACTCCACCCTCGTCTTTTGAACAGGTGAAGAGGCTCATCCCTTGTTTCTTGTTTAGGATGTGGTTTCCGGTTTTCTCTTTTCCAATCTTCTCACTTTCTTTTTTTTTTTCAATTGGAGTAGATAGACTAAACTATCGCCCGGTTCACACTCCACCCTCGTCTTTTGAACAGGTGAAGAGGCTCATCCCTTGTTCCCTGTTTAGGATGTGGTTTCCGGATTTCTCTTTTCCAATCTTAAGTAGCCCCCTGCGCATCAGTGGCGTTACCGCCTTGCTTGGGGTGATATGATTAAAAAAAATATTAATGACTATTAAATCATTCAACAGGGTTGTGGCTGATATCACGAAGGAAACTTTATTGAAGGAAAAAAGACGAAATGCTTAGCTATCAGATAGATGAAAGGAAAACAGCGCCTCAAGTTCAAATTCAGGCCTTGTCTGAGGTGTCCCATTTCGCGTACATTAGCATATTTTTTCTTCTATGTGCCCTGTTCCTTTAGAACGTAGGCGATTATGGCTTTCCACGTTTCCCTATCCCTGGTGGCTCTGAGCATGTCATATCCTGTTACACGGTGCAATCCTCGTTCTGTCATCCACCTGATTAGGTCCTTCAAATATGTTGTCCGTTGCTTTCCCCTGTCTATTTTCCCTCTGTCTGGCCTGTTAGTATCGGGTTCTCCAGGCCCTCCTTCCTCATTGCTTGTCCGAGGAACTTCAGCTGTCTCTTCCTAATGCTCAGTATTAATTTCCTTTTCGTTTCCGTCATTTCCAAGGCCTTATCATTGCTCACATGCTCGATCCATGAGATTCGCAGCATCCTTATGTAGAACCACATTTCAGTTGCTTCAAGTTTTTCCTTCATCTTTGATGGTATTGTTCAGCATTCACTGCCATATTGAAGGACGGACAGCACGTAGCAATCCAGTACTCTCTTCCTAGTTTCTATCGAAATCTTCCTGTTTCTTAATACCTTACTCAACTTCTGGATTGCTTCCTTTACCATGCCAATTCGCCTTCGGATTTCTGTGTTGCACTTTCCGTCTTCTGTTATAACACTTTCCAGGTATTTAAATTTTTGTACCTGCTTGATTCTGGTATTCCCGACCTGTATTTGGCATTTTAGGCTGTCCTTAGGAGAGTAGAACAAGCTTGTAATGGGATTCTGGTTTGAAAACCGATAAAAGCACCGTTGATATTTGGACATTACCAGCGAGATCAAGGAGGATTTTTTTTTACTGCTGCCATATTTGGTCGGGTGTTCCTGCTATCCACCTAGGGGTTCCTAACAAAATCCAACGGTGATCGATCTCGACTTTGCAGCTCAAATACAGTCATTTTCTCATCGGCGCAATGTGGCTTCCCTGTGTCTCTTCTACAAATATTTTCACGGCTTCTGCTCCGATGAATTTTGCTCACTGGTGCCTCCTATATACGAATTTACTCGAGCCACAAGATTAGCAACTAGGTCACACCCTTTTACTCTGAAACTATTAGGTTGTCCCAAAAGTTCGTAGACACTTGCGAAATGGGTCTATCTGTTCCAGCACAATAGAGACAAGCGATGGGTTTAGAAAGGCCATGAGACACCGTCGGTTCTTAAACAAGATCGATTCGGCAAGAAAGTCATGTTGTACGTTTGGTGGAACTGTGAAGGAATCGTGCATTTTGAGTTGGTTCCGAATAGTCGTGTTATCAGTGCCGAACTTTACTGTCAGCAACTTGAACGGGTCTACGGAAAGTTGAAGCAAAACTACCCGGCTTTGATCAACCGAAAGCGCGCTTTGATGCAGCAGGACAATGCCAAGCCACACACCGCCAGGATAACCAAAGACAAGTTTGAAGAACTCGATGGCGTTGAGGTTCTGTCACATCCAGCCTACAGTCCTGACTGTGCTCCATCAGATTACGGCCCTTTCCGCTCAATGCAACACTTTCTGAATGGTCGCCGATTCGACTCGTTTGATGAAGTCGAGGAAGCGTGTCAAGAATTCTTTGATTCGAAGCCGGCCGAATGGTACTTTGACCAGATCCGAAAGCTTGCAGATCGATGACAGAAAGTCTTGGAAAATGATGTTCTTTATTTTGAGCTTTAATGTTTGTTGTTTTTCGGAGTAAAATTTCAGTTTTTTTGCAAGTCTTTTCTGGTAACCTTAGATTACTTGGCGAGTAAAATTTTAATTTTTTGCAAGTGTTTACGAACTTTTGGAACAAACTAATAATATAATGTAAACGCAAATTCAATTCCACCAGCTCCTTTTCTCGAGTGTGACCTTTATATGTATATACTTTTGACCTCAGTAATGTTCATTGTTTAAAAAGAGCGATTGTTAGAATTTTAATGAAACCCAAACTTATGAAAGAGAATTAATACATTTTCTGTGCTCTGCAGAATCTGTAACAAAAATATCAAACACTCTTTTTTATTAGATTGCGTATTTACATGAATTTATAACATTCTAAAAATGAGAACAAACAAACCCCATTGCCTTCAGTGGATCATAGGCCATCAATGACACCTTGCTATCGACGAGGGGTTCGTCGATTCTTCTGTAACTTCACAGGTAGAGGTGTGGACTCTATCAAGCCCATTCATCCTCCAGGTGAGGTAGGCCGGTTGCCAATTAAGCAAGCAACTAATAATACAATGAAATATTTAACATTTACCAATTTATAAAGAAATCAATATGAAAACGATTTTTTATGATCATCTCACCCCAAGAAAGGCAGTACTGCCACTAGTGCTCAATGGGTTCTAGAAGAGGAGAGTGACGAGAAAAAGGACAATTACAGGCGTGTCAGAGAATGGGTAAGAAAAGGATAGATATTAATAATGGTATTTTTTATCATCTCACCCCAAGCAAGTCAGTACTGCTACTGGTGCGTCGAGGGTTACATAATAGGAGAGTGAAAGGAGAGGAGAACAGGTCACAATTGGTGTTGAAGAATGGGTAAGAGAAGGACGGGAACAGTGCTGTGAAGAGAGCTGCATGAGTAAATTACAAAGTGAGAACAAGGTACTGGGTGTCAGGGTACGGATGGAAGTCAAGGAGATAAGAGATGACTGTTAAACTTTTGGAGATTGCAGCTGTCAGAAAAGCAAGTGAACGGAAGGGAATTCTACCAGCGAGAAGTGCGAGAAAAGAAGATAGTAGAGGGAAAGTTGCAGTTAGAGTTGATAGTTTTTTTTACTGAAAAAGGGTGGGATCTAGGTGCCAGTCTGGTAGCTTGAGTAAATTCGTCCAGGGAGCTAAGCCCGTCGGAGTAGAATCCATGAAAATATCTGTAGAAAAGATAAATCATCAAACTAAGTTTTAAATTCAGTTCATAGAAAAAACACTTTTTCTGTCTGTGTGCGTTGTGGTACAGTGGATATCGACTCGGAACGAAAAATCGGGGAGCCGAGTTCGAATTCTAGTTCAATCCGTTGTATTCACTTACGCTCAAATACCCTTGAGAAAGGTATTAATCCGTCTCTTCCTTTCAGTTATGGGTTAAATAGTAGGACAGATTGGGTTCTATAGCCTTGATCGGCAATCATTCTACCGCAGAAAGCAATGGCAACCTACTACGGGATAATCTTCTGTCCAGTCAGTCATGTCTCTTTCGAGACATGATCGTCCAAGCGTGTATCACGTATGGCACTTAACTGACTGATTGAATTTCCCTTCATCTTTTTATAGAATCTATTGAGTAACAAAAAACAAACTGTTTTTTTAAATTTCTTCCTCTTCCACCAACATCAAAAACCCTTTAATTCCTCTTCTATTATTTTTAAATATGTTTTTCTATGATTAATTTTACTAGCAGTATAGCCCGGCGTTACCCAGGAGTAATGAAAGCTTTAAAACTAGTTCATGGTCCTGGAGCTCAGACTCAGCCTAAATAATATTTGTGTGAAGTTTGGTGAATATTTGGATAAAAATTGTGGATTTGTATAAAGGACATACAGGCAGATAAACAGACACACACAAAAACATCTTGCATTTTATATATATATATATATATATATATATATATATATATATGATTTTCTGCACTATTGTAAGAATTGCAACCTTGAAAATTCTGTATATCGTTTCTTATGTCTTTGTCTATGAGTGTATCAAATTTGATTAAAATCGGATCACACCATCTATAACCCGATTTTTTCGATTATCGATTTTCGATATTTTTCAAGTGTACCTCGACACAAAACCTAGCTAAGAACACTCGCAGACTCTTATAGTACAACAGTGTAAATTTTCAAGAAAATTGGTTCAGCCGTTTCGGAGTCTATATGTAACGGGTATTACACACACACACACACACACACACACACACACACACACACACACACAAAGTTCCATTTATAAATAAGTTTAGATCTTTTCGGCCCCCCCCTTTTTTTTGCCTCTCAATCTCTCTCTTTTTCCTCTCTAATTTTTTCGCTTCCGCCCTCACTTTTTTTTTACTTCCCTCCCTTACACGTTTTTCCTCTCTTATATTTCTGCCCTTTTTTTCTTGCCTCTCAATCTTACTCAATTTTCCCACTGTAATCTCTGATCTTTTCTGTCCCTTTTTCTTGTCTCTCACTCTTATTCACTTTTCCCTCTCAAATCTCTGATCTTTCCTGTCCCTTTTTTCTTGTCTCTCACTCTTACTCACTTTTGCCCCTCTAATCTCTGATCTTTTCAGCACCTTTTTCTGGCCTTTCACTCCGACTCAATTTTCCACTCAGATATTTTCTGTCCCTTTTTTCTTGTCTCTCACTCTTACTCACTTTTCCCCCTCTAATCGCTGATCTTTTCTGCCATTTCTTTCTTGTCTTACTCACTTTACCCTCTCTAATTTCTAATCTTTTCTGCCCCCTTTTTTTGTCTCTCACTATTGCTCATTTTCCCCCTCTAATCTCCGATCTTTTCTACCCCTTTTTTCTTGTCTATCACTCTTACTCACTAGTCCCCCTCTAATCTCTGATCTTTTCTGTCCCTTTTTTCTTGTCTCTCATTCTTACTCACACTTCCCCCTCTAATATCTGATCTTTCCTGCCCCTTTTTTCTTGTCTCTCAATCTTACTCACTTTTCACTCTCTAAACTCTGACCTTTTCTGCCCCTTTTTTCTTGTCTCTCATTCTTACTCACTTTTCCCCCTCTAATCTCTGACCTTTTCTGCCCTTTTTTCTTCTCTCTCATTCTTACTCACTTTTCCCCCTCTAATCTCTGATCTTTTCAGCCCCTTTTTTCTGGCTTTTCACTCTTACTCACCTTCCCCCTCTAATCTCTGATCTTTCCTGTCCCTTTTTTCCTGTCTCTCAAACTTACTCACTTTCCCCCTCTAATCTCTGATCTTTTCTGCCCCTTTTTTCTTCTCTCTCACTCTTACTCACTTTTCCCCCTCTAATCTCTGATTTTTTCTGCCCTTTTTCTTGTCTCTCATTCTTACTCACTTTTCCCCCTCTAATCTCTGACCTTTTCTGCCCCTTTTTTCTTCTCTCTCACCCCTTACTCACTTTTCCCCCTCTAATCTCTGATCTTTTCTTCCCCTTTTTTCTTGTCTCTCATTCTTACTCACTTTTCCCCCTCTAATCTCTGATCTTTTCTGCCCCTTTTTTCTTCTCTCTCACTCTTACTCACTTTTCCCCATCTAATCTCTGATCTTTTCTTCCCCTTTTTTCTTGACTCTCACTCTTACTCACATTTCCCCCTCTAATCTCTGATCTTTTCAGCCCCTTTTTTCTTGTCTCTCATTCTTACTCACACTTCCCCCTCTAATCTCTGATCTTTTCTTCCCCTTTTTTCTTGTCTCTCACACTTACTCACTTTTCCCCCTCTAATCTCTGACCTTTTCTGCCGCTTTTTTCTTCTCTCTCACTTTTCTTCCTCTCTAATCTCTTGATCTTTTTCTTCCCCTTTTTTCCTTGTCTCTCTATTTTTCTTACCTTTCACTTTTCCCCCTCTTAATCTCTGATTCTTTTCTGGCCTTTTTTTTCCCTGGCCTTTCACTCTTAACTCACTTTTTCCTCGTCTAATCTTTCCTGATCCCTTTTTTCCTGTCCCTCCTGTTCCTCACACTTACTCATTTTCCCCTTTTCCCCCCAATCTTCTGACCTTTTTCTTGCTCCCCTTTTTTCTTCTCTCTCACTCTTTACTCACTCTTTTCCCCTCTAATCTCTGATCTTTTTCTGCCCCTCCCCTCTTTTTCTTGTCTCTCATTCTTACTCACTTTTCCCCCTCCTAATCTCTGATCTTTTTCTGCCTTTTCCCCCTTTTTCTTTCTCTCTCACTCTTACTCACTTTTTCCCCCTCTAATCTCTGACTTTTCTTTTTCCTTCCCCTTTTTTTCTTGTCTCTCATTCTTACCCACTTCTTTTACCACTCTAATCTTCTGATCTTTTCTGCCCCTCTCTCTCTCTCTCTCACTCTTACTCACTTTTCCCCCTTTTCTAATCTCTGATCTTTTTCTTCCCCTTTTTTCTTGTCTCTCACTTCTTACTCATTTCCCTCTAATCTTCTGAACTTTTTCTGCCCCTTTTTTCTTTTCTCTTCACTCTTGCTCACTTTTCCCCTTTCCCCCCTAATCTTCTGATCCTTTTTCTTGCCCCTTTTTTCTTGTCTCTTCATTCTTACTCACTCTTCTTTTCCCTCTTCAATCTCTGATCTTTTCTGCCCCTTTTTTTCTTGTCTCTTCACTCTTACTCACTTTTCCCCCTTCTAATCTCTCTGATCTTTTCAGTTCCCTTTTTTCTTTGTCTCTCATTTCTTACTCACTCTTTTCCCCATCTAATCTCTGATCTTTTCTTCCCCTTTTTCTTGTCTCTCATTCCTTACTTCACTTTTCCCCCCCAATCTAATTCTGATCTTTTCTTCCCCTCTTTTTTCTTCTCTTCATTCTTACCTCATTTCCCTCTAATTCCCTCTGAACTTTTCTGCCCCTTTTTTCTTTTTCTCTCACTCTTGCTCACTTTCCCCCTCTAATCTCTGATCTTTTCTGCCCCTTTTTTCTTGTCTCTCATTCTTACTCACTTTTCCCCCTCTAATCTCTGATCTTTCTGCCCCTTTTTTCTTGTCTCTCACACTTACTCACTTTTCCCCCTCCCCCCCCCCTCTAATCTCTGATCTTTTCTTCCCCTTTTTTCTTGTCTCTCATTCTTACTCATTTCCCCCTCTAATCTCTGATCTTTTCTGCCCCTTTTTTCTTTTCTCTCACTCTTGCTCACTTTCCCCCTCTAATCTCTGATCTTTTCTGCCCCTTTTTTCTTGTCTCTCATTCTTACTCACTTTTCCCCCTCTAATCTCTGATCTTTTCTGCCCCTTTTTCTTCTCACTCACTCTTACTCACTTTTCCCCCTCTAATCTCTGATCTTTTCTTCCCCTTTTTTCTTGTCTCTCATTCTTACTCACATTTCCCCCTCTAATCTCTGATCTTTTCTGCCCCTTTTTTCTTCTCTCTCACTCTTACTCACTTTTCCCCCTCTAATCTCTGATCTTTTCTTCCCCTTTTTTCTTGTCTCTCACTCTTACTCACTTTTCCCCCTCTAATCTCTGATCTTTTCAGCCCCTTTTTTCTGGCCTTTCACTCTTACTCACTTTTCCCCCTCTAATCTCTGATCTTTCCTGTCCCTTTTTTCTTGTCTCTCATTCTTACTCACTTTTCCCCCTCTAATCTTTGATCTTTTCTTCCCCTTTTTTCTTGTCTCTCATTCTTACTCACTTTTCCCCGTCTAATCTCTGATCTTTCCTGTCCCTTTTTTCCTGTCTCTCACACTTACTCATTTTCCCCCTCTAATCACTGACCTTTTCTGCCCCTTTTTTCTTCTCTCTCACTCTTACTCACTTTTCCCCCTGTAATCTCTGATCTTTTCTGCCCCTTTTTTCTTGTCTCTCATTCTTACTCACTTTTCCCCCTCTAATCTCTTACCTTTTCTGCCCCTTTTTTCTTCTCTCTCAATCTTACTCACTTTTCCCCCTCTAATCTCTGAACTTTTCTTCCCCTTTTTTTCTTGTCTCTCATTCTTACCCACTTTTCCCCCTCTATTCTCTGACCTTTTCTGCCCCTTTTTTCTTGTCTCTCACTCTTACTCACTTTTCCCCCTCTAATCTCTGATCTTTTCTTCCTCTTTTTTCTTGTCTCTCATTCTTACTCACTTTTCCCCCTCTAATCTCTGGTCTTTTCTGACCCTTTTTGCTTCTCTCTCACTCTTACTCACTTTTCCCCCTCTAATCTCTGATCTTTTCTTCCCCTTTTTTTCTTGTCTCTCATTCTTACCCACTTTTCCCCCCTCTAATCTCTGACCTTTTCTGCCCCTTTTTTCTTCTCTCTCACTCTTATTCACTTTTCCCCTTCTAATCACTTATCTTTTCTTCCCCTTTTTTCTTGTCTCTCATTCTTACCCACTTTTCCCCCTCTAATCTCTGATCTTTTCTGCCCCTTTTTTCTTCTCTCTCACTCTTACTCACTTTTCCCCCTCTAATCTCTGATCTTTTCTTCCCCTTTTTTCTTGTCTCTCATTCTTACACACTTTTCCCCCTCTAATCTCTGATCTTTTCTTCCCCTTTTTTCTTTTCTCTCATTCTTACTCACTTTTCCCCCTCTAATCTCTGATCTTTTCCGCCTTTTTTTTCTGGCCATTCACTCTTACTCACTTTTCCCCGTCTAATCTCTGATCTTTCCTGTCCCATTTTCCGGTCTCTCACACTTACTAATTTTCCCCCTCTAATCTCTGACCTTTTCTGCCCCTTTTTTCTTCTCTCTCACTCTTACTCACTTTTCCCCCTCTAATCTCTGATCTTTTCTGCCCCTTTTTTCTTGTCTCTCATTCTTACTCACTTTTCCCCCTCTAATCTCTGATCTTTTCTTCCCCTTTTTTCTTGTCTCACACTCTTACTCACTTTTCCCCCTCTAATCTCTGATCTTTTCTGCCCCTTTTTTCTTGTCTCTCATTCTTACTCACTTTTCCCCCTCTAATCTCTGATCTTTTCTGCCCCTTTTTTTTTCTCTCTCACTCTTACTCACTTTTCCCCCTCTAATCTCTGATCTTTTCAGCCCCTTTTTTCTGGCATTTCACTCTTACTCACTTTTCCCCCTCTAATCTCTGATCTTTCCTGTCCCTTTTTTCTTGTCTCTCATTCTTACTCACTTTTCCCCCTCTAATCTTTGATCTTTTCTGCCCCGTTTTTCTTCTCTCTCTCACTCTTACTCACTTTTCCCCCTCTAATCTCTGATCTTTTCTTCCCCTTTTTTCTTGTCTCTCACTCTTACTCACTTTTCCCCCTCTAATCTCTGATCTTTTCAGCCCCTTTTTTCTGGCCTTTCACTCTTACTCACTTTTCCCCCTCTAATCTCTGATCTTTCCTGTCCCTTTTTTCTTGTCTCTCACACTTACTCATTTTCCCCCTCTAATCTCTGACCTTTCTGCCCCTTTTTTCTTGTCTCTCATTCTTACTCACTTTTCCCCCTCTAATCTCTGATCTTTTCTTCCCCTTTTTTCTTGTCTCTCACACTTACTCACTTTTCCCCCTCTAATCTCTGATCTTTTCTGCCCTTTTTTCTTGTCTCTCACTCTTACTCACTTTTCCCCCTCTAATCTCTGATCTTTTCTGTCCCTTTTTTCTTGTCTCTCATTCTTACTCACACTTCCCCCTCTAATCTCTGATCTTTTCTTCCCCTTTTTTCTTGTCTCTCACTCTTACTCACTATTCCCCCTCTAATCTCTGATCTTTTCCGCCCCTTTTTTCTTGTCTCTCATTCTTACTCACTTTTCCCCCTCTAATCTCTGACCTTTCTGCCCCTTTTTTCTTGTCTCTCATTCTTACTCACTTTTCCCCCTCTAATCTCTGGTGTTTTCTGCCCCTTTTTTCTTGTCTCTCACTTTAACTCACTTTTCCCCCTCTAATCTCTGATCTTTTCTGCCCCTTTTTTCTTCTCTCTCACTCTTACTCACTTTCCCCCTCTAATCTCTGACCTTTCTGCCCCTTTTTTCTTGTCTCTCATTCTTACTCACTTTTCCCCCTCTAATCTCTGATCTTTTCTTCCCCTTTTTTCTTGTTTCTTACACTTACTCACTTTTCCCCCTCTAATCTCTGATCTTTTCTGCCCTTTTTTCTTGTCTCTCACTCTTACTCACTTTCCACCCTCTAATCTCTGATCTTTTCTGTCCCTTTTTTCTTGTCTCTCATTCTTACTCACACTTCCCCCTTCGATCTCTGATCTTTTCTGCCCTTTTTTCCTGTCTCTCACTCTTACTCACTTTTCCCCCTCTAATCTCTGATCTTTTCTGTCCCTTTTTTCTTGTCTCTCATTCTTACTCACTTTTCCCCCTCTAATCACTGATCTTTTCTTCCCCTTTTTTCTTGTCTCTCACACTTACTCACTTTTCCCCCTCTAATCTCTGATCTTTTCTGCCCTTTTTTCTTCTCTCTCACTCTTACTCACTTTTCCCCCTCTAATCTCTGATCTTTTCTGTCCCTTTTTTCTTGTCTCTCATTCTTACTCACACTTCCCCCTCTAATCTCTGATCTTTTCCTGCCCCTTTTTTCTTGTCTCTCATTCTTACTCACTTTTCCCCCTCTAATCTCTGATCTTTTCTTCCCCTTTTTTCTTGTCTCTCACACTTACTCACTTTTCCCCCTCTAATCTCTGATCTTTTCTGCCTTTTTTCTTGTCTCTCACTCTTACTCACTTTTCCCCCTCTAATCTCTGATCTTTTCTGTCCCTTTTTTCTTGTCTCTCATTCTTACTCACACTTCCCCCTCTAATCTCTGACATTTCTGCCACTTTTTTATTGTCTCTCATTCTTACTCACTTTTCCCCCTCTAATCTCTGGTGTTTTCTGCCCCTTTTTTCTTGTCTCTCACTCTTACTCACTTTTCCCCCTCTATTCTCTGATCTTTTCTGCCCTTTTTTCTTGTCTCTCACTCTTACTCACTTTTCCCACTCTAATCTATGATCTTTTCTGCCCCTTTTCTCTTGTCTCTCACTCTTACTCACTTTTCCCCCTCTAATCTCTGATCTTTTCTGCCCCTTTTTCTTCTCTCTCACTCTTACTCACTTTTCCCCCCTCTAATCTCTGACCTTTCTGCCCCTTTTTTCTTGTCTCTCATTCTTACTCACTTTTCCCCCTCTAATCTCTGATCTTTTCTTCCCCTTTTTTCTTGTCTCTTACACTTACTCACTTTTCCCCCTCTAATCTCTGATCTTTTCTGCCCTTTTTTCCCTTTTTTTTTGTCTCTCACTCTTACTCACTTTTCCCCCTCTAATCTCTGATCTTTTCTGTCCCTTTTTTCTTGTCTCTCATTCTTACTCACACTTCCCCCTTCGATCTCTGATCTTTTCTGCCCTTTTTTCTTGTCTCTCACTCTTACTCACTTTTCCCCCTCTAATCTCTGATCTTTTCTGCCCCTTTTTTCTTCTCTCTCACTCTTCCTCACTTTTCCCCCTCTAATCTCTGATCTTTTCTTCCCCTTTTTTCTTGTCTCTCACTCTTACTCACTTTTCCCCCTCTAATCTCTGATCTTTTCTGCCCCTTTTTTCTTCTCTCTCACTCTTACTCACTTTTCCCCCTCTAATCTCTGATTTTTTCTTCCCCTTTTTTCTTGTTTCTCACTTACTCACTTTTCCCCCTCTAATCTTTGATCTTTCCTGTCCCTTTTTTCCTGTCTCTCACACTTACTCATTTTCCCCCTCTAATCTCTGAACCTGTTCTGCCCCTTTTTTCTTCTCTCTCACTCTTACTCACTTTTCCCCCTCTAATCTCTGATCTTTCCTGTCCCTTTTTTCCTGTCTCTCACACTTACTCATTTTCCCCCTCTAATCTCTGATCTTTTCTGCCTCCCCTTTTTTCTTCTCTCTCACTCTTACTCACTTTTCCCCCTCTAATCTGTGATCTTTCCTTTCCCTTTTTTCCTGTCTCTCACACTTACTCATTTTCCCCCTCTAATCTCTGACATTTTCTGCCCCTTTTTTCTTCTCTCTCACTCTTACTCACTTTTCCCCCTCTAATCTCTGATCTTTTCTGCCCATTTTCTTGTCTCTCATTCTTACTCACTTTTCCCCCTCTATTCTCTGATCTTTTCTGCCCCTTTTTTTTCTCTCACTCTTACTCATTTCCCCCTCTAATCTCTGATCTTTTCTTCCCCTTTTTTCTTGTCTCTCACTCTTACTCACTTTTCCCCCTCTAATCTCTGATCATTTCAGCCCCTTTTTTCTTGCCTTTCACGCTTACTCACTTTTCCCCCTCTAATCTCTGATCTTTCCTGTCCCTTTTTTCCTGTCTCTCACACTTACTCATTTTTCCCCCTCTAATCTCTACCTTTTCTGCCCGTTTTTTCTTCTCTATCATTCTTACTCACTTTTCCCCCTCTAATCTCTGATCTTTTCCGCCCCTTTTTTCTTCTCTCACTCTTACTCACTTTTCCCCCTCTAATCTCTGACCTTTCTGCCCCTTTTTTCTTGTCTCTCATTCTTACTCACTTTTCCCCCTCTAATCTCTGGTGTTTTCTGTCCCTTTTTTCTTGTCTCTCATTCTTACTCACTTTTCCCCCTCTAATTTCTGATCTTTTCTGCCCTTTTTTCTTGTCTCTCACTCTTACTCACTTTCCCCCTCTAATCTCTGACCTTTCTGCCCCTTTTTTCTTGTCTCTCATTCTTACTCACTTTTCCCCCTCTAATCTCTGATCTTTTCTTCCCCTTTTTTCTTGTCTCTCACACTTACTCAATTTTCCCCCTCTAATCTCTGATCTTTTCTGCCCTTTTTTCTTCTCTCTCACTCTTACTCACTTTTCCCCCTCTAATCTCTGATCTTTTCTGTCCCTTTTTTCTTGTCTCTCATTCTTACTCACACTTCCCCCTCTAATCTCTGATCTTTTCTTCCCCTTTTTTCTTGTCTCTCACTCTTACTCACTATTCCCCCTCTAATCTCTGATCTTTTCCGCCCCTTTTTTCTTGTCTCTCATTCTTACTCACTTTTCCCCCTCTAATCTCTGACCTTTCTGCCGCTTTTTTCTTGTCTCTCATTCTTACTCACTTTTCCCCCTCAAATCTCTGTTGTTTTCTGCCCCTTTTTTCTTGTCTCTCACTCATACTCACTTTTCCCCCTCTAATCTCTGATCTTTTCTGCCCCTTTTTTCTTCTCTCTCACTCTTACTCACTCTTTTCCCCCCTCTAATCTCTGACCTTTCTGCCCCTTTTTTCTTGTCTCTCATTCTTACTCACTTTTCCCCCTCTAATCTCTGATCTTTTCTTCCCCTTTTTTCTTGTCTCTTACACTTATTCACTTTTCCCCCTCTAATCTCTGATCTTTTCTGCCCTTTTTTCTTGTCTCTCACTCTTACTCACTTTTCACCCTCTAATCTCTGATCTTTTCTGTCCCTTTTTTCTTGTCTCTCATTCTTACTCACTTTTCCCCCTCTAATCTCTGATCTTTTCTGCCCTTTTTTCTTGTCTCTCACTCTTACTCACTTTTCCCCCTCTAATCTCTGATCTTTTCTGTCCCTTTTTTCTTGTCTCTCATTCTTACTCACACTTCCCCCTCTAATCTCTGATCTTTTCCGCCCCTTTTTTCTTGTCTCTCATTCTTACTCACTTTTTCCCCTCTAATCTCTGATCTTTTCTTCCCCTTTTTTCTTGTCTCTCACTCTTACTCACTCTTCCCCCTCTAATCTCTGATCTTTCCTGTCCCTTTTTTCCTGTCTCTCACACTTACTCATTTTCCCCCTCTAATCTCTGATCTTTTCTGCCCCTTTTTTCTTCTCTCTCACTCTTACTCACTTTTCCCCCTCTAATCTCTGATCTTTCCTTTCCCTTTTTTCCTGTCTCTCACACTTACTCATTTTCCCCCTCTAATCTCTGACATTTTCTGCCCCTTTTTACTTCTCTCTCACTCTTACTCACTTTTCCCCCTCTAATCTCTGATCTTTTCTGCCCATTTTCTTGTCTCTCATTCTTACTCACTTTTCCCCCTCTATTCTCTGATCTTTTCTGCCCCTTTTTTTTCTCTCACTCTTACTCATTTCCCCCTCTAATCTCTGATCTTTTCTTCCCCTTTTTTCTTGTCTCTCACTCTTACTCACTTTTCCCCCTCTAATCTCTGATCATTTCAGCCCCTTTTTTCTGGCCTTTCACTCTTACTCACTTTTCCCCCTCTAATCTCTGATCTTTCCTGTCCCTTTTTTCTTGTCTCTCACACTTACTCATTTTCCCCCTCTAATCTCTAACTTTTCTGCCCGTTTTTTCTTCTCTATCATTCTTACTCACTTTTCCCCCTCTAATCTCTGATCTTTTCCGCCCCTTTTTTCTTCTCTCACTCTTACTCAATTTTCCCCCTCTAATCTCTCACCTTTCTGCCCCTTTTTTCTTGTCTCTCATTCTTACTCACTTTTCCCCCTCTAATCTCTGGTGTTTTCTGCCCCTTTTTTCTTGTCTCTCACTCTTACTCACTTTTCCCCCTCTAATCTCTGATCTTTTCTGCCCTTTTTTCTTGTCTCTCACTCTTACTCACTTTTCCCCCTCTAATCTCTGACCTTTCTGCCCCTTTTTTCTTGTCTCTCATTCTTACTCACTTTTCCCCCTCTAATCTCTGATCTTTTCTTCCCCTTTTTTCTTGTCTCTCACACTTACTCACTTTTCCCCCTCTAATCTCTGATCTTTTCTGCCCTTTTTTCTTCTCTCTCACTCTTACTCACTTTTCCCCCTCTAATCTCTGATCTTTTCTGTCCCTTTTTTCTTGTCTCTCACTCTTACTCACACTTCCCCCTCTAATCTCTGATCTTTTCTTCTCCTTTTTTCTTGTCTCTCACTCTTACTCACTATTCCCCCTCTAATCTCTGATCTTTTCCGCCCCTTTTTTCTTGTCTCTCATTCTTACTCACTTTTCCCCCTCTAATCTCTGACCTTTCTGCCGCTTTTTTCTTGTCTCTCATTCTTACTCACTTTTCCCCCTCAAATCTCTGTTGTTTTCTGCCCCTTTTTTCTTGTCTCTCACTCTTACTCACTTTTCCCCCTCTAATCTCTGATCTTTTCTGCCCCTTTTTTCTTCTCTCTCACTCTTACTCACTTTTCCCCCCTCTAATCTCTGACCTTTCTGCCCCTTTTTTCTTGTCTCTCATTCTTACTCACTTTTCCCCCTCTAATCTTTGATCTTTTCTTCCCCTTTTTTCTTGTCTCTTACACTTATTCACTTTTCCCCCTCTAATCTCTGATCTTTTCTGCCGTTTTTTCTTGTCTCTCACTCTTACTCACTTTTCACCCTCTAATCTCTGATCTTTTCTGTCCCTTTTTTCTTGTCTCTCATTCTTACTCACACTTCCCCCTTCGATCTCTGATCTTTTCTGCCCTTTTTTCTTGTCTCTCACTCTTACTCACTTTTCCCTCTAATCTCTGATCTTTTCTGTCCCTTTTTTTCTTGTCTCTCATTCTTACTCACTTCTCCCTCTCTAATCTCGGTCTTTCTTGCTTTCTTGTCTCTCTCATTCTTACTCACTTTTTCCCTCTAATCTCTCGGTGTTTCTTCTTTCTTTCTTGTCTCTCCCTCCCTTTCCCCCCTCTAATCTCGATCTTTTCTGCCCTTTCTTGTCTCTCACTCACTCACTTTTCCCCCTCTAATCTCTGATCTTTCTGTCCCTTTTTCTTGTCTCTCATTCTTACTCACTTCCCCCTCTAATCTCTGACCTTTTTCCACCCTTTTTCTTGTCTCTCATTCTTACTCACTTTTCTTCCCTCTGTCTCTGATCTTTTCTTCCCTTTTTCTGTTCTCACTTTTACTTACTCACTTTTCCCCCTCTAATCTCTGATCTTTTCTGTCCCTTTTTCTTTGTCTCTCATTCTTACTCACACTTCCCTTCTGATCTCTCTGATCTTTTCTGCCCTATTTTCTTTGTCTCTCACTCTTACTCTACTTTTCCTTCCCCTAATAATCTCTGACCTTTCTGCCCTCTTTTTTTTCTTGTTCCCTTCATTCTTTACTCACTTTTCCCCTCAAATCTCTGTTGCTTTTCAGTCTGCCCTTTTTCTTAATCTCTCACTCTTACTCACCTTTTCCCCTCTAATCTCCTCTGATCTTTTCTTTGCCCCTTTTTGCCCCTCTTCCTTCACTCTTACTCACTCTTTTCCCCCTCTTAATCTCCTGACCTTTCTGCCCCCTTTTTCTTTCTTCTTCCTCATTCTTGACGCCACTTTTCCCCACCCTTGAATCTCTTGATTTTCTTTTTCCCTTTTTTCTTGTCTCTTACACTTACTCACTTTTCCCCCTCTTAATCTCTGACCTCCTTTCTGCCCCTTTTTCCCCTCTTGTCTCTCATTCTTACTCACTTTTCCCCTCAAATCTCTTTGCTTGTTTTCTGCCCCTTTTTCTTGCCCCTTTTTCTTACACCCTCTACTCTTATCACTTTTCCCCTCTAATCTCTGATCTTTTCTTGTCTCCCTTTTTCTTTCCTCTCTCACTCTTACTCACTTTTCCCCCCTCTAATCTCTCTGACCTTTCCTTTGCCCCTTTTTCTTTGTCTCTTCATTCTTGACGCCACTTTTCCCCTCTAATCTTCCCTGATTCTTTTCTTCCCTTTTTTCTTAAGTCTCTTACACTTACTCTACCTTTTCCCCCTCTAATCTCTCTTGATCTTTTCTGCCCTTTTTCTTGTCTCCCCTCACTCTTACTCACTTTTCACCCTCTAATCTCTGATCTTTTCTGTCCCTTTTTTCTTGTCTCTCATTCTTACTCACACTTCCCCCTTCGATCTCTGATCTTTTCTGCCCTTTTTTCTTGTCTCTCACTCTTACTCACTTTTCCCCCTCTAATCTCTGATCTTTTCTGTCCCTTTTTTCTTGTCTCTCATTCTTACTCACTTTTCCCCCTCTAATCTCTGATCTTTTCTTCCCCTTTTTTCTTGTCTCTCACACTTACTCACTTTTCCCCCTCTAATCTCTGATCTTTTCTGCCCTTTTTTCTTGTCTCTCACTCTTACTCACTTTTCCCCCTCTAATCTCTGATCTTTTCTGTCCCTTTTTTCTTGTCTCTCATTCTTACTCACACTTCCCCCTCTAATCTCTGATCTTTTCCGCCCCTTTTTTCTTGTCTCTCATTCTTACTCACTTTTCCCCCTCTAATCTCTGATCTTTTCTTCCCCTTTTTTCTTGTCTCTCACACTTACTCACTTTTCCCCCTCTAATCTCTGATCTTTTCTGGCCTTTTTTCTTGTCTCTCACTCTTACTCACTTTTCCCCCTCTAATCTCTGATCTTTTCTGTCCCTTTTTTCTTGTCTCTCATTCTTTCTCACACTTCCCCCTCTAATCTCTGACCTTTCTGCCACTTTTTTATTGTCTCTCATTCTTACTCACTTTTCCCCCTCTAATCTCTGGTGTTTTCTGCCCCTTTTTTCTTGTCTCTCACTCTTACTCACTTTTCCCCCTCTAATCTCTGATCTTTTCTGCCCTTTCTTCTTGTCTCTCACTCTTACTCACTTTTCCCCCTCTAATCTCTGATCTTTTCTGCCCCTTTTCTCTTGTCTCTCACTCTTACTCACTTTTCCCCCTCTAATCTCTGATCTTTTCTGCCCCTTTTTCCCCTTTTTTCTTCTCTCTCACTCTTACTCACTTTTCCCCCCTCTAATCTCTGACCTTTCTGCCCCTTTTTTCTTGTCTCTCATTCTTACTCACTTTTCCCCCTCTAATCTCTGATCTTTTCTTCCCCTTTTTTCTTGTCTCTTACACTTACTCACTTTTCCCCCTCTAATCTCTGATCTTTTCTGCCCTTTTTTCTTGTCTCTCACTCTTACTCACTTTTCCCCCTCTAATCTCTGATCTTTTCTGTCCCTTTTTTCTTGTCTCTCATTCTTACTCACACTTCCCCCTTCGATCTCTGATCTTTTCTGCCCTTTTTTCTTGTCTCTCACTCTTACTCACTTTTCCCCCTCTAATCTCTGATCTTTACTGTCCCTTTTTTCTTGTCTCTCATTCTTACTCACTTTTCCCCCTCTAATCTCTGATCTTTTCTTCCCCTTTTTTCTTGTCTCTCACACTTACTCACTTTTCCCCCTCTAATCTCTGATCTTTTCTGCCCTTTTTTCTTGTCTCTCACTCTTACTCACTTTTCCCCCTCTAATCTCTGATCTTTTCTGTCCCTTTTTTCTTGTCTCTCATTCTTACTCACACTTCCCCCTCTAATCTCTGATCTTTTCTTCCCCTTTTTTCTTGTCTCTCACACTTACTCACTTTTCCCCCTCTAATCTCTGATCTTTTCTGCCCTTTTTTCTTGTCTCTCACTCTTACTCACTTTTCCCCCTCTAATCTCTGATCTTTTCTGTCCCTTTTTTCTTGTCTCTCATTCTTACTCACACTTCCCCCTCTAATCTCTGACCTTTCTGCCACTTTTTTATTGTCTCTCATTCTTACTCACTTTTCCCTCTCTAATCTCTGGTGTTTTCTGCCCCTTTTTTCTTGTCTCTCACTCTTACTCACTTTTCCCCCTCTAATCTCTGATCTTTTCTGCCCTTTTTTCTTGTCTCTCACTCTTACTCACTTTTCCCCCTCTAATCTCTGATCTTTTCTGCCCCTTTTCTCTTGTCTCTCACTCTTACTCACACTTCCCCCTCTAATTTCTGACCTTTCTGCCACTTTTTTATTGTCTCTCATTCTTACTCACTTTTCCCCCTCTAATCTCTGGTGTTTTCTGCCCCTTTTTTCTTGTCTCTCACTCTTACTCACTTTTCCCCCTCTAATCTCTGATCTTTTCTGCCCTTTTTTCTTGTCTCTCACTCTTACTCACTTTTCCCCCTCTAATCTCTGATCTTTTCTGCCCCTTTTCTCTTGTCTCTCACTCTTACTCACTTTTCCCCCTCTAATCTCTGATCTTTTCTGACACTTTTTTCTGGCATTTCACTCTTACTCGTCTTTTCCTCTCTTATCTCTTATCTATGACATTTTTCGTTCATCTCACTTCCTTTTTCCACTATTATCATCTCATCTTTTTCTCTTTTTTATTTTTTGCCTTTTTTTCCTTCTCTGATCTTGATTTTTCTCCTTTCAGTCTTCATTTTTTTCCACTCATTAAAAAAATGTTAAAACTAATTTCTTTTTTTCCTTTTTCATTTCTTTTCCCTCGACTAAAATCATTCTTCTCACTTTCTTATTCTGGCTCTTTTTCATCATCAAGTTTAGTTAATTTGTCATTTTGCCCCTATCTTACACGTTGAGGAAAATCTATCTAAACTTATTTATAAATAGAACTTTGTCTGTGTGTGTGTGACTGTGTGTGTGTTTCTGTGTGTGTGTGTGTCCGTTACCTATAGACTCCGAAACGCCTGAACAGATTTTATTGAAATTTTACACAGTTGTACTATAAGCGTCTGCGAGTGTTAGCTAGGTTTTCTGTTGAGGTATCCCCGATAAATATCGATAATCGATAATCGAAAAATCGGGTTATAGAAGGAGTGGTCCGATTTTAATCAAATTTGATACACTCATAGACAAAGACATAAGAAACGATATTCAGAAGTTTCAAGGTTGCAGTTTTTACAATAGTGCAGAAAATCGATAATATATATACATTCATATATATATATATATATATATATATATATATATATATATATATATAAAAGGCAAGATGTTTGTGTGTATGTCTGTTTATCTGCCTGTACGTCTATTTTTTCGGCCCTTTTATTTTAGTTTTTGCTTTGGGTTTGGCTCTAATTGTAGTTGTTAGTCTCAGCCATAATACCATTTACTCAGGGGACTTATTTAGCCTTCAAAATTCAGTTTATGACGAAAAAACTTATTTGATATCTATACCAGGAAATCAAAATTTGACTTAAATCCATTTATTTTCTTTCAGTCTACAGTTTCGCTTTAACTTGAAACAACTATTGTTTTTTTAGTCTTTTGTGCCAACGTCCAAAATGTCTGAGCTCCAGGACCATGGATTAGTTTTAAAGCTTTCATTACACCCGAGCAACGCCGGGCTATACTGCTAGTGAGTTTATATTTTATCTTCTTTTCTTATTTCACCTTTCAATCTATTATCGACACTTTAATATTGTTTCTACCTCCCGTCGATGAGAAAGTGACTGGAGTCGAGCTGCCAGATTAGGATCGACTACATTGCAGATTCTTCTCTGGATTTTTCCAGAACCCCGAGATAAATAGAGTGTCGCCTGACCAGTTACGACAGCAGTATTCAATGCACAGGCTAATGGTATGCTTGTAAATGTGCATGATTGATTCAGACGAAAAGAACTTCCTGGTCCGACACAGGGACCCGACCTTTCTAGCAGGAGATTTAGCTATTCAATGTAGTCGTTCCACATGAGGTCAGCTGAGAGAGTGAAGCCGAGGAAGCGCAGTGTATTGTGTTCATGGAGACTAGCATGGTCCATGCTGATAGGGAGGTGGGGTAGAATTGTCTATGGTGGTTAAAAAACAGCAGCTTCGTTTTGGAAGCATTAGAATTTACGAGCCATAAATTTCAGTCAGTTAAGTCAATACGTGATACACGCTTGGACGATCATGTCTCTTCCGAGACATGACCGACTGGGCAGAAGATTATCCAGCAGTAGGTCACCATTATTTTCTGCAGTAGACTGGTTACCGACCAACGCTATAAAACCAAATCTGTCCTGTTATTTAACCCATAACTGGAGGGAAGAGACGGATTAATACCTTTCCCAAGGGTAATTGCGCGTAAGTGAATGCAAAGAATTCAATTGGAATTCGAACTCGGCTCCCCGATTTATCGTTCCAAGCCGGTATTCACTGTACCACAAGGCACATCCTTATAAACAATTACTAACTGATAAAAACACGTGAACTAACTATAATGAAATATTACTTACAATTTTATGAAAATCTGAATTATTTGCAATTCACCGATGTTTTGCGAAAACTTCGAACGACCACAATTCGCCAGCTTTGCCAATTGTTATTTATCAGGGTACTTAGCGACATCATTTAAGATTTCTTCATCGGTCTCTACTTGACTGACAATGAATAATCAATTTGATGATTATCTCGGCAGACTTAGAAAAAATTAGCAACGATTTAAAAAAAAAATCAAAATTGTTTCAAATAGAAAAGGGGCTGAATTTATAATGGCTTTAGTTTCCGGCCTTGGATTTCTATTGATTATGTATCCTTGAAACTAGATCACAATGAAAACAAAAAAACAAAAATGGAAAAAGTTAAAATTATTTAAACCACTTATTGATCTGCGTATATTTCTAAGATGAGGTAGTATTTACAGTATTTACATTATTCGAACTATTGTCCTCATCTTTGTTGCCATTTGTACGACGTTTAATAATAGATCATTCTATTTGTCTATATTTCTGAGATGAGGTAGTATTTACAGTATTTACATTATTCGGACTATTGTCCTCATCTTTGTTGCCATTTGTACGACGTTTAATAATAGATCATTCTATTTGTCTATATTTCTGAGATGAGGTAGTATTTACAGTATTTACATTATTCGGACTATTGTCCTCATCTTTGTTGCCATTTGTACGACGTTTAATAATAGATCATTCTATTTGTCTATATTTCTGAGATGAGGTAGTATTTACAGTATTTACATTTTTCGGACTATTGTCATCATCCATGTTGCCATTTGTACGACGTAACTTGCAGGGTTAGACTTCTAATAGAGGCTTTACGTTAGGAATGGAGTTCATATACCCCAGTGTTTGTAATAAAGGGTTCGGTTCGAAATTCCTATCACCTGAAGAAGACCGGAGCGTACAACGGCCGAAACGTCGTATAAATGGCAACAAATATGAGGACAATAGTCCGAATAATGTAAACACTTACTGATCGAAATGAAACACAAAAGCATAATGAATGCTAAATCACCTAAGCCAATTCCCCTTTTCCATTTTACGGGTGGACCAGTTTATTTAAGTAGTGCCGTCTTTTGTAATGATAGAAACTGAACAGGAAGCGGTTTCTTTATTGGAATTGGTAACCCGAGGAAGGCTACTAAGACGCCATGGGCTGCTGGAAGTGAAAGAGAACGAAAAGATACACGCTTGGGCGATCTTGTCTCGAAAGAGACATGACTGACTGGGCAGAAAATTATCCCACAGTAGGTTGCCATTGCTTTCTGCGGTAGACTGGTTGCCGACCAAGGCTATAGAACCTAGTCTGTCCTGTTATTTGACTCATTGCTTAAGGGGAAAAAGATGTATTATATTATTAAGTAATAATTAGTGGGGGATCAGTTTATTACTTCATATCAATATAGAACTGATCCCCTACTTTATGTCCAGTAATAGTCATAATTATGTTTCCAACTATTATATTCAGTCAGTCAGTTAAGTGCCATTCGTGATACAGGCTTTTGGCGATCATGTCTCAAAAGAGACATGACTGACTGGGCAGAAAATTATCCCACAGTAGGTTGCCGACCAAGGCTATAGAACCCAGTCTGTCCTGTTATTTAACCCATGAATGGAAGGGAAAGACGAATTAATACCTTTTCCAAGGATATTTGCGCGTAAGTGAAGGCAATGAATCTCAGCTGGAATTCGAACTCGGCTCCCCGATTTCTCGTTCCGAGCCGATATCCAATGCACCACAACGCACATATTGAGAAGAAAATCCAGAAATAAGTAATTACTATAAGAAATATCAAAGTTCAGGGCGGAGGACGTTAGAAGTTATAGAAGTTATAGGAGTTATAGAAGTTATAGAAGTTATAGGAGTTATAGAAGTTATAGAAGTTATAGGAGTTATAGAGTTATAGAGTTATAGAAGTTATAGGAGTTATAGAAGTTATAGGAGTTATAGAAGTTATAGAAGTTATAGAAGTTATAATTATAGGAGTTATAGAAGTTATAGGAGTTATAGAACTTATAGAAGTTATAGGAGTTATAGAAGTTATAGGAGTTATAGAGTTATAGAAGTTATAGGAGTTATAGAAGTTATATAAGTTATAGAAGTTATAGGAGTTATAGAGTTATAGAAGTTATAGGAGTTATAGAAGTTATAGAAGTTATAGGAGTTATAGAGTTATAGAAGTTATAGAGTTCAAATAGAATTTAAAAAGGAACTGGAAATCCAACCCTAAACTGGAACGAGAGACAAACATCTACCTCTGTTAAAAAACCAGGTAAGTTTGTGTACCGGACGATAAACCTGTCTAATTTTATTTTATTATAAAAGAAAAAAAAGCAAATAGTGTTACGAGGATGAATTTAGACAAACCTCTGCATGGCCAATATCCAGAACGTGCGAATAAATCCAATGTTGACAAAGTTAATACTCATCGATGGTTACATGCATCTGGATTAAAATCTGAAACTGAAGGCTTTATTCTTGCAGCACAAGACCAAAGTCTTTTCACTAGAAACTTTCAGGCAAATATTATGCATAATAATATGGATCCAAAATGCAGGTTTTGTGATAAAAAAACTAAGAAACAATAGATCATCTAATTTCAGGATGTTCTGTACTTGCCCCAAATTAATATAAAAATCGCCACGATAGAGTTGGGCAATATTTACATTGGACAATGTGCAAACATTATGGAAAATCTGTAAACAAACACTGGTATGAACATCACCCAGCACCGGTTACAGAAATAGAAGATGTAACCATTCTATGGGATTAAACCATCTACACAGACAGAAAAATTGAAGCAAACAGGCCAGACATTATTGTTAAAAACCAAAAGGAGAAAACTTGTCTATTAATTGATATGGCTTGTCCAGCGGATTGTAACATAGCAATCAAGGAATTTGAAAAACTGTTAAAATATAAAGACCTGGAAATTGAAATAGAAAAAATGTGGAAATTGAAAACAAGAGTTGTGCCAGTGATAGTAGGTGCACTTGGAATGATAAAAAATGGAACAAAACAACACATTGAAAGAATCCCTGGAAACCCCAGCTTAAGAGATATACAAAAAATTGTCTTATTAAGTACAGCACACACACAAAGGAAAACTTTATCTATGTAACGCTAGGGATGATAGGGAAGATAGAAAAACATGAAATTGGGCCATAACAACACGCCACGACCTGCCTTAGGTCTCCCCGCAGACTTGGTTGGTAGTGAGACCAAAGCAGAAATCGAAATATGATGAAAAATGACATAATAATAATAAAAATAATGTATAAAACGTTATAATAATGGACTCTATTGATTCCTAAGTGTTATTCCGAAAAAGTTTTAATTCAGGAAGTAAAAATAGAGAAATTAAGAATAGAACATTTTGGAAAATTGTGGAATGTTCCAGTAAAATCTAGAGAGTTCGAAAGGTTCTAGAAATATGCAAATTAGGTGTTACCCCTTATAAAAATTTGTTTTCGGGCAGTGAGTAGTTAGTTGTTACCAGGGCTTCCTGTTGTTGTCAACTCCGGTTGTGATTCAAGGATTTATATCCAGCCGAAAGAATCTGTAACAAAAGTTGCCGACCAACTAAAACCTGAAAAAGAACCACGTGGAACAAAAAGGGTAAATACATATTTTTGACTGTTTCATTGACCATAGTTAAAATTATTCTTTATATACTCATTTGAGGATTTCCAAAAAGTATAGCACTTAACTTCCTCGCCAACTTAATTGGGTAAAGATACTTGACTCCTTACCTTCCCCTTCTCTCCTCGTAACACTTGCCAGTAGTAAACTCTATGCTTTTTGTTTTGAATGCAATAAAAATTTGTATATTTATTTTTCTGTGTGTTTTGTAATTTAAATATTTATCTGTGATTCATCTCTGAGTTTTGGTCAATAATTTTTTTCCTATTGTTACACTTAACACGTAACAATAGGTAATAAAAAATATTTCAAAGTTCAGGTTGAGACTTTAGGAGTATATAGTTGATGTAGAATTTAAAAAGAACTTGAAACCCTAACCTAAAAAGGAAGCAAAGGATAAAATTCTATGCCTGTCCAAAAAAACAGTGGGGGTGGTATGTGAACTGGAGGATAGGCGACCCTATGTAATATGCTAAAGGTATAGAGTGGAAGTAGACTTTTAAAAGAACCGGAAAACCAGTCATAGAGAGGAAACTAGGAATAAGCCACCAACACTTTTCAAAACACCAGGGAGAGCGTAAACTGGGTAATAAGAAAAGAAAATCTACAGCGTAAGAGATAAGGAGGTGAAGTAGAGGGAAACGGAAACACAATCCTAAAGTGAAAATAAGGGAAAAGCCATCTACTCCTGTTTAAAAAACCGTAGAGGAGTGTGAACCTGATGATAGACGAACCTATCTACTATGTTAAAGGTACAGAGATAAAGTAGATTTTAGAAGTAACCGGAAACCCATTTCTAAGTAGAAAATAAGGGATTAGCCATCTACTCCTGTTTAAAAAACTGTAGAGGAGTGTGAACCTGATGATAGACAAACCTATCTACTATGTTAAAGGTACAGAGATAAAGTAGATTTTAGAAGTAACCGGAAACCCATTTCTAAGTAGAAAATAAGGGATTAGCCATCTACTCCTGTTTAAAAAACCGTAGAGGAGTGTGAACCTGATGATAGACGAACCTATCTACTATGTTAAAGGTACAGAGATAAAGTAGATTTTAGAAGTAACCGGAAACCCATTTCTAAGTAGAAAATAAGGGATTAGCCATCTACTCCTGTTTAAAAAACCGTAGAGGAGTATGAACCTGATGATAGACGAACCTATCTACTATGTTAAAGGTACAGAGATAAAGTAGATTTTAGAAGTAACCGGAAACCCATTTCTAAGTAGAAAATAAGGGATTAGCCATCTACTCCTGTTTAAAAAACCGTAGAGGAGTGTGAACCAGATGATAGACGAACCTATCTACTATGTTAAAGGTACAGAGATAAAGTAGATTTTAGAAGTAACCGGAAACCCATTTCTAAGTAGAAAATAAGGGATTAGCCATCTACTCCTGTTTAAAAAACCGTAGAGGAGTGTGAACATGATGATAGACGAACCTATCTACTATGTTAAAGGTACAGAGATAAAGTAGATTTTAGAAGTAACCGGAAACCCATTTCTAAGTAGAAAATAAGGGATTAGCCATCTACTCCTGTTTAAAAAACCGTAGAGGAGTGTGAACCTGATGATAGACGAACCTATCTACTATGTTAAAGGTACAGAGATGAAGTAGATTTTTCAAGGAACCGGAACCCCAATCCTAAGCAGAAAACAAGGGAAAAGCCATCTACTCATGTTCAAAAGACTTCAGAGGAGTGCAAACCAGACGATAGGTGAACATATCAACTCTGTTAAAGGTACAGAGTTGAAGTAAACTTTAGAAGGAACTGGAAACCTAATCCTAAGTAGAAAACAACAGATATGCCATCTACTCCTGCTTAAAAGAGCGTAGAGGAGTGCGAAGCGACGATAGATAAATCTATCTATTACGTTAGAGGAAGAGAGTTGAAATAGACTTTAGATGGAACTGGAAGTCTAATCCTAAGCAGAAGACTAGGTTTAAAACACAAAAAAGAGTGTGAACCAGGTGATAGTCGAACCTTTCTACATGTTAGAGGCAGAGAGTTGAAGTAGACTTTAAAAAGAACCGGAAGTCCAGTCCTAAGCAGAAAACAAGGGATAAACAACTATTCCTGTTTAGAGGAGGTAAACCAGACGATAAGCGAACTTATCTACTACGTTAGAGGTATATAGTTAAAGCAGAATTTACAAGGAACTGGAAACCCAATCTTCAACAGGAAAGTAGGAAAACACCCGTACAGTTACCAGAAGTCAGTGGAGGTATGGGAACCTGACGTTAAAGGTATAGTGTTAAAGTAGATTCTACACGGAACTGGAAACCCAATCTTCGACAGGAAAGACAGTATATACCTATACGCCTTACCAGAAGTCAGGGCAGGTATGTGAACAGCACGTTAGACTAACCTATCTACTACGTTTGTGGTATAGAGTTAAAGCAGATTTTACAAGGAACTGGAAACATAATCCTAAACAGGAAAGACAGAATACACCTATACGCCTTTACAGAAGTCAGGGTAAGTATGTGAACTGCACGATAGGCGAACCTATCTACTACGTTAAAGGTACAGAGTTGAAGTAGATATTAGAAAGAACCGGAAACCCAATCCTAAAAAGGAAGAAAAGGATAAATCTTTACGCCCGTGTAAAAAAAATTAGGAAAGCACGTGGATTGAACGATAAGCAAATCTATCTATTACTTTAGAGGTATAATGTTGAAGTAGAAATTAGAATGAACCGGAAACCTTATCCTAAAGAAAGAGCAATAGTTAAACCTTTACGCATGCCCCAAAGACAGTGGAATTATGTGAACTGGACGATTGGCGAACCTATCTACTACGTTAAAGGTACAGAGTTGAAGTAGATATTAGAAAGAACCGGAAACCCAATCCTAAAAAGGAAGAAAAGGATAAATCTTTACGCCCGTGTAAAAAAAATTAGGAAAGCACGTGGATTGAACGATAAGCAAATCTATCTATTACTTTAGAGGTATAATGTTGAAGTAGAAATTAGAATGAACCGGAAACCTTATCCTAAAGAAAGAGCAATAGTTAAACCTTTACGCATGCCCCAAAGACAGTGGAATTATGTGAACTGGACGATTGGCGAACCTATCTACTAGGTTAGATGCATAAAGGTGAAGTAGACTTTGAAAGGAACAAGAAACTCAATCCTAAAGAGAAAACACGGGATAATTTTCTACTTGCTTTTATTCCTGTTGTGTGTCCCTAACTGAAACCAATAATATTGGTTAATTTGTAGTAGCAGAGACGAACTGTTCACCTGAAACCTTGCGGATGTTGTCTATGTCCTTTACTTGCAGACGCCCTCTCCTCTCTAAATAAAAACAGTTATTGTTTTATTCAAACCCAGAAGAATTGTGGACATAAATCTTCTATGATTGAGGATAATCTACTTGCTTTTGAACCGAGCTGTAGGTAGTACTGGGTTAAATGGTACCAGTAACACACTTAGAATGACCTGGCGTAATATATACAAGGTAACCAAAAAGTTCTGTCCGTTTTTAAAGGAAAAAAAGAAAACGCTTCACAGTATGTGTAACTTATATTTAGTCTTCGAAGTAATCGCCATCGGCATCCAGCTGTTCAATGCCCTTGCGGTAGAACTCTGAGGGTTTTGACGCAAAGAAGTCTGTGAGGGCTTTGTGCAAGTCTGCTTCATTGGTGAAGGATTTCCCACGAAGATGATTATCCAGGGAGTGGAAGAGGTGTTAATCAGATGGCGCAAGGTCAGGTGAATAAGGTGGATGGCACAAAGTCTCCTACCCAAGTTGCTGTATGGTATCCCTGACCACTTGCCTGACATGAGGCCTGGCGTTGTTATGGAGGAAAAGCACACCTTTGCGATTCACCAGTGCTGGCTTCTTTTGGCGCAATGCCTGTTGCACACGTTTCAGTTGCTGCAAGTATAGGTCTCCAGTACCGTTTGGCCCGTTGGTAGCAATTCATAATGAACCACTTGACTACCTGTCCACAAGACACAAAGCATAATATTGCGTGGGTGCATAGGCGATCTTGCGATGTGAAGGACAGCATCCTGAGGAAACCACCAGTGTCTGGAACGTTTGGGAATTTCGTACAAAACCCACTTTTCATCATTGGTAGACACTCGATTGAATAAGGTATGGTGGCGAGAAAGCAGCGATACGCAAACAGTCATTCGTTGTCCCTTGTGGACCTCCAACAGCGTTTGCAAAACCCACTTGCTCAGTTTGTACGTCTTACCTAGGCAGTGCAGGTGAAGTCTGTTCCATCGGAAACGTTGCAAGTTCACCACACGTTAAACTACTGTCCTCTTCAATAGCCGCCTTCAGGACTCCGTCATTCAAGACTTGTGATCGTCCACTGCGAGGCTCATCATCGAGAGACAAATCTCCCGACTTGAATTTTCGAATCCAACGTCTTGCAGTACGTTCATCCACAGTACTAACTCCAAACGCTTGACATATGCGGCGACTTAATGCAGCTGTTGTTAATCCCACTTTGAAGTCGTAAAACAAAGAGCCCCGAACGAGATCTTTAGAGACTTCCATCCTTCTCACAGCTGTCCGGCTTATAACTGATGGCCGGGCACGATGCGCGTGTTTGTTTTTTATAACGTCTGATGTTCCTACTTCTGGCTGTCTGAATTTGAAAACAATTGCTACACGTATTTCGTATATATTTCAACTTCATTCAATGGTTAATCAAAAAATGGACAGAACTTTTTTGGTTACCTTGCTATATATATATATATATATGAAATGAATTGTTTGAACATTATTTTTTATCGATACTCGTATTTAAGTATATATTCTGTTTTTAATGAAACAGTATTATATATTTATTTCTACCGGCCTGAATAAATTTTATATTATGAAAATGTGTTCCATTCGGCAGGATTCGAACCTGCGACCCCTATCTAGATAGGGGAAACTCCCATTCTGATCTGGTAACGTCTTAGACTTCTCGACCACGAATAGACCCCAGTCTAAACGAGGTTTTTATGGCACACATTTTCGTAATAAAAATTTATCGTAAATAATCATGCCGGTAGAAATAAATATATAATGCTGTTTCATTAAAAACAGAATATCTACTTAAATACGAGTATCGATAAAAAATAATGTTCAAACAATTCATTTCAAATTGTCGGTTGCTTATAAACCAAGTTTCGTTAAAATTCGTTGATTTCCGTAATATATATATATATATATATATATATATATATACACTACCGTCCATAATTATTAGGCCACCCCAATGTTTTTAAAAAATGATGAATTTCATACTATTTTTTAGTATTTATTGCCAAGTGAATAATTGTAAATGAAATGGTGTAGAAAAGTCGAGAAGGGGTAGCGAATGAAAGCATCAAGAAAGGACTAACTATAAACTAAAATCAAATTTGTACAAAATTTTCAATATCTAGGAAAGGTTAGAACAAAGGACAGAATGGGGCACACTGAAATCCGAAGAATATTAGTATGGCCAAAGAGGCATTTCAGAAACTAAGCAGAGTATTAGAGACAGAAAATCTTCGTTAGGAACAAAGAAAGGAGTACGTTACAGTTACGTGATATACACTACTGGCAATAATTATTAGGCCACCCCAGTATTTTTTTTTCTTTTTAAATGATGTATTTCATACTATTTTTAGTATTTATTGCCAAGTGGATAATTCTAGATGAAAATAGAATGGTTCTTTTGTTCTTATTACTTTGCAAAATTTTACGAGGCAAATAGCGACAATTTACCCATCGCCTCCTGTAGATTTTCTCTCTCTCTCTCTCTCTCTCTTTCTCTCTCTCTCTCTCTCTCTCTCTCTCTCTCTATATATATATATATATATATACTACCGGCCATAATTATTAGGCAACCCTAGTTTTTTATAAGAAATGATGTATTTCATACTATTTTTAGTATTTATTGCCAAGTGGATAATTCTAAATGATAATAGATTGGTTCTTTTGTTATTATTACTTTGTAAAATTTTACAAGGCAAATAGCGACAATTAACCCATCGCAAACTGTAGATTTGCTATATATATATATATATCTATACATACACTAGTGGTCATAATTATTAGGCCACCCTAGTTTTTTTTTTAAATGATGCATTTCCTACTATTTTTAGTATTTATTGCCAAGTGGATAATTCTAAGTGAAAATAGAATGGGTCTTTTGTTAATACTGCACAATAACATGGTCCATCAAATGAACTGTTCTGATGTCCAGTTTTTGTGCTATCTTCCCTATGCTAGTCTCTTCTTATTGGCTGGCCGAAGCAAAGGCTTCCTGGCTGCCTTGTAAAATTTTGCAAAGTAATAACAACGAACCATTTTATTTTCATTTAGAATTATCTATTTGGCAATAAATACTAAAAATAATATGAGATACATATATATTTTTTTAAAACTGGGATGTCCTAATAATAATGGTCGGTAGTTTATTGGCAGTGAATGCTGAACAGTCTCCTTAAAGATGAAGACGAGAACTGAAGCAACAGAACATTAGTTCTACAGAAAAATGCTAAGGATAACATGGACCGAACATATTAGCAAAGATGAGGTTTTGGAGAAAATCGAAACAAAAAAGGAAATTTATTCTTAACATCATGAAGAGACAGTTGAAACTTCTGGGGCGTGTAGCGAGGACGAAGAGTTTGGAAAAACTAATCCTCACAGGACAGATTGAGGGTGAGAGGAACAGAGGAAAGAAGCGAGTAACGTATTTAATGAGCTTCAGTAAATGGGTGACAGAAAAGAAATAATAAAAAGACAAAATTTATTAAGAGCTACAAGGAACAAGAAGTTGTGGAAGGCCATGATCGCCTACACCCTGAAAGAATAGTCCATTATGTTTTAGATTTTATCTGAAGATATCAAACAGTTCTTTCTTCTTTCATTTTCTCACTGAAACTAAATAGCCTGTCTGATTTTCTTTTAAGAAGTAAGGGCGTACAAATACAAAGATTTGAAACTAATAGTGAATGCTGGACAATATCATCAGAGATGAAGGAAAAATTTGAAGCAGCTGAAATGTGGCTCTACAGAAGGATGCTGCGGATATCATGGACCGAGCATGTGAGCAATGATGAAGTGTTGGAAAGAATGGAAACGAAAAGAACATTAATATTGAGCATCAGGAAGAGACAACTAATGTTCGTGGGACATGCAATGAGGACAGAGGGCTTGGAGAACCTGATACTAACATACCAGATAGAGTGAAAAAGAGTTTGAGGAAAGCAGCGGGGCCTGAGCAGATGAATAACAGAATGGGGGTTTCGTAGTATTACAGGAGAAAGTGTGCTAAGAGCGACCGGGGATAGGGAGACGTGGAAGGCCATGATCGACTGAGACTAGCCCTAGCCATGACCCTAACACTAGCACTCGCACTAGCCCTAGCACTTTCCCCAGACCTAACCCTAACCCTAACCGTGACACTAACCTCAACACTAACCCTCAAAAACGGAATAGCCAATTACTTCGAATTGACGAGAGACATTAAACATCACCTTGTTTCTTTTTTTCGTTTTATTACTGAAACCAAGTACAGTCTCTGCTACGTTTTTCCGTCTTTCTATGTGATCAAAACGGAATAGCATATTACTTTGGAGGTATTGCCTAGGGATGTTAAACACCGCTTTCTTTCTTCTTTTCCTTCTATGTCTGAAACCAAGTAGCGTCTCTGCTATGTTTTCCGTCTTTCTATATGATCAAAACGGAATAGCCAATTACTTAGGAGGTTTTGACGAGAGAAGTTAAACGCCGCTTTTTTTCTCTTTTCGTTTTATTACTGAAACCAAGTAGCGTCTATGCTATGTTTTCCGTCTTTTTATGTGATTAAAAATGAATACCAATTACTTTGGAGGTCTTGACGAGAGACGTTAAACACGACTTTGTTTCTCTTTAGGTTTTATCACTGAAACCAAGTAGCGTCTCTGCTATGTTTTCCCTTTTTATGTGATTAAAAATGAATACCAATTATTTTCGAGGTCTTGACGAGAGACGTTAAACACGACTTTGTTTCTCTTTAGGTTTTATCACTGAAACCAAGTAGCGTCTCTGCTATGTTTTTCCGTCTTTCAACATGATCAAAACGGAATAGCCGACTCAGTAGTTCGGCTGCAATCGCTCTTTCATCGACGTGACGTGGCCTCCTTATGCCTCTTCTGCAAACACTTTCACGACTTCTGCTAAAATGAATTTAGCTCTCTGGTGCTTCCTATATATGAATTTACACGAGCTAGTAGATTAGCAACTAGGTCCCACATTTTACAGTGAAACCAATAAAATGTAACCGCAATTTCTACTCTAACAGCTTCTTTTCTCACACTTCCCGCCTGTGGAATTCCCTTCCGTATAATTGCTTCCCCGACAGCTACAATCAGGTCAATATACACCTTCTATCTCACCAACTCGCATCCTTTCTACCAAACTCTTTTCTCCATCTTCTCCACCGCCATTACACCGGATTCGAATCCGTCAATTACAATCCCCCTGACATCAATTATAACCTAATCCTCTTCTTTCATCACTTTCCACTATCTCACGACTTAAGCAACAGTCGCAGTAAAACTGCCTTGCTTGGGGTGAAATGTATAAAAAAAAAAATTATTTAGTTTCTATTGACAAGAGACGTTAAACAATACTTTCATTCTTCCCTTCCTTTTCTTACTGAAACCAAGTAGCGTCCCCGCTAAGTTTTCCGTCTTTGTGATCAAAACAGAATAGCCAATTACTTTGGAGGTCTTAACAAGAGACGTTAAACACGACTTTGTTTCTCTTTACGTTTTATCACTGAAACCAAGTAGCGTCTCTGCTATATTTTCCGTCTTTTTATGTGATTAAAACGGAATAGCCAATTACTTTGGAGGTCTTGACGAGAGACGTTAAACACGACTTTGTTTCTCTTTACGTTTTATCACTGAAACCAAGTAGCGTCTCTGCCATGTTTTCCGTTTTTTTATGTCATTAAAGCGGAACAGCCAATTACTTTGGAGTTATTGACAAGAGACGTTAAACACCGCATTCTTTCATTTTATCGTTTTATCACTGATATCAAGTAGTGCGGCTGCCATGTTCTTCCGTCTTTCTATGTGATCAAAACGGAATAGCCAACTACTTAGAAGGCATTGACGAGAAACGTTAAACAGACTTTCTTTCTTCTTTTCGTTTTATTACTGAAACCAAGTAGCGTCTCTGCTTTTTTTTTGTATTTTCGTTTTTCTATCTGATCAAAACGGAATAGCCAATTTGGAGATTTTGACGAGAGACGTTAAACACTGATTTCTATCTTCCTTACGTTTTTTTACTGAAACCAAGTAACGTCTCTGCTGTGTTTTCCGTCTTTGTTTGTGATTAAAACGGAACAGCCAATTACTTTGGAGGTATTGACGAGAGACGTTAAACACGACTTCATTTCTCTTTCGTTTTATCACTGAAACCAAGTAGCGTCTCTGCTATGTTTTCCGTCTTTTGATGCGATTAAAAAGAAATAGCCAATTACTTTGGAGCTATTGACGAGAGACGTTAAACATCGCTTTCTTTCATTTTATCGTTTTATCACTGAAACCAAGTAGTGTGGCTGCCATGTTCTTCCGTCTTTCTATGTGATCAAAACGGAATAGCCAACTACTTAGAAGGCATTGACGAGAAACGTTAAACAGACTTTCTTTCTTCTTTTCGTTTTATTACTGAAACCAAGTAGCCTCTCTGCCTTTTTTTTTCCGTCTTTCTATCTGATCAAAACGGAATAGCCAATTACTTAGGAGATTTTGACGAGAGACGTTAAACACCGATTTCTTTCTTCTTTACATTTTTTTTACTGAAACCAAGTAACGTCTCTGCTGTGTTTTCCGTCTTTGTTTGTGATTAAAACGGAACAGCCAATTACTTTGGAGGTATTGACGAGAGACGTTAAACACGACTTCGTTTCTCTTTCGTTTTATCACTGAAACCAAGTAGCGTCTCTGCTATGTTTTCCGTCTTTTGATGCGATTAAAAAGAAATAGCCAATTACTTTGGAGCTATTGACGAGAGACGTTAAACACCGATTTCTTTCTTCTTTACATTTTTTTTACTGAAACCAAGGAGCGTCTCTGCTGTGTTTTCCGTCTTTTCATTCTATCAAAACCGAATGGCCCATTATTTATGAGGAATTGTCAAGGTGTAAAGATCGTACTAATTAAGGAAGGGGGGATCAGAAGTGTAATAGGCAATATCTGCCTGTGCGTTTGTGTATGGGTATTGTGTACGTATCTGAGGAAATCGTAAATGTTAATAAAACGTTTGTTCAGATGTGTGAGTGTAACGAAAAATCAGGACTAAAATTTATAGCGTTTGTGATTTTTTTTTGTATGTCTGTGTGCGGACGCGTGTGTATATGCAACCATGTGTACGTGTGCGCTCGTAAAAGACAAAAGACCTCGGTAAAAATTGCCCCTCCAAAAATAACAAAAGTCTTTATATAGACACGCAGAAGCTCTCGTAAATTGTTTACAAAACCAATGCGATTAAAGACAAGTGTCTGTGTCGCCATAGTTTTAAAATCCTTGTAGATTAAATGATGACATCGTAATGAGAACGGGGCCCCGGTGGAGAAGATGGAGGGGAGCGGAGGGGCGACATCTTGGAGGAAGCGGAATTGAGGGTGAGGTTTTTGTATTTGAGGTTGAGGGAGTGCTGGTGAGGGTGGAATTGGGATTAACAAGAGTTCTGAAATGCGAGTGTATTTGGTGGTGGCGGCGGTTTGGTGAGGCCGGGGGAAAGTTAACGGCCTCGTGTCTCCAGCGTTTATCTTGCATCGTCGCCATATTGTTATTGTGCAGGAATACTGGCTCACCACTATACTTGATCCGCTCCGCCACCAGCTTAACAACCGCCGCCGCCGCCACCTTCAACAGCGCATTTCTTTATCTTCAGTCTCTTTTCTGTGTTTGTCTTTCACGTTTACACCCACGCACTCACTCTTACACATGCGCGAGTATAGAAACTGAGATATACACATGAATACACATTTGTGTTTCCGTGGAGTACACACGCTCACACACATACGTCTATATATATATATATATATATATATATATAATATAAAGTGTGTGAGAGAGTGTAAACACACACACACACACATATATATATATAAAGTGTGTGAGAGAGTGTAAACACACACACACACACACATATATATATATATATAAGTGTATGTGAGAGTGTGCGTGTATAAATACACACATGTAACAAATATATTTATAAAGACAGTGAGTGATATATATATATATATATATATATATATATGAGTGTTTATAGAGACAGAGCAAAGTGTGAAATAGATAAACATATATATATATATATATATATGTGAGAGAGAGAGAGAGAGAGAGTGTGTGTGTGTGTGTATAAATACACATATACAACATCAATTTATAGAGAGAGACAGTGTGAGATAGACAGATATATAATATATATCTGTCTATATATTTATGTATGTGTGTATATATATATATATATAGAGAGAGAGAGAGAGAGAGAGGGATACATAATTTAATTCGTATATATATATATATATATATATGTATATATACATATATATATACATATATATATATATAATTATGTATGTATATATATATATAGATAGATAGATCGATAGATAGATAGGTAAATAGATAGATATGGATATTAATGAATATACATACAGATATACACACAAATATACACATATGATAAAAAATAATTTTTTGTGTTAATAAAATAGTACTCTACTTAATATACAAAGTTTTAAAGTATATATTAATAAATATAAATATTATCCTACGTCTATAGCACGGCTCGAACACGGATTATAAGATGCATATTTTAACTTAAACGCACACACACACACACACACTCACACACACACACACACACACACACACACATACTTTGCGAAATTTTGCAAGGCAATGAAGCAAAGATGAACTCGTCCGAATCACCCTAAATTTTCTTCATTCTTTCTTTGATGCAACTGCAATATAGGTAATTATTAAATGTTTATGAATTCATTTGATGCACATTGTATTGTGCAGTATTAACAAAAGAACCATTCTATTATCATTTACACTTATTCACTTGGCAATAAATACTAAAAGATAGTATGAAATACATAATTTTTCTTTTTTAAACACTGGGGTGTCCTAATAATTATGGCCAGTAGTATATATATATATATATATATATATATATATATAAGCACTGAATTAGAACACTTTCAGCTATATAATGATGATATACACGCTAAAACGTCTGTCTGCTTCTACCGGGCGCCTGTATCTCAGCGGTAGAATCACCGACTGACGCCAATTCAGTCGGGTTCAATCCTGGGTAAAAAGCAATCGGCTGTCTAACCATACTGATGAGCTGTGATACAGTGAAACATATCTCCCTGCGGATGACTATATAAATATATATATATATATATATATATATATATATATATATATCTGTAAAGACACTTTTTTAAAGAGGGAATGTATTCTCCGTGTGCCGGCGAAATACTTTCAATGATATAATATGAATTTGATTTTAACTGACCGACAGAACTATTGTTGAGAACTGAGGAGACTGCTTTCCTCGTCAAACGAAACATGTTGGACGCCAACTGCCAAACGGATTGGTATTTGGGATGAGAGCATATTCCTTGAAACAAAAGAATGTCTCATATACTGTTCGCCTAATTTTTTTTTTTTTTAATCATTTCACCCCGAGCAAGGCGGAAACGCCACTGATGTGCAGGGGGCTATATAAATGCAAAAAGATTAATTAGAAAAGAGTGAGGAGTACAACCTCGTTAGAAAGGAACAATAGAAAGCTGAGAAAGCAGGTGCGATGACAGATACATAGGTGGAGAGAAAGGGAAGGTTATACGGGGGTGGGGAGAGAGCTAGAGTCCAGTGGTTAGTAGATGAGTATTGACTTTGCATTTAAATTTCTGGAGGTTGTAGCCGTCAGGAAAGCAAGAATACGGGAGCGAGTTCCACAGGCGGGAAGTGCGAGAGAAGAAGCTGCAGGAGTAGAACTGTCGTCTGCATTTGGTTAACCTGACTGTGAATGGGTGGGACCCAGTTGCCAGTCTGGTTGCACGAGTAAACACCTGTTGAGGAGGCATCATTGACTTAAGTTCGTCTGAGCAGAAGCCATGAAAGTATTTATAGAACAGACAAAGGGAGGCCACATTTCGACGATGGGGAAGTGGCTGCAGTCGAGTCGCCAGATCAGTACCTATCACATTACAGACTCTCCTTTGGAGCCTGTCAAGAACACTGAGGAGAACGGCAGGGGCACCTGACCATAAACGGCAGCAGTACTCAATGCACGGATGGATGGTTTACTTGTATATATGCAGGATTGCATATCAATAAAATTATTAGATGCAATCCGATGCTGTCTTTTACCTGAGACTACGATTATGTCAGACTGTCGTAAAGGATATACTTTCCTTGAGGCACGATCCAAATTATATTCAGCTGACTGTAAAAAAGAATATGAATTTCGTTGACCCAGAAACATTAGCTCACAAAAGATCGGTTATAAATGTCAAATCAAAATTTGTTTAGCTTTCAATGAAGTTTCTAGATAGAATAAGCCTCCCCATTATTGGGCTCAATCCAATTTTCTATTGTTATCTGAGACTACGATTATGTTGTACTGCTGGAAGGATATATATATATCTTTGAGAGATGATCCTAATTATATTCATCTCACTGAAAATCACGTTATGAATTTCGTTGACCCTGAAACATCAGCTCACAAAAAATGAATTCTAAATTTAAAATCAAAATTTGTTTAACTTGCCAGGAATTTTGTAGGTAGAACAGCCTTCACATTATCAGATGCTGTAATTTTACTACAGAGTAAGATCATATCGGACTGCTGGAAAGGATGGATATGTTTAAGGGATTATCCTAATTGTATGAACAGGTGAAGAGACTCATCCGTTGTTTCCTGTTTAGGATGCGGTTTCCGGTTTTCTCTTTTCCAATCTTTTCACTCATTTCTTTTTTTTTTTTTTTTCAGTTGGAGTAGATAGACTAAACTATCGCCCGGTTCAAACTCCACCCACGTCTATTGAACAGGTGAAGAGGCTCATCCCTTGTTTCCTGTTTAGGATGTAGTCTTCGGCTTTCTCTTTTCCATTCTTTCTACCCTTACGTAGCCCCCTGCGCATCAGTGGCGTTATCGCCTTCCTTGGGGTGATATGATTAAAAAAATTAAATTCATCTGACTGTAAATCACGGTATGAATTTCGTTAACCCAGAAAGATTAGCTCACAAAAAATAAATTGTAAATTTTAAATAAAATTTATTTAGATTGCCATTAAGTTTCGTTATGGTGCTCTGTCTATATTGGAATAAGCTCTTCGTCCTTCCTCTTCCCACCTGCGAGACTTTCTTAAACGAGGCAGTCAAGACGCAGTGTAACTTAACGGTTCGGACGGACACTTCTACCTGCTGATTAATAACACTCTTATTTTGTATATACGTTTTGTTAATTTAATACACTGTTTCAAGCGACCTTCTTCTTTTCGTGTCCTTCTTCCTGGCCCTAACAGGCCACAAGAGGTCTCTAGATAGAATAATCTTTGCATTACGGGACACAATCCAATGCTCTACTTTTACCTGAGACCACAATTATGTCGGACTGTTAAAAAAGATGTAAATCTTTGAGGGATGATTTCAATTATATTCATCTGACATTCATCACAGTATGAATTTCGTTGAACTAGAACCTTCGGCACACAAAAAATAAATTTTAAATTTCAAATCAAATGTTTTTAGCTTCCCATTATTTTATTTTTTATTTTTTTTAAAGAAATAACTACATCGACAATATTGGATACAATCCTATATTATAATTCATCTGAGGAAGGATATACATTTTTTTCGGGATAATCAAAATAATATTCATCTAAATTTCAATGAAAGTGTGAATTTTAGTGACATCAGCTCACAAAAATGAATTCTAAATTTAGAATCAAAATTTATTCAGATTGTCATGAACTTTTTTTTTAATCATATCACCCCGAGCAAGGCGGTAACGCCAGTGATGTGCCGGGGGCTATGTAAGAGTGAAAAGATTAGAGCAGATAAAGCCGGAAACCACATCCTAAACAGGGAACAAGGGATGAGCCTCTACACCTGTTCAATAGACGTGGGTGGAGTGTGAACCGGGTGATAGTTTAGTCTATCTACTCCAACTGAAAAAAAAAGTGAAGATTGGAAGAGAAAACCGGAAAGCACATCCTAAACAGGGAACAAGCGATGAGCCTCTACACCTGTTCAATAGACGTGGGTGGAGTGTGAACCGGGAGATAGTTTAGTCTATCTACTCCAACTGAAAAAAAAGTGAAGATTGGAAGAGAAAACCGGAAACCACAACCTAAACAGGGAACAAGAGATGAGCCTCTACACCTGTTCAATAGACGTGGGTGAAGTGTGAACCGGGCGATAGTTTAGTCTATCTACTCCAACTGAAAAAAAAGTGAAGATTGGAAGAGAAAACCGGAAACCACAACCTAAACAGGGAACAAGAGATGAGCCTCTACACCTGTTCAATAGACGTGGGTGGAGTGTGAACCGGGCGATAGTTTAGTCTATCTACTCCAATTGAAAAAAAAAGTGAAGATTGGAAGAGAAAACCGGAAACCACATCCTAAACAGGGAACAAGAGATGAGCCTCTACACCTGTTCAATAGACGTGGGTGAAATGTGAACCGGGCGATAGTTTAATCTATCTACTCCAATTGAAAAAAAAAGTGAAGATTGGAAGAGAAAACCGGAAACCACAACCTAAACAGGGAACAAGAGATGAGCCTCTACACCTGTTCAATAGACGTGGGTGGAGTGTGAACCGGGAGATAGTTTAGTCTATCTACTACAACTGAAAAAAAAAGTGAAGATTGGAAGAGAAAACCGGAAACCACAACCTAAACAGGGAACAAGAGATGAGCCTCTACACCTGTTCAATAGACGTGGGTGAAGTGTGAACCGGGCGATAGTTTAGTCTATCTACTCCAACTGAAAAAAAAGTGAAGATTGGAAGAGAAAACCGGAAACCACAACCTAAACAGGGAACAAGAGACGAGCCTCTACACCTGTTCAATAGACGTGGGTGAAGTGTGAACCGGGCGATAGTTTAATCTATCTACTCCAATTGAAAAAAAAAGTGAAGATTGGAAGAGAAAACCGGAAACCACATCCTAAACAGGGGACAAGGGATGAGCCTCTACACCTGTTCAATTTCATGTATAAAGACTTTCACATTTATGAAAATATATAGTAAAATATTCGTTTACAGTACTGTTGCACATGACCGTGCACACTCATAAAATACTGTACACATGTAATGCACAAGTTAAAAACATAAATTACATAATCTTATATATTTGAAAAGTGTAAAAATGATACAAAAGTTACAAAAACTTCTTTTGCTATGTGAAAATTTAATAAGATTCATAAACAGTTTAACATTATAGCAAGTTGTGTCAAGTCTCTCATAGGCTGAAACTACATAAGAAAGAATATGAGATCCATTGTGTTCGCCAGCTGGAAAACTACTTTCAAAGCATATGTCTTTTGTTTGTTTTTTAAATAGTGCAATATATTTTATAATTTATGTATTTCACATTTTTTACTGTTTTTTCTGATGAAAAAATACCTATTTTCCGATTAAATAAATTAAATAAAATTTTTTTATGATTTTTGACTTTCTGGAATTTCCACCATTTTTCGTAATTTCCATGATAGTAAATTATATAAATATATATACTCCGATGAACTTAGATCACTGGTGCCCCCTAGGTTCGAATTTGCACGAGATACTAGATTAGCAACTAGATCCCACCCTTTTACAGTGAAATCGATAAAATGCAACCGCAACTTCTACTCCAACAGTTTCTTTCCTCGCACTTCCTGACTGTGGAATTCCCTCCCACACGATTGCTTCCCCGACGGACACAATCTCCAGGAGTTTAAATGTAAGGTCAATAGACACCTCCTAACACACTAACCTTTCCCATTCCTCCTGACATTCCCTATGTCTAACCACTCCTTCTCTTTACCTTCCCCTATGTAGCCCCATGCGCAATAGTGGCAGTGGAATGCCTTGCTTGGGGAGAGATGATTAAAAAAAAATATATATATTTTTTTTAAAAACAAGACTGCAAAATGGCGAGGGAACATTATTTTTCAAATTTTGTATTTGTTTGATTTTAATATCTCTAATTTGTAATTCACTTTTTAGGCTCTAGAAAAAACAGGCTCCGCATCATTGGTGACAATCAGTTTCTGTACTTTCACTTAAGAAAACTATCATGTTCGAACCTACGAAAGGATATTTATCTTTGAGGGACCAATCCAATTTTATTTATCTGGGTGTAAAGGGGCGTAAGACAAGGATGTGTCTTTTCACCGGATCTGTTCAACTTGTACAGCGAGAATTTTTTTTTTTCATCATATCACCCCGAGCAAGGTGGTAACGCCACTGATGTGCAGGGGGCTACATAGGAGTGAAAAGATTGGAAAAGAGAAGCCGGAAACCACATCCTAAACAGGGAACAAGGGATGAGCCTCTTCGCCTATTCAATAGACGTGGGTGGAGTGTGAACCAGGCGATAGTTTAGTCTATCTACTCCAATTGAAAAAAAAAGCGAGAAGATTGGAAAAGAGAAAACTGTAAACCACAGCCTAAACAGGGAACAAGGAATGAGACACTACACCTGTTCAATAGACGTGGGTGGAGTGTGAACCGGGCGATAGTTTAGTCTATCTACTCCAATTGAAAAAAAAAGAAAGTGAAAAGATTGGATAAGAGAAAACCGGAAACCACATCCTAAACAAGAAACAAGGGATGAGCCTCTTCACCTGTTCAATAGACGTGGGTGGAGTGTGAACCGGGCGATAGTTTAGTCTATCTACTCCAATTGAAAAAAAAACAAAAAGAAAGAAAAGATGTCAATATAGTAACTTTATGGAATAATCAATAAAATAAAAACAGATTGTAAGGTAGAAATCAAACTTTGATTTCCTTCATTAATGAAGGAAATCAATTCCAAGTGTCATTATTGTAACTTTACATAAAACATTTTATAATAATAATTTTGCTTGTCTTTTCTTTGTTTTTACAAAATAATATTAAATAAAGTGCTAAGATGAAATTCAAACCTTGGTGTCTTTTTTTTTCTTTTTAATTGTAATTTAAAAATAGTTTCTACTAAAACAAACAAACAAAAAAAGCCTACAATCATTCATTTTAAGCAGTTTTGCCTCAGCTTAAAATACTTGTGGTAATGTCAGGTTTAATCAAACAGGTCTTCTCTCTTGGTGGATTTGACAATATGCATATGAATACAGGCAAGCATTAGCCAATAGCCAGTGTGTGTCTGAAACTGGTAGAGCTATATAACAATGCTTTTTCTTAGTTGAAAAAAGAGCGCTCTCAACATGTGAAAACCAGACAAGACAAATATATTTTTTTCGTTTTTTAAGAATGATAATTAAAATCTAATGCTTAGAAGTTATGCCTGGATTCGTAATCGGTGGCCACAATTTTAACAACCTAAGATACGCAGATGATACAGTGCTGATAGCATACATAGAAAGGAAACTACAAGATCTCCTACAGAAGGTAGCTAAAGAAAGTAACAAGAAAGTACTATAAATAAACTGCAAGAAAACCGAATGCATGGTCATCAGTAAAAAGGGCAGCCCAATATGCCAAATACAGGTCGGGGATACCAGAATCAAGCAGGTACGAAAATACAGGTCGGGCAGACTAGAATAAAGCAGGTACAAAAATTTAAATACCTGGAAAGTGTTATAACAGAAGACGGAAAGTGCAACACAGAGATCCGAAGGCGAATTGGCATGGCGAAGGAAGCATTCCAGAAGTTGAGTAAAGTATTAAGAAACAGGATAATTTCGCTAGAAACAAAGAGGTGTGTACTGGATTGCTATGTGATGTCGGTTCTTCAATATGGCAGCGAATGTTAAACAAAGAAAGTAACTAAAAAGGACTAGAAATAAACTGCAAGAAAACCGAATGCATGGTCATCAGTAAAAAGGGCAGCCCAATATGCCAAATACAGGTCGGGGATACCAGAATCAAGCAGGTACGAAAATTTAAATACCTGGAAAGTGTTATAACAGAAGACGGAAACTGCAACACAGAGATCCGAAGGCGAATTGGCATGGCGAAGGAAGCATTCCAGAAGTTGAGTAAGGTATTAAGAAACAGGACAATTTCGCTAGAAACAAAAAGAGAGTACTGGATTGCTTCAATATGGCAGTGAATGCTGGACAATATCATCAAAGATGAAAGAAAAACTTGAAGCAGCGGAAATGTGGTTCTACAGAGGGATGCTGCGAATATCATGGATCGAGCATGTGAGCAATGATGAGGTCTTAGCAATAAGGGAAACAAAAAGGAAATTAATAGAGCATCAGGAAGAGATAGCTGAAGTTCCTGGGACACGCAATGAGGAAGGAGGGCTTGGAGAATCTGTTACTTACAAGCCAGATAGAGGGAAAAGGAGACAGGGGAAAGCAACGGATAACATATTCGAAGGACCTAATCAGGTGGATGACAGAACGGGGGTTGCATGGTGTAACAGAAGGCTTGCTAAGAGCCACCGGGGATAGGGAAACGTGGAAAGCCATGATCACCTACGTCTTGAAGGAACAGGGCACATAGAAAAATATATATGCCAACTGTTTATAAGAAATTATAATGTGGGTATAAAATGGGGGATCAATTCTATATTATAATCAACATATAAACTTATCCCTCATTTTGTGGCTATTCTAATTTCTATGCATTTATATTCTAGATTTATGGGCTTGAGCTAGTGGATGACAGAACGGGGGTTGCATGGTGTCACAGGAGAAGGCGTGCTAAGAGCCACCGGGGATAGGGAGACGTGGAAAGCCATGATCGCCTTCGTCTTGAATGTAAAGGGCACATAGTAGAAGAAATTACAGTATAAATTTCGTTGCCCCCAGAAACATCAGTTCATAAAGACGAATTCTAAAATTCGTTTAGCATCCCATGAATTTTTTTTATTTTGTCGGCTGTCATATTTACGAGACAGAATTCTAGGATGAAAAAAAAGGAAAATCTAGCCGTAATTTTATGTAATTTTACTTGATTTAAAGAAATAATTTATTCATTCATTGTTTTTCTAGTTTTTCTTCTTATGAATGTTCCAAAGACTCTCTCAAGAAAAGTAAATTTAATAATAATATTTTGTTTTAATCGCATCAACCCAAGCAATGTGAGACCGCCACTGGTGTGCATTGGGATGGGATTACAGAGAGATCAAGTGAAAGAGAAAAATGGTAGAGCCAATGTTGAAGAAATGGTACAAGGTGGATAGAATTCAGGGAGATAGAATAGGGTAATTAACGTCTCCTTTAAACTTATGAAGATTGTAGCTATCTGTGAAATAAGTAAACGGAAAGGAGTTCCACGAGCGTGAAGTGCGAGAAAAAAAAAGCTCGAGAATACTGCAACTTAATTACTATATAAAGTTTCGATGTTTAATAAGCCCTCATCAGGGAGTTCATTAAACACCGAAACCTTGTAGCTATTAATAATAATAATAATAATAATAATAATAATAATAATAATAATAACTAAGGAAAAAATAAAGCAAAAAATACAACTGAAGGCTCAAAGAATAAGACGCTATGAGAAAAGAGCAAGATTTTACAGACAAAACAAGATTTTTCAAACCGATACAAAGAGATTTTACAGGGAAATACGTAAAAAAAAGAATTGAAGTGACACTCCCCCCACCCAGCGAATGGAAGAAGTTACACAGTTCTGGGAAAAGATATGGGCTTGCCCTAAAGAACATAGCAAGGAAGTACATTGGATTGCACAAGAGATAGAACGAATGAAAAATAAACCAGAACAGACATGGGCTGGAATTACAGAAGAGGATGTTAAATTTGCACTAAAAAAAGCACACAATTGGAAATTCCCAGGTATAGATAAAATTCCTAACTTTTGGCTATATTATTTAAATACAGCACATAAAAAAACTAGCCAAAGAACTTCAAGAAATGGTTGACGATCCCACTAAAATTCCTGCATGGATGACCAAAGGAGTTACATTTCTTCTACCCAAGAATGGTGACACAAACAACCCGAAAAACTACAGACCAATTACATGTCTTTCGACAACATATAAACTATTAACATCTATTTTAACAAAACAGACATATTTATTCTTAGAAAGTAATGACATGATACCGCTTGAACAAAAAGGGTGCAAACGTGGCTGTTATGGATGTAAAGACCAATTGCTTATTAACAAAATGATCCTGGAAAACTGCTACAGTACAAAGAAAAATCTTAGTACTGCCTGGATAGATTATCGTAAGGCATTCGATAGTGTGCCACATGCCTGGATTTTAAAGACTTTAAATATATACAAGATATCGCCCGTCATCATCAATTTCATCAAACAGTGCATGTCTATATGGAAAACAACCCTTTACCTCAATCATATAAATGGAACCTATAAGTCTGATGAAATAAACCTCAAAAGAGGTATATTTCAAGGTGATTCTTTATCTCCCTTACTATTCTGCATATCATTAATAGCACTAACCAGTCAACTTAATAAGACAGAATGTGATTATAAAATAGGCCAAAAGAAAATAAGCCATCTATTTTACATGGATGACTTAAAGTTATATGCTAAGAATGATAATGAGCTGGAAGGTCTTCTGCAAACTGTAAAATGCTTCAGCGAAGACATTGGAATGAAATTTAATTTGAATAAATGTGCTAAAGCTACAGTTTTACGCGGATCAATACAAGAAACATCCTCAATTAGCCTAGACCCTGCTGTAACAATAAAAGAATTGAAACCAGAAGAAGCTTATAAATACCTAGGTGTAAATGAGAGCGAAAACATTCACCATAAAAAAATGAAAGAAATAGTGCGTAAAGAGTACTATAGAAGGCTACGAATGATATTAAAAACTGAATTAAATTCACAGAACAGAGTTATGGCCATTAATAGCCTTGCAATCCCAGTTGTCCAATATAGCTTCAACATCTTAAACTGGACTCTAAACGACATCAGGCGAATGGATGCTAGAACAAGAAAGCTTCTTTCTAAGCATAAGATGCATCATCCAAAAGCTGATGTAGACCGTCTATACATACCCCGTAAAGAAGGTGGAAGAGGTCTTATTCAGCTGGAATTGTCATACAAGACAACAACTATTGGCTTACTAACGTACATAGAAACAACAAAGGATTGGATGATGCAATTAGTAAGGCAACATGAAGAAAGAAAGAAAAAATATTCAATAATAAAAGAAGGCAGTAAATACAAACAAGATTTCCAGTTAGTAGATTCTGTAGAAAATCAAAACAGAAGCCAAGAACCAACTATTGCGGCAAAAAATATGAAAATGAAAGCCAAAGATAAAGCTCTTGAACAGATGAAACAGCGCTGGCAAGACAAACCTCTGCATGGCCAATATCCAGAACGTGCCAATAAATCCAATGTTGACAAAGTTAATACTCATCGATGGTTACGTGCATCTGGATTAAAGTCTGAAACATAGGGCTTTATTCTTGCAGCACAAGACCAAAGTCTTTTCACTAGAAACTTTCAGGCAAATATTATGCATAATAATATGGATCCAAAATGCAGGTTTTGTGATAAACACCAAGAAACAATAGACCACCTAATCTCAGGCTGTTCTGTGCTTGCCCCAAATGAATATAAAAATCGCCACGATTGAGTTGGGCAATATTTACATTGGGCAATGTGCAAACATTATGGAAAAGCTGTAAACAAACACTGGTATGAACATCACCCAGCACCGGTTACAGAAATAGAAGATGTAACCATTCTATGGGATTACACCATCTACACAGACAGAAAAATTGAAGCAAACAGGCCAGACATTATTGTTAAAAACCAGAAGGAGAAAACTTGTCTATTAATTGATATGGCTTGTCCAGCGGATTGTAACATAGCAATCAAAGAATTTGAAAAACTGTCAAAATATAAAGACCTGGAAATTGAAATAGAAAAAATGTGGAAATTGAAAACAAGAGTTGTGCCAGTGATATTAGGTGCACTTGGAATGATAAAAAATGGAACAAAACAACACATTGAAAGAATCCCTGGAAACCCCAGCTTAAGAGATATACAAAAAATTGTCTTATTAAGTACAGCACACACTAAGGAAAACTTTATCTATGTAATGCTAGGGATGATAGGGAAGATAGAAAAACATGAAATGGAGCCATAACAACACGCCACGACCTGACTTAGGTCATCCCGCAGACTTGGTTGGTAGTGAGACCATAGCAGAAATCGAAATAATGATGAAAAATGACATAATAATAATAATATCTGGCGCTCACTTATATCTAAACCTATTTATAAATGGAACTTTGTGTGTGTGTATGTGCGTGTGTGTCCGTTACCTATAGACACCGAAACGGCTGAACCGATTTTCTTGAAAATTTACACAGTTGTACTATAAGCGTCTGCGAGTGTTCTTAGCTAAGGTTTGTGTCGAGGTACCCCCCAATAAATATCGAAAATCGATAATTGAAAAAATCGGGTTATAGAAGAAATGGTCTGATTTTAAATAAATTAGATACACTCATAGACAAAGACATAAGAAACGATATTCAGAAGTTTCAAGGTTGCAGTTCTAACAATAGTGCAGAAAATCGCTAATATATATATATATATATATAAAAGTCAAGTTGTTTGTGTGTGTATCTGTTTATCTGCCTGTCTGTATTTTTTCAGCAATTTTATTTTAGTTTTTGCTTCGTGTTTGGCTCTAATTAGGTATAATTTTAGTTCTTAGTCTCAGCCATGATACCATTTACTCAGAGGAATTATTTAGCCTTCAAAACTCAGTTTATGACGAAAAAAACTTATTTGATATCGATACCAGGAAATCAAAATTTGACTTACGTCCATTCATTTTTCTTTCAGTCTACGGTTTCGCTTTAACTGGAAACAACTATTGCTTTTTAGTTTTTTGTGCCAGGACCATGAATTAGTTTTAAAGCTTTCATTACACCCGAGCAACGCTGGGCTATACTGCTAGTAAAACGTAAACACATACACACAAACAGCGGACGGCTCTCCTGCCATTCTGAAGATGAGATTCTGATCTTGAAATATTAATGAAAAATAAATAAATAACACCCAACACAATCTTCATTATACTAAGCACATTGTGATAGTCTTCTAATACCTATCCATACACTCTATATATATATATATATATATATATATATATATATATATATATATATATAATACTGCTTAATTAAAAACAGAATATCTACTTAAATATGAGTATCGATCAAAAATAATATAAAAAAATCATTTCAAATTGTCGGTTGTTTATAACCAAGTTTCGTTAACCTTCGTTAATTTCCGTACCATGTATACATTTGTTGACATTACGATACATTTCAGAGCAGATATGGTTATTGCGATGAGTTGAAAATTGTGTTATATAGGCTTGATTAAAATTCCCGTTTAGACTAATGGTCATTTGTGGTCGAGAGGTCTGAGACGTGCCAGATCACATGGTAGCTTCCCCTATGTGGATAGGGGTCGCAGGTTCCAATCCTGCCGAATGACACACATTTTCGTAATAAAAATTTATCGTAAATAATCAGGCCGGTAGAAATAAATATATAATACTGATTGATTAAAAACAGAATATTTACTTAAATACGAGTATCGATCAGAAATAATGTTCAAACAAATCATTATATATATATATATATATATATATATAGACAGGAAATCTAAGCAAGAGCCAACAACCAATTTCCCTGACGAGCCGTAAGGCGAAACCGTGGTAGGTTGTTGGCTCTTGCTTAGATTTTCTGTCTTTGTTTGCTCTACTTTTGTACTGAGCGCTTTAGTGTTAGGGTTTTCCTCTTGGGTTTTTTGTCTTTCTTACGCGTGCTTGACTTTTTGTTCATGTACTTCGTTTGTTTCTTTTTTTTACTTCCTCTTCTTTTCCTTCCGAGTTCGTTCTCGGTGTGTTGTACAAGATGATTTAAATTATAGCTTAATTAATACTAGTTTCGGCAGAGTTAGTTCTGTTACTATTGGTATTGTTATTACTATAGTTAATATTATATATATATATATATATATATATATATATATATATATATATATATATAATGCCAAAAGAGACGTATTTCGTCTTGTAATGGCAAATGTAAGGATTCTTATTTTGCAACAAATATTTATTGACAGAGGTGAGAAAATATCGTTAAGGAATACCGAAGTTTTAAAATTTAATAATGCTGATAAATATACGTCAGATTAACTTAAAGTCAATGTAAGTTATGGAGAAAGTTAAGTGATGTAATGCAACTACAAATAAACGTTGTTGTCCTCATTTTTATTGCCTTATTCACCATGTTGTGAAGAAGGTTGGAGCGTACAACGGTCGAAACTTCGTAAACATTATAACGTATATATATATATATATATATATATATATATATATATATATATAGTATATCGAGGCAGCAAGTAATTTTCTAAACATATGCTGTGAAATATAAGAGACAATGAATGTCTATTATGTTTAATCATGAGCCGTTCTAAACGTCGTATTTCTGCTTTAATTTAAGTTGAAAATAAAGACAAAAATTCTCCAACATTTGGATAATTATTTATTGGTTTTCTTCTAAGCTTTCGGCTCACATGAGCCATCTTCAGAGAGGTTGTTTAAACTGAAATATTATAACATCCACCATCACCGTATATATAAAACGTAATCGTCGAAAACATCTTACAAATTACATGCCGTTTTCTTGTTATCGATTTGACAATGTTCAGAAGCGGTTATGGTGTGTTTTCTAAAATACTAACCCTCACGCCAATCCAGTAGTGCATGGCACGTGACTGCTTCGACCAGTCACTCTTTCACAAGAATGATCACACAGTAAAAACTACGATGTAAGTGCAAGACACGGAGAACAAACGTCCCTAAAATAACACCCTTGATAATGGCTAAGTGGAGTGTGAACCGGAGAAAACCGGAAACCGCATCCTAAACAGGAAACAAGGAATGAGCTTCTTCACCTGTTCAATAGACGTGGGTGGAGTGTGAACCGGGCCCTAATTTAGTCCATCTACTCCAATTGAAAAAAAAAATAAAGAAAAGAGTGACAAGATTGTAAAAGAGAAAACCGGAAACCGCATCCTAAACAGGAAACAAGGGATGGGCCTCTTCACCTGTTCAATAGACCTGGGTGGAGTGTGGACTGGGCGATAGTTTAGTCTATCTACACCAATTGAAAAAAAAAAAATTAAGAGTGAAAAGATTGGAAAAGTGAAAACCGGAAACCGCATCCTAAACAGGAAACAAGGGATGGGCCTCTTCACCTGTTCAATAGACCTGGGTGGAGTGTGGACTGGACGATAGTTTAGTCTATCTACTCCAATAAGAGTAAATTAGATTAGATAGGAGAGTGAAGAGAAAGACGAACCAGTTTAGGGGTGTCAGAGAAAGGAGCAAGAGAAGGATGGAAACACAGGTGTGAAGAGAGTTGCGAAGGTAAAGAGAAAGGAAAAATATACTGGGTGATGTAGAAAGAACTGGAGTCAAGTGGATAAGAGATGGGTATTGACATTGCATTTAAATTCCTGGCGGTTGTAGCCGTCAGGAAAGCAAGTATACAGGCAGGAAATGCGAGAAAAGAAGCTGAAGGAGTAGAATTGTCATCTGCATTTGGTTGATCAACCAGTTGCCAGTCTGGTTGCACAAGTGGCAGGGGAACCAATGACTTTAGTTCGTCGGAGCAGAAGCCATGAAAATATCTATAGAACAGACAGAGGGAAGCCACATCCCGTCGGTGAGAAAGCGAATGGAGTCGAGTCGACAAGTCGGTACCTGTCACATTACTGATTCTTTTTTGGAGACTGTCAAGAACACTGAGATGAACAGCGAGGGCACCTGACCATATATGACAGCAGTATTCCATGCACGGACAGATGGTTGACTTGTATAGGTGCCAGTTGAGAGAGTGAAATCAAGCAGGCGCAGTGTGTTCTTCTCCAGGAGACTAGTATCATCCATTCTGATGACTGATAGAAAAGTTTCTCTTTGGCGATTAAAGAATAACAGTTTTTGTTTTGGAGGCCCTAGAGCTTACTAGCTATTTTCAGCTCCTTCCATCACAGGAGGTTCTTTTGAAGAGAAGCAGTCAGGGTTATTTTGTCAGGCTTGGCGGTTTTGCATTTGAGACAGGAGTAAATGGTGGTATCACCTACAGAAATACCTACTTGGGAACTAATTTCATCTGGAAAATCATTGATAAAGACAAGAAAAAGCCTAGGACCTAGGATAGAGTCTTGAGGGAGGTTGCGGTCGTATGAAATCATCTTAAAAAACGACCTTGATTTCACGATTTCATAGAAACGATTCGATTAAATCTAGAAATACCGAAGCTTTGGAGCTTGCGCAGAAGGTCAGCATGCCAAATCCTGTCAAACGTTTTAGACATATCAGGAGTAACAGCTCTAGCTTCGCCCTTCCTGTCAAGAGTCTGGTATACATATTCAGTGATGACAGTTGGCACACTAACGGTAAACGTGACAAAGCGGAAGCCATATTGTTTGTCAGAGAGTAGGTTGTGAGATGTGAGTTGATTAACTACTTCAGCACTGATAAAAGCCTCCAAACTCTTGTCAAAAAACGCTAAGAGGCTGATAGGGCGATAATTGGAGGAGTCAAAGTGCTCCCCAGGAACTATAGATGAGGACTTTCAATAAGCAGGAAGCAGTGAAACAATAGTTCAGAGAGGACAGGAGAGAGCTTAGGGGCATATTTGTTTATGATAGGGGTTATGCAAATATCACTCCGTTGATCCTCTGTTCTAGGTGGAAAATTAATCCTGAGCATGACGCTAAACTGCATCCGGCAGCAAGGTGTTTGATTGTGAGGTTGAGCAGCATGGAACCACCTCTTAATTGCTGGTGTTCCCAGGTTCACCCTGACTCGGAGTGGTAGCACTTGTTAGGGTCCCAGCTATGGATAAACAGTTAACCCCCAAACTGGTGTCAAACACTATGAAAATATAAATGTAGACTTTTATAAAAAAAAGAATTTACATTTTTAAAGGAAAAATATTACCAACAATGCATTTTGGAAGAAAAAAATATTCTCAGCAAAATATTTTTAAATACAAAACTAGATGACATTTTCAGTTTTCTAAAATGAAAAAGAATAAAAACAAACAAATTTCATTAAAACCTAACTATAACGGAGCTATAAAAAATATCTTAAAAAACCCCCAATGTTTTGGCATTAAATAACCCACAGAGGCTGATATGCCGTTAAACAAAAATCAAACTGAAAACTCAACTAGATGGAAAATCGGGCGTGGGTAAAGTATAGAGTTGGAAGAGAATTTGCGAGCAAAGCATTTATTCTTGTTCGCTGTTGATGTGATGACTTCAAATTGATTGAATATAGGAGGGCTGGAGGGTTTGTTGTTGTTGTTCAGCAGCCACTTACAGAGCTGCCAGTAATCTCTGGAACGGAACTTGCGTGATAATAAACGATACTTCATTCTATCAGCAAACAAAAGCTTAGCATCATTTAAGACACGGTTGCATTCATTACCAGCAGAGACAAAGGGGCGCCTATTGTGATCAGACGTGTCGCTCCGGAAGAAGAGATTACTGCGGCCAATGACAGCCGAGGAAGCAGGAGAGAACCAACGAAATGAACGAAGTCGGAATTTCCTTGCTTGGATCAAAGTATCGATGCTGGCTTTCATCCACGAAGAGTCCTCGGAGTTGCAATCTTGAACAGGGAGACTAAAAACATTGCTACAACATCGAGAAGGAAATTACGGAACGACTCCCAGTCCGCTCGTTGATAAAAGAAAGATATTCTATTGGTAGGTAGTTTCTGGTTAGAGAGGGAGTAGAAAGATATATTTACAGACACCACTGCATGACTAGACTTGCAAACAGTACAGAACCTCCATAGACAATAGCATCTACCTCCCATTAGCATGGAACAGGCTTGCCTCCGAGAGAATAAAACACTACGCCTCCTTGACCTTACACTCTCGGCGGACCTCAAATGGAATGACTATATCGAATCCATTGCTAAATCCTCCGCTATGAAAGTCGGTTCTCTGTGCAGGGCCCAGGGTTCTTAACAAAATACAACGGAGAATCTGTAACGTGATCGATACTGACTTGGCAGACCGACTGCAACTGCTCTCTCACCGGTGTGACGTGGTTTCCCAGTGTAAAGTTCTGTGTAGCTATTGTTACGATAATGCATTTATATATAAAAATATTAATAGGCATGTACGCCGATGACACCACAATTTACTCTCGCCTCGATCAAAAACCTAATGTGGGCGACAAAGCAAACCTCGCTGCCGAGCTTGAAAAGAACCTCCAATCCGGAGTGGACTTGGGTAGGAAATGGCTCCTGATTTCCAATGCTTCCAAAACGAAGCTACTATCAATTAACCATCATAGACAATCGCACCTACCTCTCATTAGCATGGAACAGGCTTGCCTCCCTGAGAGTAAAACACTACGCTTTCTTGGTCTTACACTCTCGGTGGACCTCAAATGGAATGACTATATCGAATCCATTGCTAAGTCCGCTGCTATGAAGATCAGTTCTCTGTGCAGGACCCGGAAATTTTTCCCGTCTGAATCTATCCTGCACATATATAAATCTACCATCCGCCCGTGTATTGAATACTGCTGCCACATCTGGTCGGGTGCACCTGCTACTCTCCTCGGGCTTCTTGACAAAATACAACAGAGAATCTGTAACGTGATCGATACTGATTTGGCGGACCCCCTGCAACCACTCTCTCACCGGCGGGACGTGGCTTCTCTGTGCCTCTACTATCAATACTTTCATGGCTTCTGCTCCGATGAACTTAGGTCATTGGTGCCGCCTAGGTAAGAATTTACACGAGATACTAGATTAGCAACTAGGTCCAACCCTTTTACAGTGAAACAGATAAGATGTAACCGTAATTTCTACTCCAACAGCTTCTTTTCTCACGCTTCCCGCCTGTGGAATTCCCTTCCACATGCCTGCTTCCCCGACAACTACAATCTCCAGGACTTTAAATGTAAGGTCAATAGACACCTCTTAACACACTAACTTGCATCTATTCTCTCAAGCACTCTCACAATCTACCCAATCCTCATTCTCGGTATCCTTACCCGTCTATCACCCTCCTTCTGACATTCCCTATATCTAACCATCCTTTCTCATCACTTCACCGACCCTATGTAATCCGCTGCGCAATAGTAGCAGTGGAATGCCTTGCTCGGGGTGAAACGATAAAAAAAAAAAAAGAACAAAAAAGATTTGGAAAATTCTAGATGAATCCAGTATATTTGAAAAAGATTTCGGTGATTCGAGATGATTCGAGAATATGCTAATTAGGTGCTAGCCCCTATTAAAATGTTTTTAGAAAAGAGTAGTGAGTTGTAAAGAGGAATTGCTGCCATTATCTATTTCGGAAAATTCGTGGATTAGTATATCCAGCTGAAAGAGTTTCTATCAAAAGTTGCCGACCAACAAAAACCCGAAAAGTATTGGTAAATAGAATTTTTTAATATTTTCATTGGCCAAACTAAAAATAGTTCTTTATATACATATTTAAGGATTTTCAGTATAGTACTCAGACTACTTCGTTTGCCTAACGTGGTAAAGATATTTGACTCCTTACCTTCCCTTCTCTCCTCTCAACATGTGCCAGTAGTAAACTCTAAATTTCTGTTCTAAATGCCCCAAATTGTATATTTTTTTATATATTTTATTTTGTGTTTTTTTTTTAATTAAATTAAATTTTTTTAAAAATTTTTTTAAAATAAATTAATATTAATAAATTAATATTAATTAATTAATTAATATTAATAAATAAATTAATATTAATATTAATTAATATTAATAAATTAATATTAATAAATTAAATAAATTTTTTTTTAAATAAAATTAAATATTTTTTATATAATTCTGTAGTCCCCAAGCAAGGCATTTTGCTGCAACTGTTGAGCACGGGGTTACATAGGAGGAAAGTTATGAGAAAGAGTGATAGGTTATAGTGGGTGTCAGGAAGTGGGTGAGAGAAGAGTGAGAATACTGATGAGAGTGAAGTGTACGGAGAAAGGGGTATGAGAGAGAGAGGATGTAGGTTAGTGAGATAGGAGATGACTATTGACCTTACATTTAAATTCTAAGAGATTGTAGTTGTCAGGCTATCTATCTATCTATCTATCTATCTATCTCATATCGCCCTGAGCAAGGCATTTTACTGCCACTGTTTTTCAGGAGTTTACATAGGAGGAAAGTTATGAGGGATAGGTCATAAGGGGTGTCAGGAAGTGGGTAAGAGAAGGATGAGAATACTGATGAGAGTGGAGTGGACGGAGAAAGTGGCATGAGGGAGAGGATGCAGGTTAGTAAGTTAGGAGATGACTATTGACTTTACATTTAAATACTTAAAGATTGTAGTAGTCGGGCTATCTATCTATCTATCTATCTATCTATCTATCTATCTATCTATCTATCTATCTATCTATCTCTTTTTTACTGACACTGATTTGCAGGGCGTTACATTGGAGGAAATTTATGAGAAAGAGTGACAGGTTATAGGGGGTGTCAGGAAGTGGGTAAGAAAAGGATGAGAATACTGATGAGAGTGGAGTGGACAGAGAAGGGAACATGAGAGAGAGGATGCGAGTCAGTGAGACAGGAGATGACTATTGACTTTACATTTAAATTCTTATAATTATATAGCCCCAAACAAGGCAATTTACTGCCACTGATATGCAGGGGGTTACATAGGAGGAACGTTAAGAGAAAGAATGATAGGTTATAGGGGGTGTCAGGAAGAGGGTAGAAGAAGGATGAGAATACTGATGAGAATGGAGTAGACATAGAAGGAAGCATGAGAGAGACGATTCAGGTTAGTGAGATAGTTGAGTATTGACATTACATTTAAATTCTTATAATTATATAGCCCCAAGCAAGGCAATTTACTGCCACTGATATGCAGGGGGTTACATAGGAGGAACGTTAAGAGAAAGAATGATAGGTTATAGGGGGTGTCAGGGAGAGGGTAGAAGAAGGATGAGAATACTGATGAGAGTGGAGTGAATGCAGAAAGAAGCATGAGAGAAAGGATAGGAAGAGGTTATAGAGGGTGTCAGGAAGTGGGTAAGAGAAGGATGAGAATACTGATGAGAGAGGAGTGAATGGAGAAAGAAGCATGAGAGAAAGGATAGGAAGAGGTTATAGAGGGTGTCAGGAAGTGGGTACGAGAAGGATGAGAATACTGATGAGGGTGGAGTGAATGGAGAAAGAAGCATGAGAGAAAGGATAGGAAGAGGTTATAGAGGGTGTCAGGAAGTGGGTAAGAGAAGGATGAGAATACTGATGAGAGAGGAGTGAATGGAGAAAGAAGCATGAGAGAAAGGATAGGAAGAGGTTATAGAGTGTGTCAGGAAGTGGGTAAGAGAAGGATGAGAATACTGATGAGAGTGGAGTGAATGGAGAAAGAAGCATGAGAGAAAAGATAGGAAGAGGTTATAGAGGGTGTCAGGAAGTGGGCAAGAGAAGGATGAGAATACTGATGAGGGTGGAGTGAATGGAGAAAGAAGCATGAGAGAAAAGATAGGAAGAGGTTATAGAGGGTGTCAGGAAGTGGGCAAGAGAAGGATGAGAATACTGATGAGAGTGGAGTGAATGGAGAAAGAAGCATGAGAGAAAAGATAGGAAGAGGTTATAGAGGGTGTCAGGAAGTGGGCAAGAGTAGGATGAGAATACTGATGAGAGTGGAGTGAATGGAGAAAGAAGCATGAGAGAAAGGATAGGAAGAGGTTATAGGGGGTGTCAGGAAGTGGGTAAGAGAATGATGAGAATACTGATGAGGGTGGCGTGAATGGAGAAAGAAGCATGAGAGAAAGGATAGGAAGAGTTTATAGGGGGTGTCAGGAAGTGGGTAAGAGAAGGATGAGAATACTGATGAGGGTGGAGTGAATGGAGAAAGAAGCATGAGAGAAAAGATAGGAAGAGGTTATAGAGGGTGTCAGGAAGTGGGTAAGAGAAGGATGAGAACACTGATGAGGGTGGAGTGAATGGGGAAAGAAGCATGAGAGAAAGGATAGAAAGAGGTTATAGAGGGTGTCAGGAAGAGGGTAAGAGAAGGATGAGAATACTGATGAGGGCGGAGTGAATGGAGAAAGAAGGATGAGAGAAAGGATAGGAAGAGGTTATAGAGGGCGTCAGGAAGTGGGCAAGAGAAGGATGAGAATACTGATGAGGGTGGAGTGAATGGAGAAAGAAGCATGAGAGAAAGGATAGGAAGAGGTTATAGAGGGTGTCAGGAAGTGGGTAAGAGAAGGATGAGAATACTGATGTGGGCGGAGTGAATGGAGAAAGAAGGATGAGAGAAAGGATAGGAAGAGGTTATAGAGGGTGTCAGGAAGTGGGCAAGAGAAGGATGAGAATACTGATGAGGGTGGAGTGAATGGAGAAAGAAGCATGAGAGAAAGGATAGGAAGAGGTTATAGAGGGTGTCAGGAAGTGGGCAAGAGAAGGATGAGAATACTGATGAGAGTGGAGTGAATGGAGAAAGAAGCATGAGAGAAAAGATAGGAAGAGGTTATAGAGGGTGTCAGGAAGTGGGCAAGAGTAGGATGAGAATACTGATGAGAGTGGAGTGAATGGAGAAAGAAGCATGAGAGAAAGGATAGGAAGAGGTTATAGAGGGTGTCAGGAAGTGGGCAAGAGAAGGATGAGAATACTGATGAGAGTGGAGTGAATGGAGAAAGAAGCACGAGAGAAAAGATAGGAAGAGGTTATAGAGGGTGTCAGGAAGTGGGCAAGAGAAGGATGAGAATACTGATGAGAGTGGAGTGAATGGAGAAAGAAGCATGAGAGAAAAGATAGGAAGAGGTTATAGAGGGTGTCAGGAAGTGGGCAAGAGTAGGATGAGAATACTGATGAGAGTGGAGTGAATGGAGAAAGAAGCATGAGAGAAAGGATAGGAAGAGGTTATAGGGGGTGTCAGGAAGTGGGTAAGAGAATGATGAGAATACTGATGAGGGTGGCGTGAATGGAGAAAGAAGCATGAGAGAAAGGATAGGAAGAGTTTATAGGGGGTGTCAGGAAGTGGGTAAGAGAAGGATGAGAATACTGATGAGGGTGGAGTGAATGGAGAAAGAAGCATGAGAGAAAAGATAGGAAGAGGTTATAGAGGGTGTCAGGAAGTGGGTAAGAGAAGGATGAGAACACTGATGAGGGTGGAGTGAATGGAGAAAGAAGCATGAGAGAAAGGATAGAAAGAGGTTATAGAGGGTGTCAGGAAGAGGGTAAGAGAAGGATGAGAATACTGATGAGGGCGGAGTGAATGGAGAAAGAAGGATGAGAGAAAGGATAGGAAGAGGTTATAGAGGATGTCAGGAAGTGGGCAAGAGAAGGATGAGAATACTGATGAGGGTGGAGTGAATGGAGAAAGAAGCATGAGAGAAAGGATAGGAAGAGGTTATAGAGGGTGTCAGGAAGTGGGTAAGAGAAGGATGAGAATACTGATGTGGGCGGAGTGAATGGAGAAAGAAGGATGAGAGAAAGGATAGGAAGAGGTTATAGAGGGTGTCAGGAAGTGGGCAAGAGAAGGATGAGAATACTGATGAGGGTGGAGTGAATGGAGAAAGAAGCATGAGAGAAAGGATAGGAAAAGGTTATAGAGGGTGTCAGGAAGTGGGTAAGAGAAGGATGAGAATACTGATGAGGGCGGTGTGAATGGAGAAAGAAGGATGAGAGAAAGGATAGGAAGAGTTTATAGAGGGTGTCAGGAAGTGGGTAAGAGAAGGATGAGAATACTGATGAGAGTGGAGTGGACGGAAAGAAAGAAGCATGAGAGAAAGGATAGGAAGAGGTTATAGAGGGTGTCAGGAAGTGGGTACGAGAAGGATGAGAATACTGATGAGGGTGGAGTGAATGGAGAAAGAAGCATGAGAGAAAGGATAGGAAGAGGTTATAGAGGGTGTCAGGAAGTGGGCAAGAGAAGGATGAGAATACTGATGAGGGTGGAGTGAATGGAGAAAGAAGCATGAGAGAAAGGATAGGAAGAGGTTATAGAGGGTGTCAGGAAGTGGGTAAGAGAAGGATGAGAATACTGATGAGAGTGGAGTGAATGGAGAAAGAAGCATGAGAGAAAGGATAGGAAGAGGTTATAGATGGTGTCAGAAAGTGGGTAAGAGAAGGATGAGAATACTGATGAGGGTGGAGTGAATGGAGAAAGAAGCATGAGAGAAAGGATAGGAAGAGGTTATAGAGGGTGTCAGGAAGTGGGCAAGAGAAGGATGAGAATACTGATGAGAGTGGAGTGAATGGAGAAAGAAGCATGAGAGAAAGGATAGGAAGAGGTTATAGAGGGTGTCAGGAAGTGGGTACGAGAAGGATGAGAATACTGATGAGAGTGGAGTGAATGGAGAAAGAAGCATGAGAGAAAGGATAGGAAGAGGTTATAGAGGGTGTCAGAAAGTGGGTAAGAGAAGGATGAGAATACTGATGAGGGTGGAGTGAATGGAGAAAGAAGCATGAGAGAAAGGATAGGAAGAGGTTATAGAGGGTGTCAGGAAGTGGGCAAGAGAAGGATGAGAATACTGATGAGAGTGGAGTGAATGGAGAAAGAAGCATGAGAGAAAGGATAGGAAGAGGTTATAGAGGGTGTCAGGAAGTGGGTAAGAGAAGGATGAGAATACTGATGAGAGTGGAGTGAATGGAGAAAGAAGCATGAGAGAAAGGATAGGAAGAGGTTATAGAGGGTGTCAGAAAGTGGGTAAGAGAAGGATGAGAATACTGATGAGGGTGGAGTGAATGGAGAAAGAAGCATGAGAGAAAGGATAGGAAGAGGTTATAGAGGGTGTGAGGAAGTGGGCAAGAGAAGGATGAGAATACTGATGAGAGTGGAGTGAATGGAGAAAGAAGCATGAGAGAAAGGATAGGAAGAGGTTATAGAGGGTGTCAGGAAGTGGGCAAGAGAAGGATGAGAATACTGATGAGAGTGGAGTGAATGGAGAAAGAAGCATGAGAGAAAGGATAGGAAGAGGTTATAGAGGGTGTGAGGAAGTGGGTACGAGAAGGATGAGAATACTGATGAGAGTGGAGTGAATGGAGAAAGAAGCATGAGAGAAAGGATAGGAAGAGGTTATAGAGGGCGTCAGGAAGTGGGCAAGAGAAGGATGAGAATACTGATGAGAGTGGAGTGAATGGAGAAAGAAGCATGAGAGAAAGGATAGGAAGAGGTTATAGGGGGTGTCAGGAAGTGGGCAAGAGAAGGATGAGAATACTGATGAGAGTGGAGTGAATGGAGAAAGAAGCATGAGAGAAAGGATAGGAAGAGGTTATAGAGGGTGTGAGGAAGTGGGTACGAGAAGGATGAGAATACTGATGAGAGTGGAGTGAATGGAGAAAGAAGGATGAGAGAAAGGATAGGAAGAGGTTATAGGGGGTGTCAGGAAGTGGGCAAGAGAAGGATGAGAATACTGATGAGAGTGGAGTGAATGGAGAAAGAAGCATGAGAGAAAGGATAGGAAGAGGTTATAGAGGGTGTCAGGAAGTGGGTACGAGAAGGATGAGAATACTGATGAGAGTGGAGTGAATGGAGAAAGAAGGATGAGAGAAAGGATAGGAAGAGGTTATAGGGGGTGTCAGGAAGTGGGCAAGAGAAGGATGAGAATACTGATGAGGGTGGAGTGAATGGAGAAAGAAGCATGAGAGAAAGGATAGGAAGAGGTTATAGAGGGTGTCAGGAAGTGGGTACGAGAAGGATGAGAATACTGATGAGGGTGGAGTGAATGGGGAAAGAAGCATGAGAGAAAGGATAGGAAGAGGTTATAGAGGGTGTCAGGAAGTGGGTAAGAGAAGGATGAGAATACTGATGAGAGTGGAGTGAATGGAGAAAGAAGCATGAGAGAAAGGATAGGAAGAGGTTATAGAGGGTGTCAGGAAGTGGGCAAGAGAAGGATGAGAATATTGATGAGAGTGGAGTGAATGGAGAAAGAAGCATGAGAGAAAGGATAGGAAGAGGTTATAGAGGGTGTCAGGAAGTGGGCAAGAGAAGGATGAGAATACTGATGAGGGTGGAGTGAATGGAGAAAGAAGCATGAGAGAAAGGATAGGAAGAGGTTATAGAGGGTGTGAGGAAGTGGGCAAGAGAAGGATGAGAATACTGATGAGAGTGGAGTGAATGGAGAAAGAAGCATGAGAGAAAGGATAGAAAGAGGTTATAGATGGTGTCAGAAAGTGGGTAAGAGAAGGATGAGAATACTGATGAGAGTGGAGTGAATGGAGAAAGAAGCATGAGAGAAAGGATAGGAAGAGGTTATAGAGGGTGTCAGGAAGTGGGTAAGAGAAGGATGAGAATACTGATGAGAGTGGAGTGAATGGAGAAAGAAGCATGAGAGAAAGGATAGGAAGAGGTTATAGAGGGTGTCAGGAAGTGGGTAAGAGATGGATGAGAATACTGATGAGGGTGGAGTGAATGGAGAAAGAAGCATGAGAGAAAGGATAGGAAGAGGTTATAGAGGGTGTCAGGAAGTGGGCAAGAGAAGGATGAGAATACTGATGAGAGTGGAGTGAATGGAGAAAGAAGCATGAGAGAAAGGATAGGAAGAGGTTATAGAGGGTGTCAGGAAGTGGGCAAGAGAAGGATGAGAATACTGATGAGAGTGGAGTGAATGGAGAAAGAAGCATGAGAGAAAGGATAGGAAGAGGTTATAGAGGGTGTGAGGAAGTGGGTACGAGAAGGATGAGAATACTGATGAGAGTGGAGTGAATGGAGAAAGAAGCATGAGAGAAAGGATAGGAAGAGGTTATAGAGGGTGTCAGGAAGTGGGCAAGAGAAGGATGAGAACACTGATGAGAGTGGAGTGAATGGAGAAAGAAGGATGAGAGAAAGGATAGGAAGAGGTTACAGGGGGTGTCAGGAAGTGGGCAAGAGAAGGATGAGAATACTGATGAGAGTGGAGTGAATGGAGAAAGAAGCATGAGAGAAAGGATAGGAAGAGGTTATAGAGGGTGTCAGAAGTGGGTACGTGAGAAGGATGAGAATACTGATGAGAGTGGAGTGAATGGAGAAAGAAGCATGAGAGAAAGGACAGGAAGAGGTTATAGAGGGTGTCAGGGAAGTGGGTACGAGAAGGATGAGAATACTGATGAGAGGAGAATGGAGAAAGAAGAAGAGAGAAAGGATAGGAAGAGGTTATAGAGGGTGTCAGGAAGTGGGTACGAGAAGGATGAGAATACTGATGAGAGTGGAGTGAATGGAGAAAGAAGCATGAGAGAAAGGATAGAAGAGGTTATAGAGGGTGTCAGGAAGTGGGTACGAGAAGGATGAGAATACTGATGAGAGTGTGGAGTGAATGGAGAAAGAAGCATGAGAGAAAGGATAGGAAGAGGTTATAGAGGGTGTCAGGAAGTGGGTACGAGAAGGATGAGAATACTGTAGGGATGAGTGGAGTGATTGGAGAAAGAAGTATGAGAGAAAGGATAGGAAGAGTAGGGGGTGTCAGGAAGTGGGCAAGAGAAGGATGAGAATACTGATGAGAGTGGAGTGAATGGAGAAAGAAGGAAGGAGAGAAAGGATAGGAAGAAAGGTTATAGAGGGGGGAGGAAGTGGGGAGAAGGATGAGAATACTGATAGAGAGTGGTGTGAATGGAGGAAAGGAGGCATGAGAAAGGATAGGAAGAGGTTATAGGAGGTGTCAGAAGTGGGTACGAGAAGGATGAGAATACTGATGAGAGTGGAGTGAATGGAGAAAGAAGCATGAGAGAAAGGATAGGAAGAGGTTATAGAGGGTGAGCAAGTGGGTAAGAGAAGGATGAGAATACTGATGAGAGTGGTGTGAATGGAGAAAAAAGAAGCATGAGAGAAAAGATAGAAGAGGTTATAGAGGGTGTGAGGAAGTGGGTACGAGCAGAATGAGAACACTTGATGAGAGTGGAGTGAATGGAGAAAGAAGCATGAGAGAAAGGATAGAAGATATAGAGGGTGAGTAAGTGGGTACGAGAAGGGATGAGAATACTGATGAGAGTGGAGTGAATGGAGAAAGAAGCATGAGAGAAAGGATAGGAAGAGGCGGAGAGGGTGTGAGCAAGTGGGTAAGAGAAGGATGAGAATACTGATGAGGTAGTAGCTGGAGAAAGAAGCATGAGAAAAGATAGGAAGAGGTTATAGAGGGTGAGGAAGTGGGTACGAGAAGGATGAGAATACTGATGAGGAGGGAGGAATGGAGAAAGAAGCATGAGAGAAAGGATAGGAAGAGGTTATAGAGGGTGTCAGGAAAGGAAAATGAGAAGGATGAGAATACTGATGAGAGGGAGTGAATGGAGAAAGAAGCATGAGAGAAAGGATAGGAAGAGGTTATAGAGGGTGTCAGAAGTGGGCAAGAGAAGGATGAGAACTGATGAGAGTGGAGTGAATGGAGAAAGAAGCATGAGAGAAAGGATAGGAAGAGGTTATAGAGGGTGTCAGGAAGTGGGCAAGAGAAGGAGAGAATACTGATGAGAGTGGAGTGAATGGAGAAAGAAGCATGAGAGAAAGGATAGGAAGAGGTTATAGAGGGTGTCAGGAAGTGGGCAAGAGAAGGATGAGAATACTGATGAGAGGAGTTAATGGAGAAAGAAGCATGAGAGTAGGATAGGAAGAGGTTATAGAGGGTGTGAGGAAGTGGGTAATGAGAAGGATGAGAATACTGATGAGAGTGGAGTGAATGGAGAAAGAAGCATGAGAGAAAGGATAGGAAGAGGTTATAGAGGGTGTCAGGAAGTGGTGGCTGAGAAGGATGAGAATACTGATGAGAGTGGAGTGAATGGAGAAAGAAGCATGAGAGAAAGGATAGGAAGAGGTTATAGGGGGTGTGAGGAAGTGGGCATGAGAAGGATGAGAATACTGATGAGAGTGGAGTGAATGAGAAAGAAGCAAGGAGAGAAAGGATAGAAGAGGTTATAGAGGGTGCTTGTAAAGTGGCATGAGAAGGATGAGAAATACTGATGAGAGTGGAGTTAATGGAGAAAGAAGCATGAGAGAAAGGATAGGAAGAGGTTATATGAGGGTGTGAGGAAGCGGTAAGAGAAGGAGCAGAGAATACTGATGAGGGTAGAGTGAATGGAGAAAGAAGCATGAGAGAAAGGATAGGAAGAGGTTATAGGAGGGTGTCAGGAAGTGGGCACGAGAAGGATGAGAATACTGATGGAGAGGGAGGTGAATGGAGAAAGAAGCATGAGAGAAAGGATAGGAAGAGGTTATAGGGGGTGTCAGGAAGGGTAATGAGAAGGATGAGAATACTGATGGGAGTGGAGTGAATGGAGAAAGAAGCATGAGAGAAAGGATAGGAAGAGGTTATAGAGGGTGTCAGGAAGTGGGCAGCTGAGAAGGATGAGAATACTGGATGGGAGTGGAGTGAATGGAGAAAGAAGGATGAGAGAAAGGATAGGAAGAGGTTATAGGGGGTGTCAGAAGTGGGTACGAGAAGTAAGAGAATACTGATGAGAGTGGAGTGAATGGAGAAAGAAGCATGAGAGAAAGGATAGGAAGAGGTTATAGAGGGTGTCAGGAAGTAGAAAGAGAAGGAGGAGAATACTGATGAGAGTGGAGTGAATGGAGAAAGAAGCATGAGAGAAAGGATAGGAAGAGGTTAGGAGGGTGTCAGGAAGTGGGCAAGAGAAGGGATGAGAATACTGATGAGAGTGGAGTGAATGGAGAAAAAAGAAGCATGAGAGAAAGGATAGGGAAGAGGTTATAGAGGGTGTCAGGAAGTGGGCAAGAGAAGGATGAGAATACTGATGAGAGTGGAGTGAATGGAGAAAGAAGGATGAGAGAAAGGATAGGAAGAGGTTATAGAGGGTGTCAGGAAGTGGGCAAGAGAAGGATGAGAATACTGATGAGAGTGGAGTGAATGGAGAAAGAAGCATGAGAGAAAGGATAGGAAGAGGTTATAGAGGGTGTCAGGAAGTGGGCAAGAGAAGGATGAGAATACTGATGAGAGTGGAGGAATGGAGAAAGAAGCATGAGAGAAAGGATAGAAGAGGTTATAGAGGGTGTCAGGAAAGGGCAAGAGAAGGATGAGAATACTGATGAGAGTGGAGTTAATGGAGAAAGAAGCATGAGAGAAAGGATAGGAAGAGGGTTATAGAGGATGTGAGGAAGTGGGTGTAATGAGAAGGATGAGAATAATGATGAGAGTGGAGTGAATGGAGAAAGAAGCATGAGAGAAAGGATAGGAAGAGGTGATAGAGAGGGTGTCAGGAAGTGGGTACGAGAAGGATGAGAATACTGGATGTGAGAGTGGGAGGAATGGAGAAAGAAGCATGAGAGAAAGGATAGGAAGAGGTTATAGGGGGTGTGGTGAGGAAGTGGGTACGAGAAGGATGAGAATACTGGATGAGAGTGGAGTGAATGGAGAAAGAAGCATGAGAGAAAGGATAGGAAGAAAGTTTATAGAGGGGGCCAGGAAGTGGCACGAGAAGGATGAGAATACTGATGAGAGTGGAGTTAATGGAGAAAGAAGCATGAGAGAATAGATAGGAAGAGGTTATAGAGGGTGAGGAAGGGTAAGAGAAGGATGAGAATACTGATGAGGGTGGAGTGAATGGAGAAAGAAGCATGAGAGAAAGGATAGGAAGAGGTTATAGAGGGTGTCAGGAAGTGGGTACGAGAAGGATGAGAATACTGATGAGAGTGGAGTGAATGGAGAAAGAAGCATGAGAGAAAGGATAGGAAGAGGTCATAGGGGGTGTGAGGAAGTGGGTAGAGAAGGATGAGAATACTGAGGAGAGGGAGTGAATGGAGAAAGAAGCATGAGAGAAAAGGATAGGAAGAGGATAGAGGGTGTGTCAGGAAGTGTACGAGAAGGATGAGAATACTGATGAGAGTGGAGTGAATGGAGAAAGAAGCATGAGAGAAAGGATAGGAAGAGGTTATAGGGGGTGAGGAAGTGGGTATTGAGAAGGAGAATACTGATGAGAGTGAGTGAATGGAGAAAGAAGCATGAGAGAAAGGAGAGGAAGAGGTTATAGAGGGTGTCAGGAAGTGGGTACGAGAAGGATGGGAGAATACTGATGAGAGTGGAGTTAATGGAGAAAGAAGCATGAGAGAAAGGATAAAAGGGAAGAGGTTATAGAGGGTGTGAGGAAGTGGGAAGAGAGAAGGATGAGAATACTGATGAGGGTGTAGAGCAGAAATGGAGAAAGAAGCATGAGAGAAAGGATAGGAAGAGGTTATAGAGGGTGTCAGGAAGTGGGCATGAGAAGGATGAGAATACTGATGAGAGTGGAGTGAATGGAGAAAGAAGCATGAGAGAAAGGATAGGGGAAGAGGTCATAGGGGGTGTCAGGAAGTGGGTACGAGAAGGGATGAGAACATTGATGGGAGTGGAGCAATGGAGAAAGAAGTATGAGAGAAAGGATAGGAAGAGGTTATAGGGGGTGTCAGAAGGGCAAGAGATAGTAGAATACTGAGTGAGAGGAGTGAATGGAGAAAGAAGCATGAGAGAAAGGATAGGAAGAGGTTATAGAGGGTGTGAGTAAAGTGGGTAAGAGAAGGATGAGAATACTGGATGAGAGTGGTGTGAATGGAGAAAGAGGCATGAGAGAAAGGATAGGAAGAGGTTATAGAGGGTGTCAGGAAGTGGGTACGAGAAGGATGAGAATACTGATGAGAGTGGAGTGAATGGAGAAAGAAGCATGAGAGAAAGGATAGGAAGAGGTTATAGAGGGTGTGAGCAAGTGGGTAAGAGAAGGATGAGAATACTGATGAGAGTGGTGTGAATGGAGAAAGAAGCATGAGAGAAAGATAGGAAGAGGTTATAGAGGGTGGGAGGAAGTGGGTACGAGAAAAATGAGAATACTGATGAGAGTGGAGTGAATGGAGAAAGAAGCATGAGAGTAAAAGGATAGGAAGAGGTTATAGAGGGTGTGAGTAAGTGGGCATGAGAAGGATGGAGAATACTGATGAGAGTGGAGTGAATGGAGAAAGAAGCATGAGAGAAAGGATAGGTAGGTTATAGAGGGTGAGCAAGTGGTAAGAGAAGGATGAGAATACTGATGAGAGTGGTGTGAATGGAGAAAGAAGCATGTGAGAAAAGATAGGAAGAGGTTATAGGAGGGTGTGAGGAAGTGGCATGAGAAGGATGAGAATACTGATGAGAGTGGAGTGAATGGAGAAAGAAGCATGGAGAGAAAGACAGGGGAAGAGGTTATAGAGGGTGGTTGAAGGGTACGAGAAGGATGAGAATACTGATGAGAGTGGAGTGAATGGAGAAAGAAGCATGAGAGAAAGGATAGGAAGAGGTTATAGAGGGTGTCAGGAAGTGGGCAAGAGAAGGATGAGAATACTGATGAGAGTGGAGTGAATGGAGAAAGAAGCATGAGAGAGAAGGATAGAAGAGGTTATAGAGGGTGTCAGGGAAGTGGGCAAGAGAAGGATGAGAATACTGATGAGAGTGGAGTGAATGGAGAAAGAAGCATGAGAGAAAGGATAGGAAGAGGTTATAGAGGGTGTCAGGGAATAAGCAAGAGAAGGATGAGAATACTGATGAGAGTGGAGTTAATGGAGAAAGAAGCATGAGAGAAAGGATAGGAAGAGGTTATAGAGGGAAAGAGAGGAAGTGGGTACGAGAAGGATGGAGAACATTGATGAGTGAGATGAATGGAGAAAGAAGCATGAGAGAAAGGATAGAAGAGGTTATAGAGGGTGTCAGAAGTGGGCATGAGAAGGATGGAGAATATCGATGAGAGTGGGAGGAATGGAGAAAGAAGCATGAGAGAAAGGATAGGAAGAGGTTATAGGGGTGTGAGGAAGTGTGGCATGAGAAGGATGAGAATACTGATGAGAGGAGTGAATGGAGAAAGAAGCATGAGAGAAAGGATAGGAAGAGGTTATAGAGGGTGTCAGGGTAGGGAAGGGTACGAGAAGGATGAGAATACTGATGAGAGTGGAGTTAATGGAGAAAGGAAGCATGAGAGAAAGGGATAGGAAGAGTAAGGGTTAGGCAGAGGGTGTGAGGAAGTGGGTAAGAGAAGGATGAGAATACTGATGAGGTGGTGAGTGAATGGAGAAAGAAGCATGAGAGAAAGGATAGGAAGAGGTTATAGGGGGTGTCAGGAAGTGGGTGCCGTGAGAAGTATGAGAATACTGATGAGTGGAGTGAATGGAGAAAGAAGCATGAGAGAAAGGATAGGAAGAGGTTATAGAGGGTGCTGGTGGTATGGTGGTACGAGAAGGATGGAGAATACTGATGAGAGTGGGAGGAAATGGAGAAAGAAGTACATGAGAGAAAGGAGGAAGAGGTTATAGAGGGTGTCAGGAAGTGGGCAAGAGAAGGATGAGAATACTGATGAGAGTGGAGTGAATGGAGAAAGAAGCATGAGAGAAAGATAGGGAAGAGGTTATAGAGGGTAACAAAGGGCAAGAGAAGGATGAGAATACTGGATGAGAGTGGAGTGAATGGGAGAAAGAAGGATGAGAGAAAGGATAGGAAGAGGTTATAGAGAGGGTGTCAGTATGGGCAAGAGAAGGATGAGAATACTGATGAGACTGGGAGGAATGGAGAAAGAAGAAGGAGAGAAAGGATAGGAAGAGGTTATAGAGGGTAAGGAAGTGGGCAAGAGAAGGATGAGAATACTGATGAGTGGAGTGAATGAAAGACAAGCATGAGAGGAAAGGATAGAAGAGGTTATAGAGGGTGTCAGGAAGGCGGCAAGAGAAGGGATGAGAATAACAGATGAGAGTGGAGTTAATGGAGAAAGAAGCATGGAGAGAAAGGATAGGAAGAGGTTATAGAGGGTGTGAGGAAGTGGCATGAGAAGGATGAGAATACTGATGAGAGTGGAGTGAATGGAGAAAGAAGCATGAGAGAAAGGATAGGAAGAGAAGAGGAGGGTGCTGTGGCGGGTACGAGAAGGATGAGAATACTGGATGAGGAGGAGGAATGGGAGGCAAGAAGTACGAGAGAAAGGATAGGGAAGAGGTTATAGGGGCAGAGGAAGCGGGTACGGAGAAGGATGGAGAATACTGGATGAGAGTGGAGTGAATGGAGAAAGAAGCATGAGAGAAAGGAATAGGAAGAGGTTATAGAGGGTGTCAGGAAGTGGGCATGAGAAACATGAGAGAATACTGATGAGGGAAAGCATGGAGAAAGAAGCATGAGAGAGAAAGGATAGGAAGAGGTTATAGAGGGGGAGGAAGTGGGTAAGAGAAGGACAGAGAATACTGATGAGGGTGGAGGAATGGAGAAAGAAGCATGAGAGAAAGGATAGGAAGAGTGTTGTAGAGGGTGTCAGGAAGTGGGTAGGAGAAGGATGAGAATACTGATGAGAGAGGGAGTGAATGGAGAAAGAAGCATGAGAGAAAGGATAGGGAAGAGGTCATATAGGGGTGTCAGGAAGTGGGTACGAGAAGGATGGAGAATACTGATGGGGAGTGGAGTGAATGGAGAAAGAAGTATGAGAGAAAGGATAGGAAGATAAGTAGGGGGTGTCAGGAAGGGGAAAGAGGCTATTTGAGAGAATACTGATGAGAGGGAGTGGAATGGAGAAAGAAGCACAGAGAAAGGATAGGAAGAGGCGGCAGAGGGTGAGGAAGTGGGTAAGAGAAGGATGAGAATACTGATGAGAGTGGTGTGAATGGAGAAAGAGGCATGAGAGAAAGGATAGGAAGAGGTTATAGAGGGTGTCAGGAAGTGGGCATGAGAAGGATGAGAATATCACTGATGAGAGAGTGAGGTCACAGGAAAGTTAAGCAGTGAGAGAAGATAGGAAGGAGGTTGAGAGGGTGTGAGCAAGTGGGGTGAGGAGAAGGATGAGAATACTGATGGAGAGGAAGAATGGAGAAAAGAAGCATGAGAGAAAGATAGGAAGAGGGTTATAGAGGGTGTGAGGAAGTGGGCATGGAGAAGAATGAGAATACTGGATGAGAGTGGAGTGAATGGAGAAAGAAGCATGAGAGAAAGGATAGGAAGAGGTTATAGAGGGTGAGGTAAGTGGCACGAGAAGGATGAGAATACTGATGAGAGTGGAGTGAATGGAGAAAGAAGCATGAGAGAAAGGATAGGAAGAGGTTATAGAGGGTGTGAGCAAGTGGGTAAGAGAAGGATGGAGAATACTGATGAGAGTGGTGTGAATGGAGAAAGAAGCATGTGAGAAAAGATAGGAAGAGGTTATAGAGGGTGTGAGGAAGTGGGTACGAGAAGGATGAGAATACTGATGAGAGTGGAGTGAATGGAGAAAGAAGCATGAGAGAAAGGATAGGAAGAGGTTATAGAGGGTGTCAGGAAGTGGGTATGAGAAGGATGAGAATATCAAGGAGAGTGGAGTGAATGGAGAAAGAAGCATGAGAGAAAGGATAGGAAGAGGTTATAGGAGGGTGTCAGGAAGTGGCAAGAGAAGGATGAGAATACTGATGAGAGGTGGAGTGAATGGAGAAAAGCATGAGAGAAAGGATGGGAAGAGGCGTAGAGGGTGTCAGGAAGTGGGCAAGAGAATGATGAGAATACTGATGAGAGTGGAGTATGAATGGAGAAAGAAGCATGAGAGAAAGGATAGGAAGAGGTTATAGAGGTGGCCAGGAAGTGGCAAGAGAAGGATGAGAAGATTAATGAGAGGGAGTACTAAGAAAGAAGCATGAGAGAAAGGATAGGAAGAGGTTATAGAGGGTGTGAGGGAAGTGGGCATGAGAAGGATGAGAATACTGATGAGAGTGGAGTGAATGGAGAACAAAGCATGAGAAAGGATAGGAAGAGGTTATAGAGGGGTTAGGGAAGTGGGTATGAGAATGATGAGAGGTACAGCTGATGAGAGTGGAGTGAATGGAGAAAGAAGCATGAGAGAAAGGATAGGAAGAGGTGATAGGTGCAGGGAAGTGGGTGATGAGAAGGATGAGAATACTGATGAGAGTGGAGTGAATGGAGAAAGAAGCATGAGAGAAAGGATAGGAAGAGGTTATAGAGGGTGTCAGGAAGTGGGTACGAGAAGGATGAGAATACTGATGAGAGTGGAGTTAATGGAGAAAGCATGTTGAGAGAAAGGATAGGAAGAGGTTATAGAGGGTGTGAGGAAGTGGGTGAGAAGGATGGAGAATACTGATGAGGGTGGAGTGAATGGAGAAAGAAGCATGAGAGAAAGGATAGAAGAGGTTATAGAGGGTGTCAGGAAGTGGGCATGAGAAGGATGAGAATACTGATGAGAGTGGAGTGAATGGAGAAAGAAGGAAAGAGAGAAAGGATAGGAAGAGGTTATAGGGGGAAGCCAGAAGTGGCAACAGAAGGATGAGAATACTGATGGGATGGAGTGAATGGAGAAATAAGCAGAGAAAAAGGATAGGAAGAAAGGAGAGGGTGTCAGGAAGTGGGTACGAGAAGGATGAGAATACTGATGGGAGTGGAGTGAATGGAGAAAGAAGGAGGGGCCGAGAGAAAGGATAGGAAGACAGGGGGTGTCAGGAAGTGGGTACGAGAAGTATGAGAATACTGATGAGAGTGGAGTGAATGGAGAAAGAAGTACATAGAGAAAGGATAGGAAGAGGTTATAGAGGGTACAGAAGTGGGCATGAGAAGGATGAGAATACTGATGAGAGTGGAGTGAGTTTAGGAAAGAAGCATGAGAGAAAGGAGGAGAAGAGGTTATAGAGGGTGTCAGGGAAGTGGGCAAGAGAAGGATGAGAATACTGATGAGAGTGGAGTGAATGGAGAAAGAAGCATGAGAGAAAGGATAGGGAAGAGGTTATAGAGGGTGTCAGGAAGTGGCAAGAGAAGGATGAGAATACTGATGAGAGGAGTGAATGAGAAAGAAGGATGAGAGAAAGGATAGGGAAGAGGTTATAGAGGGTCAGGAAGTGGGCAAGAGAAGGATGAGAATACTGATGAGAGTGGAGTGAATGGAGAAAGAAGCATGAGAGAAAGGATAGGAAGAGGTTATAGAGGGTGTCAGGAAGTGGGCAAGAGAAGGATGAGAATACTGATGAGAGTGGAGTGAATGAGAAGCATGAGAGAAAGGATAGGAAGAGGTTATAGAGGGTGTCAGGAAGTGGGCAAGAGAAGGATGAGAATACTGATGAGAGTGGAGTACACGAGAAAGAAGCATGAGAGAAAGGAGGAGAAGAGGTTATAGAGGGTGTGAGGAAGTGGGTACGAGGAAGAGATGGAGAATACGAGGGGAGAGTGGAGTGGAATGGAGAAAGAAGCATGAGAGAAAGGATAGGAAGAGGTTATAGAGGGTGTCAGGAAGTGGGTAATGAGAAGGATGGAGAACACTGATGAGAGTGGAGTGGTTTTGAGAAAGAAGCATGAGAGAAAGGATAGGAAGAGGTTATAGGGGGTAGAGGAAGTGGTACAGAGAAGGATGAGAATACTGATGAGAGTGGAGACGGAGAAAGAAGCATGAGAGAAAGGATAGGAAGAGGTTATAGAGGGTTGGGGAAGTGGGCATGAGAAGGATGAGAATACTGGATGAGAGTGGAGTGAATGGAGAAAGAAGCATGAGAGAAAGGATAGGGAAGAGGTCATAGGGGAAGCCAGGGAAGTGGGTACGAGAAGGATGAGAATACTGATGGGAGTGGAGTGAATGGAGAAAGAAGTATGAGAGAAAGACATAGGAAGAGGTTATAGAGGGTGTCAGGAAGTGGGCATGAGAAGGATGAGAATACATTGATGGGGAGGAGTGAATGGAGAAAGAAGGATGAGAGAAAGGATAGGAAGAGGTTATAGGGGGTGTCAGGAAGTGGGCAAGAGAAGGATGAGAATACTGATGAGAGTGGAGTGAATGGAGAAAGAAGCATGAGAGAAAGGATAGGAAGAGGTTATAGAGGGTGTGAGGAAGTGGGTAAGAGAAGGATGAGAATACTGATGAGAGTGGTGTGAATGTGGAGAAAGAGGCATGAGAGAAAGATAGGAAGAGGTTATAGAGGGTGTCAGGAAGTGGATACGAGAAGGATGGAGAATACTGGATGAGAGTGAGTGAATGGAGAAAGAAGCAGACAGTGAAAGGATAGGGAAGAAGTTTATAGAGGGTGTGAGGAAGTGGTAAGAGAAGGATGAGAATACTGATGAGAGTGGTGTGAATGAGAAAGAAGCATGAGAGAAAAGATAAGAAGAGGTTATAGAGGGTGAGGAAGTGGGTACGAGAAGGATGAGAATACTGATGAGAGGGAGTTAATGAGAAAGAAGCATGAGAGAAAGGATAGGAAGAGGTTACAGAGGGTGTCAGGAAGTGGGTAAGAGAAGATGAGAATACTGATGAGAGTGGAGTGAATGGAGAAAGAAGCATGAGAGAAAGGATAGGAAGAGGTTATAGATTGGTAAGGAAGTGGTTACGAGAAGGATGAGAATACTGATGAGAGTGGAGTGAATGGAGAAAGAAGCATGAGAGAAAGGATAGGAAGAGGTTATAGAGGGTGTCAGGGAAGTTGGCAAGAGAAGGATGAGAATACTGATGAGAGTGGAGTGAATGGAGAAAGAAGGATGAGAGAAAGGATAGGAAGAGGTTATAGAGGGTGTCAGGAAGTGGGCAAGAGAAGATGAGAATACTGATGAGTGAGTGAATGGAGAAAGAAGCATGAGAAAGGATAGGAAGAGGTTATAGAGGGTGTCAGAAGTGGGCAAGAGAAGGATGAGAATACTGATGAGAGTGGAGTGAATGGAGAAAGAAGCATAAGAGAAAGGATAGGAAGAGGTTATAGAGGGTGTCAAAAGTGGCAAGAGAAGGATGAGAATACTGATGAGAGGAGTTAATGGAGAAAGAAGCATGAGAGAAAGGAGGAAGAGGTTATAGAGGGTGGAGGAAGTAAGATGAGAAGGACAGGAATACTGATGAGAGTGGAGTGAATGGAGAAAGAAGCATGAGAGAAAGGATAGGAAGACAGAGAGAGGGTGGTGTCAGGAAGGGCACGAGAAGGATGAGAATACTGATGAGGAGGGAGTGAATGGAGAAAGAAGCATAAGAGAGAAGTAGGTTATAGGGGGTGGAGAAGTGGGTGAAGTGAGAAGGATGAGAATACTGATGAGAGTGGAGTGAATGGAGAAAGAAGGAGAGAAAGGATAGGAAGAGGTTATAGAGGGTGTCAGGAAGTGGGTACTAGGGGACAGTGATGAGAATACTGATGAGGAGGGAGTTAGCTGAGAAAGAAGCATGAGAGAAAAGGATAGGAAGAGGGTTATAGAGGGTGTGAGGAAGTGGGTACGAGAAGGATGAGAATACTGATGGGAGTGGAGTGAATGGAGAAAGAAGGATGAGAGAAAGGATAGAAGAGAAGGTAGGGGGCTGGGGAAGTGGGCAAGAGAGATGAGAATACTGGATGAGAGTGAGGAAATGAGAAAGAAGCATGAGAGAAAGGATAGGAAGAGGTTATAGAGGGTGTGAGGAAGTGGGTAAGAGAAGGATGAGAATACTGATGAGAGTGGTGTGAATGGAGAAAGAGGCATGAGAGAAAGGATAGGAAGAGGTTAGTGAGGGTGTCAGGGAAGATACGAGAAGGAGAATGAGCTGGAGAGGGAGGAATGGAGAAAAGAAGCATGAGTGAAAGGATAGGGAAGAGTTTATAGAGGTTGTGAGGAAGGAAGAGAAGGATGAGAATACTGATGGAGAGGTGAATGGAGAAAGAAAAGAAGAGAGAAAAGATACGAAGAGGTTGAGGAGGGTGTGAGGAAGTGGGTACGAGAAGGATGAGAATACTGATGAGGAGGGAGTGAATGGAGAAAGAAGCATGAGAGAAAGACAGGAAGAGGTTACAGAGGGTGTCAGGAAGTGGTTACGAGAAGGATGAGAATACTGATGAGGAGGGAGTGAATGGAGACAAGAAGCATGAGAGAAAGGATAGGAAGAGGTTATAGAGGGTGTGAGGCGGGTAAGAGAAAGATGAGAATACTGATGAGGGTGGAGTGAATGGAGAAAGAAGCATGAGAGAAAGGATAGGAAGAGGGTTATAGAGGGTGCTGGAAGTGGGTACGAGAAGGATGAGAATACTGATGAGAGTGGAGTGAATGGAGAAAGAAGGATGAGAGAAAGATAGGAAGAGGTTATAGGGGGTGCTTAGGAAGTGGCAAGAGAAGGATGAGAATACTGATGAGAGTGGAGTGGTACTGGAGAAAGAAGCATGGAGAGAAAGGATAGGAAGAGGTTATAGAGGGAAGAGTAAGTGGGTAAGAGAAGGATGAGAATACTGATGAGGGTGGAGTGAATGGAGAAAGAAGCATGAGAGAAAGGAGAGAAATAGGTTATAGAGGGTGTCAGGAAGTGGGCAAGAGAAGGATGAGAAATTACTGATGGAGTGTGAGTGGGAGTGAATGGAGAAAGAAGCACAGAGAAGGATAGGCATGAGGTTATAGAGGGTGTGAGGAAGCAAGAGAAGGATGAGAGAATACTGATGAGAGTGGTGTGAATGGAGAAAGATAGAGAGAAAAGGATAGGAAGAGGTTATAGAGGGTAACAAGGAAGTGGGGCAAGAGAAGGATGAGAATACTGATGAGAGTGGAGTAACAGAGAAAGAAGCATGAGAAAGGATAGGAAGAGGTTATAGAGGGTGGAGGAAGGTAAGAGAAGGATGAGAATACTGATGAGAGTGGAGTGAATGGAGAAAGAAGCATGAGAGAAAGGACAGAAGAGGTTATAGAGGGTAACAGTATGGGTACAGAAGGACAGAGAATACTGATGAGAGTGGGAGGAATGGAGAAAGAAGCATGAGAGAAAGGATAGGAAGAGGTTATAGAGGTGTCAGGGAAGTGGGTAAGAGAAGGATGAGAATACTGATGAGAGTGGAGTGAATGGAGAAAGAAGCATGAGAGAAAGGATAGGAAGAGGTTATAGAGGGTGTCAGGAAGTAAGGATGAGAAGGATGAGAATACTGATGAGAGTGGAGTGAATGGAGAAAGAAGCATGAGAGAAAGGATAGGAATGAGGTTAGAGGGTGGGTGAGCAGCAAGAGAAAAGATGAGAATACTGATGAGGTGGAGTGAATGGAGCAGAAGCATGAGGAGGAAATGATAGGAAGAGGTTATAGAGGGTGTGAGGAAGTGGGTAAGAGAAGGATGAGAATACTGATGAGGGTGGAGTGAATGAGGAAAGAAGCATGAGAGAAAGGATAGGAAGAGGTTATAGAGGGTGTCAGTGGCATGAGAAGGATGAGAATACTGATGAGTGGGAGGAATGGAGAAAGAAGGATGAGAGAAAGGATAGGAAGAGGTTATAGGGGTGTCAGAAGGGCAAGAGAAGGACAGAATACTGATGAGAGTGGAGTGAATGGAGAACAGCATGAGAGAAAGGATAGGAAGAGGTTATAGAGGGTGTGAGTGCGTGTGTGTGTGAGAAGGATGAATACTGATGAGGGTGAGTGAATGAGAAAGAAGCATGAGAGAAAGGATAGGAAGAGGTTATAGAGGGTGTGAGTATGTGTGAGAAGGACAGAGCCCAGATGAGCTGATGAGTCAAGAAAGAAACAAGGTGATAGGAAGGAGGTCACAGGGAAAGAAAGAAGCAAGGAGGGAAGGATGAGAACACTGATGAGGGTGGAGTGAATGGAGAAAGATGCATGAGAGAAAGGATAGGAAGAGGTTATAGAGGGTGTCAGGAAGTGGGTACGAGAAGGATGAGAATACTGATGAGAGTGGAGTGAATGGAGAAAGAAGGATGAGAGAAAGGATAGGAAGAGGTTATAGAGGGTGTCAGGAAGTGGGCAAGAGAAGGATGAGAATACTGATGGGAGTGGAGTGAATGGAGAAAGAAGCATGAGAGAAAGGATAGGAAGAGGTTATAGAGGGTGTGAGGAAGTGGGTAAGAGAAGGATGAGAATACTGATGAGAGTGGTGTGAATGGAGAAAGAGGCATGAGAGAAAGGATAGGAAGAGGTTATAGAGGGTGTCAGGAAGTGGGCAAGAGAAGGATGAGAATACTGATGAGAGTGGAGTGAATGGAGAAAGAAGCATGAGAGAAAGGATAGGAAGAGGTTATAGAGGGTGTGAGGAAGTGGGTAAGAGAAGGATGAGAATACTGATGAGAGTGGAGTGAATGGAGAAAGAAGCATGAGAGAAAGAACAGGAAGAGGTTATAGAGGGTGTGAGGAAGTGGGTAAGAGAAGGATGAGAATACTGATGAGAGTGGAGTGAATGGAGAAAGAAGCATGAGAGAAAGGACAGGAAGAGGTTATAGAGGGTGTCAGGAAGTGGGTACGAGAAGGATGAGAATACTGATGAGAGTGGAGTGAATGGAGAAAGAAGCATGAGAGAAAGGATAGGAAGAGGTTATAGAGGGTGTCAGGAAGTGGGTAATAGAAGGATGAGAATACTGATGAGAGTGGAGTGAATGGAGAAAGAAGCATGAGAGAAAGGATAGGAAGAGGTTATAGAGGGTGTCAGGAAGTGGGTACGAGAAGGATGAGAATACTGATGAGAGTGGAGTGAATGGAGAAAGAAGCATGAGAGAAAGGATAGGAAGAGGTTATAGAGGGTGTGAGTAAGTGGGTAAGAGAAAGATGAGAATACTGATGAGGGTGGAGTGAATGGAGAAAGAAGCATGAGAGAAAGGATAGGAAGAGGTTATAGAGGGTGTGAGGAAGTGGGTAAGAGAAGGATGATAATACTGATGAGGGTGGAGTGAATGGAGAAAGAAGCATGAGAGAAAGGATAGGAAGAGGTTATAGAGGGTGTGAGGAAGTGGGTAAGAGAAGGATGAGAATACTGATGAGAGTGGAGTGAATGGAGAAAGAAGCATGAGAGGAAGGACAGGAAGAGGTTATAGAGGGTGTCAGGAAGTGGGTACGAGAAGGATGAGAATACTGATGAGAGTGGAGTAGACGAAGAAAGGAGCATGAGAGGGGGATGCAAATTGGCGAGATAGATGAGTATTGACTTTATATTTGAATTCTTGGAGATTGTAGCTGTCGGGAAAGCAAGGAATCGGAAGTGAGTTCCACAGGCGGGAAAGCTGTTGGCTTTGGTAAATCATTTTCATTATTTTTTTTTTTTTTGTCACAACTTCTAACACGTAACACTGTTATGAATTTACTGTAAGGGCTAATGAAATACAACGAAAACCATTTGCAATTTATGCATGATGAAACGTACTCATATTTTTCCAAAAAATGTCCAGACAAATAAGCCTTGCATCACTTTTATTGTAAGTGTTTCTTCATTGTTAGCAAGAATGTCACATAAAGTAAGGTCATAATTTTTATACTTTTCGCTGTGATGAATACATTTTTGTGTATAAACAAGAAAATATAAAAATGCATTTTCATCGAAAAAATTAGTAGCAATAAACATTTTCATAGAAAAAGTAGGAGCAATATATTTTCAAAAAATTAACAACGCTAGCAAGGAAATTAAATTTCGGCATTAAATGAACCATATGGATAAGATATGCCGTTAAACCAACAAATCAAATCAAAGCTTCCAAGCTTATTCAATTTCGGCATTAAATGACCCATAAAGGGTTGATATGCCGTTAAACAAACAAATCAAGTCAAAGCTCACAAGAAAATTCAATTTCGGCATTTAGTCAGTTAAGTGCCATACGTGATACGCACTTTGACGTTCATGTCTCGAAAGGGACATGATTAACCGGGCAAAAGATTATCCCGCAGTAGGTTGCCATTGCTTTCTGCGGTAGATTGGTTGCCAACCAAGGCTATAGAACCTGATCTGTCCAGTTATTTGATTCATAGCTAGAGGGGGAAGAAAGGTATTGTATTAGTAAGTCGTAATTAGTGAGAGATCAGTTTATTACTTCATAAAAACAGAAAACCGATCCCTCACTTTATACCCAATAGAAGCCTTAATCATGTTTCTATTATATTTAGTCAGACAGTTAAGTGCCATACGTGATATACGCTTGGGTGATCATGTCTCGAAAGTGATATGACTGACTGGGCAGAAGATGAACCCGCAGTAGCTTGCAATTATTTTCTGCGGTAGACTGGTTGCCAGCAAAGGCCATAGAACCCAATCTGTTCTGTTATTTAACCCATAACTAGAGGGAAGAGGTGGATTAATAACTTTCCTTGGTAAGGATATTTGTGCGAAAGTAAATGCAGGGATTTCAACCGGAATTCTAAATTGGCTTCCCGATTTCTCGTTTCAAGCCCACATCCTCTGCAATACAACGCACATTTCGGCATTAAATGACCCATAAGGAGTTGATATGCCTTTAAACAAACAAATCAAATCAAAACCACAGAGAAAATTAAATTTCAACATTAAATGACCTGTAAGGAACTGATATGTTGTTAAACAAACAAACAAATCAAATCAAATCAAATCAAAGCTCCCAAGAAAATTAAATTTCGGTATTAAATGACCCATATGAAGTTGATATGCCATTAAATAAATCAAATCAAAGATCGAAAGAAAATTAAATTTCGGTATTAAATGACCCATAAGGAGTTGATATGCCATTAAATCAATCAAAGATCGAAAGAAAATTAAATTTCGGTATTAAATGACCCATAAGGAGTTGATATGCCATTAAATCAATCAAAGATCGAAAGAAAATTAAATTTCGGTATTAAATGACCCATAAGGAGTTGATATGCCATTAAATCAATCAAAGATCGAAAGAAAATTAAATTTCGGTATTAAATGACCCATAAGGAGTTGATATGCCATTAGATCAATCAAAGATCGAAAGAAAATTAAATTTCGGTATTAAATGACCCATAAGGAGTTGATATGCCATTAAATCAATCAAAGATCGAAAGAAAATTAAATTTCGGTATTAAATGACCCATAAGGAGTTGATATGCCATTAAATCAATCAAAGATCGAAAGAAAATTAAATTTCGGTATTAAATGACCCATAAGGAGTTGATATGCCATTAAACAAAGAAAATATGTGTAAAAACTGCCTGCTGTGATTGAGGCCTTTTTTCGTTAACAATTTCGTTTTTTCTAAGTTAGGAATTAATTTTCCTGGTTCGAGTATTTTCTTTTCTTTTCTACAATGTGTCGTGTGGGAGAAAACTAGAGATAATAAGGCAAAGTTGAAAAATTTTACAGACAATGCCTTTCACCTCCGTCTGGGAGACGTCTTCATGCTGGAATGAGAGAAAAACTGTGTGATATATAAATAAAGTGACGCTGTCGACATTTGAGTTTGAACACGGTTCGTCAGAGAACAAAAACATAGTCGACCTTGTTTTGATGTAATTAGAGGAATCGTGCTGCTAGGATTACGTGACGTTGTAAAAATAATATATAAGTACTTTTAGCTTTATTTCAAGCAGAATTCTATATTTTTCTTTTTTTAGTAGATCGTATTTTTGTTTTATAATCATATCGCACTAAGCCTAACATTCTACTGCCACTGGTGTGCAGGGGGCTACATAGAAGGAAAGTTATAAAAAAGTGTGACTTGAAAAATTATGAGAAAAAGTGACAGGTTATAGGGTGTGTCTGGAAGTGGGTAAGAGAAGGTGAAGATACTGACAGTGCCGTGAACGGAGAAAAGAGCATGAGAGAGAGAGAGAGAGAGGTTGCAAGTTAGCGAGATAGGAGATGACTATTGACTTTACATTTAAACTCCTTAAGATTGTAGCTGACGAGGAAGCAAGTAAACGGAAATGGAGTTCCATAGGCGGGAAGTGCGAGAAAAGAAGCTGAGGGAGTAGAATTTGCGCTTACATTTTATTGGTTTCACAGTAAAAGATTTGGGATCTAGTTGCTAATTTTGTGGCTCGAGTAAAATCACACTTCGGAGCCACCAGAGAGCTAAGTTCATCGGAGCAGAAGATGCCGCAATTTTTATTATTGTTGCTTTTGCGATGCTCGGTCATATTGTGTATGAGCCTGGTCTGAGGTTCATCATAGAACAATGCGAATACGTTTTTAATGTAATTTCTTTTCCCTTCAGAGAAAAATAAACCCATACAATAACCATATAGTCTTTTGGTGAAATTTCTTGTTTCTCCTATACCTATGCTAAATCTAGATCAAATATTTTTTATTTTTTGGGAATACCTCTAATACCTGCAAACATTTTTAACACTATATATATTCATATATTGATTGTTTGTTACTTAGTTTTTGGTCCTAATAGGGTTAGGCCAGTACACATTTGTATTAAAAAGTGTGCGATACAATTGTAGAGCTTTTGAATATTTGCCAATTTTAAACGAGTTATTTCGCTACCCAGGTTTCTACCATGAGTGGTGTCTTCAGGCGATTTTTAAGAAATATTAAAATAACTATTAAATAGTTTTAAAAAATCGCCTGAAGACACCACTCATGGTAGAAACCTGGGTAGCGAAATAACTCGTTTAAAAATGGAATATATATATATATATATATATATATTTAAAAATGGATATATATATATATATATATATATATATATATATATATACATATATATATATATATATGCATTGTCGCGGATAGGTTATTAGGTTATTAAGTAAGGACTATATTTTCCATTCGAAAATTGTAAAGTTTAATACAAATCTTATATCCGAAAATTTTTTAAAATAATTTTTGATTTTGATCTCAGTGAAAAGGAAATTTTTTTAAAGTATGGTATTTTTGTGTTACATTAAAAGGTCAAATGTTTCACGGTTTCTTCTCCTTACAGGAAAAAATAAATTGGGCAATTATGTCAATTCTGGTCAACGATACTTACATTTATCACCACATCGGGCAGTCATCACTCACTACACACCTCGGTGATGAAGAAATACTTTTATTCTAAATTTCATTCTATAAACAAGGAGTACATGTTTCGAATTAGATTAATATAACATTACATTTGTTAATTTTCCTAAAATAACGTTTCAAGGATGTATATTTTATTTTTGCAAGATTTTTTAAACCGAGAATTAAATTTACAAACTTGCCAAGCAGTCAGAATAGACGAAAAGTGATAACTTTTAAAAAATCTCAAAAAGTTAGGAATCTAATCAATATAATTTCTATTTGAAATGCACCCGAGTATTTTGCTTACTCGAAATAGTAAATTTAATCATTAAACTTTCAATTGTAATATTTGTACCTAGTACGTTTTGGATAATAATTAAGAGATACAAATATTAACCTGTTAAAACAAACTTTATTTAACTTCATCTACATTCTTGTGTGAGTCCCTCGTGGCTGGCTAAAATGTCTGCTAGCGGGAGTAGCACGTGTGGCTGGTGTGAAGTATTTTTGTGGAACTAAAAAAAAAGCTAACTGCTATTAATTGTTGGTCAGTAGGGATGGGCCAGAGAGAGAGAGAGAGAGAGAGAGAGAGAGAGAGAGAGAAAGAGAAGGAGTGAGAGATGAAGGAATTTCTGGGATAGTAGTTCGTGACCTAGGTGGAAGCACATGGAGAAGAGGAGGGAGAAGAATACAAAGTTAATATGTTTAGGTAGTATTATTTCTGACCTCTCGTAAGTGGGTACTACACAAAGCTAAAATTAAAGCTTGAAGAAAACTTTGTTTATTTCGAAAAATTCAATTTAAAGATTAGGTATCGAAAATGAGAGGATGTATCTGCTGTTATTTAATATCAATTCTTTGCTAAAATTTTACTTTTAAAATAAAATACTGATTTAGTCTGACTTAGAGACCAATAATGGCGCAACTGGGAAAATGAAGACAGCGTGCACAACAAGATGGATTCTGAAGACAAAAACTTTTTGGCTCGACAGAGTGACGCGACCTTCCTAGCAGTACATGTGGCTATTGATTCAATGTAGTCGTTCCACTTGAGGTCCGTTGAGAGAGTGAGACCGAGGAGGTGCAATGTATTGATTTCTCGGATAATTTGAAAGAAAACGGTTTCGTTTTGGAAGCACTCGAATTTACGAGCCGGTCCACCACAGATTGGAGGCACTTTTTAAGTGCAGCAACGCTCGCACACACCCACACACACAATGAAGACAGCGTGCACAACAGTTTCAAGGTTCTTGCAGGTATCATTACGCAGTCGCACGCCGGTTTTTGTTTCTTGTCGGCTTACCGCCAGTTACTCATCCATTTTAAAACACAGAAATCAGAGAATATAATAGATAATGTCGGCATTAGGCTGATACGGACGCCAGATGGGCGTGAACAAACGGTGGCCCCAGTATCTGGAATTTTCTCTTGCCACTCGATGCTGAGGAGCATTTTAAGATAGCTGAGTAGAAATTAGTTCAGGCTCCAGTAATGGCGCCGGTACACAGATCCAGTTTCACTTAAAAATGAGACAGTGCACAATTCAGAGATAAAATGTTCGGAGACAAAGAGAATATATATATATATATATATATATATATATATATATATAGAGAGAGAGAGAGAGAGAGAGAGAGAGCGAGAGATGGAGAGAGAAATAGACAGACAGAAAGTGTGAGGAAGAGTGAGTGCGGGAAAGAACTAAAAGATGGAAAAAGAGAAGAAGAAGAGCTTGGGAAACAGGGAAAAGTGATAGATAGATAGATAGATAGAGAGAGAGAGAGAGAGAGAGAGAGAGAGAAAGAAAGAAAAACAGAAAGACAGAGACACAGAGAGAAAGAAATAGAGTACTAGATGACGGAGAATAGGAGAATAAAAACGAGAATTGATATAACGGAGAGAGAGAAAGAGAGAGAGAGTCACTAATAGCGGAAGAGAACTGAAAGACGAGAAACAGAAAAAGAAAAATTAGGACTGATATAACAGGGAAAAAGAGATAGATAGATAGATAGAGAGAGAGAGAGAGAGAGAGAAACAGAGAGAGAGAGAGAAACAGAGAGAGAGAAAAGTAGTAAAAGAGTGAAGGCAAGAGAGAACTGGAGGACTTCTTATTCTATGTGCCCTGTCCTTTCAGGACGTAGGCGATCATGGTTCTCCACGTCTCCCTATCCCTTGTGGCACTTAGTATGCTTGCTCTTCTTACTCCTGGCAACCCCCGTTCCGTCATCCACCTGATCAGACCCTGCAAATATGTTATCCGCTGCCTTCCTCTGTCTCTTTTTCCTTCTATCTGGCCAGTCAGTATCAGGTTCTTCAGGCTTTCCTTCCTCATTGCGTTTCCCAGGAACTTTACTTGTCTCTTCCTGAGGCTCAGTATTAATTTCCTTTTTGTTGCCATTCTTTCCAACACCTCCTCGTTGCTTGCATACTCAGTCTACGATATCCGCAGCATCCTTCTGTAGAACCACATTTCCGCTGCTTCAAGTTTTGTCCTCATTTTCGATGATATTGTCCAGCATTCACTGCCGTATTGAAGAACTGACATCACATAGCAATCCAACACTCTTTTCATTGTTCTAGTGAAGTTCTTCTGTGTATCAGCAATTTACTCAACTTCTGGGAGAATTGATATAACAGGAAGAAAAGAGGGAGAAAGAGTGAGAGACAGACAGACAGAGATAGATAGATAGACAGAGAGAGGGAGAGAGAAAAAGACTGAGAGCGAAGGAGAACAAGAAACCGAAAAAATAGGAGGACAAGAAAAACGAGAACTGATATGAGAGAGAGAGAGAGAGAGAGAGAGAGAGAGAGAGAGAGAAGAGAGAGAGAGTGGAAGAAGAAAAACGTGAACTGTTATAACGGGAAAAAGAATGTGAGTGTTTGTGTTTTTTTTAATCATCTCACTCCAAGCAAGGCGTTCTACTGCCACTGTTGCGCAGGGGGTTACATAGGGGACAATGATTAGAAAGAGGGGTTAGTTATAGGAAATGTCAGGAGGAGGGTAACAGACGGATAAGAATACCGAGAATAGGGGTAGAGTAGACGAAAAAAGAGCTTGAGAGAATGGATGCGAGTTAACTTGATAGGAGATGTCTATTGACCTTACATTTAAATTCCTGGAGATTGTAGCTGTCGGGGAAGCAAGTATGTGGAAGGGAATTTCACAGGCGGGAAGTGCGAGAAAAGAAGCTGTTAGAGTAGAAATTACGGTTACATTTTATCGGTTTCACTGTAAAAGAGTGGGACCTAGTTGCTAATCTAGTAGCTCGTGTAAATTCATACCAAGGAGGCACTAGTGGACTGGTTCACTGGAGCAGAAACCGTGAAAGTATTAATAGAAGAGTCACAGGGAAGCCACATCACGCCAGTGATATAGCGACTGCAGCCGAGCTGCCAAGTCGGTATCGATCAAATCACAGATTCTCCGTTGGATTCTGTCAAGAACCCCGAGGTGAATAGCAGGGCCACCCGACCAGATGTGGCAGCAGTATTCAATACACTGGCGGATGGTAGATTTATATATGTGCAGGATGGACTCAAACAGGAAAAACTTCCTGGCCCTGCACAGTGAAACGACCTTCTTAGCAGCGGATTTAGCAATGGATTCGATGTAGTCATTCCGCTGAGAGTGTGAGGCTAAGGAGGCGTAGTGCTTTACGTTCAGAGAGGCAAGCCTGTTCCATGCTAATGTGAGTAGGAGCGATTGTCTATGATGGTTAATAGAGAGCAGCTTCGTTTTAGAAGCATTAAAATTTATTAATATTTCTTACCTCAGTCCACCACGGATTGAAGGTCCTTCTCAAGCTCGGCAGCGATGTTCGCTTTGTCAACCTCAGCAGGTTTTTGCTCAATGCGAGAGTAAACGGTGGTGTTGTCAGCGTACATGTGTGTGTGTGTTTGTGTGTGTATGAGAGAGAGAGAGAGAGAGAAAGAGAGGGGAGGGAGAAAGAGAAGGGGAATGACATTTTGAGAAAATAAAAAACAGTGAGAAAAAATTAGATTAGAAGCGGACGGAAAATTAGAAGTGGAAAAATGACAAAAAGATTGAGAGAGAGAGAGAGAGAGAGAGAGAGAGAAAGAAAGAAAGAAAGAAAGAAAGAGGGAGGAACTATAGCACTGAAAAATGGAAGACGAAAAACGAAACTGATATAATAGATAAAAAGGTGTGAGAAAGAGAGAGTGAGACATACAGACTGACAGAGAGAAAAAGAGAGACAGAGAAAGACTGAGAGAGAGCGAGAAAGAAAGAGAGAACTAGGTTAGAGAAATGGAAGGAGAAGAAAAAGAGAACTGATATAATGGGGGAAAAGAGTACGAGAAAGAGAGAGTGAGACATACAGACAGGTAGAGAGAAAGAGAGAGAGAGAAAGATAGAGTGAAAGAGAAAGAGATCTAGAAGATGGAGAAATGGAAGGAGAAGAAAAAAGAGAACTTATGTAACGGGGGGAAACGAATGTGAGAAAGAGATGATGAGACATGCTGACAGAGAGAGAGAGAGAGAGAAAGAGAGAGAGAAAGAAAGACAGAGAGTGAGAGTGAACTAGAGGATGAAGAACTGGAAGGAGAAGAAAAACGAAAACAGAAAAAACGAAACAAAAGCTTGGGTGTGTGTGTGGGGGGGGCGTGTGTGTGTGAGAGAGAGTGAGAGTAAGAGAGAGGGGGAAAGAAAAAAGAAAGGGAGACCGTAGAAAGTCAAGAAAAAACAACAGAAAGAACGAAACAATGAAAGAGATAGTGAGAAATAGAAACGGGTGAGGAAAGAGAAAAGTTAAAAAAAGAGGAAAGAATGAAAAAAAGAGAATCGTGTTCGAAAATTCCGATTCTCTTATCATACTTTAATTCCAGGAATGACAAAGTAAATCTCGTTGCTGCACTTAAAAAGTGCCTCCAATTTGTGGTGGACCGGCTCGTAAATTCGAGTGCTTCCAAAACGAAGCCGTTTTCTTTCAAATTATCCGAGAAATCAATACATTGCACCTCCTCGGTCTCACGCTCTCAGCGTACCTCAAGTGGAACGACTACATTGAATCAATAGCCACATGTACTGCTAGGAAGGTCGTGTCACTCTGTCGAGCCAAAAAGTTTTTGTCTTCAGAATCCATCTTGTTGTGCACGCTGTCTTCATTTTCCCAGTTGCGCCATTATTGGACTCTAAGTCAGACTAAATCAGTATTTTATTTTAAAAGTAAAATTTTAGCAAAGAATTGATATTAAATAACAGTAGATACATCCTCTCATTTTTTATACCTAATCTTTAAATTGAATTTTTCGAAATAAACAAAGTTTTCTTCAAGCTTTAATTTTAGCTTTGTGTAGTACCCACTTACGAGAGGTCAGAAATAATACTACCTAAACATATTAACTTTGTATTCTTCTCCCTCCTCTTCTCCATGTGCTTCCACCTAGGTCACGAACTACTATCCCAGAAATCCCTTCATCTCTCACTCCTTCTCTTTCTCTCTCTCTCTCTCTGGCCCATCCCTACTGACCAACAATTAATAGCAGTTCAGCTTTTTTTTAGTTCCACAAAATACTTCACACCAGCCACACGTGCTGCTCCCGCCAGCGGGCATTTTAGCCAGCCACGAGGGACTCACACAAGAATGTAGACGAAGTTAAATAAAGTTTGTTTTAACAGGTTAATATTTGTATCTCTTAATTATTATCCAAAACGTACTAGGTACAAATATTACAATTGAAAGTTTAATGATTAAATTTACTATTTCGAGTAAGCAAAATACTCGGGTGCATTTCAAATAGAAATTATATTGATTAGATTCCTAACCTTTTGAGATTTTTTAAAAGTTATCACTTTTCGTCTATTCTGACTGCTTGGCAAGTTTGTAAATTTAATTCTCGGTTTAAAAAATCTTGCAAAAATAAAATATACATCTGTGACACGTTATTTGGGAAAAACTAACAAATTTAAAGTTATATTAATCTGATTTGAAACATTCACTATTTGTGTATAGCATGAAATTTAGAATAAAAGTATTTCTTAATAATCGAGATGTGAAGTGACTGATGACAGCCCGATGTGGTGATAAATGTAAGTATCGTTGACCAGAATTGACATAATTGCCCAATTATTTTTCCTGTAAGTATAAGAAACCGTGAACATATTACCTTTTAATGTAACACAAAAATACCATACTTGAAAAATATTTCCTATACACTGAAATCAAAATAAAAAATTATTTAAAAAATTTTTCAGATAGAAGGTTTGTAGTAAACTTTTGCCCCGAATGTATGAATATACTCGAGCTTCTAGACTAGCAACTAGGTCTCATCCTCCTCGGCCTCACTCTCTCAGCCGACCTCAAGTGGAACGAATACATTGAAACAATAGCTATATCTACAGCTAGGTAGATCGGGTCACTGTGTCGGCCCAGAAAGTTTTTGTCGTCAGAATCTATCTTGCACCTATACAAATGTATCATTCGTCCGTGCCTTGGATACTGTTGACATATCTGGTCGGGTGCTCCTGAAATACATCTCAGGGTTCTCGAAAAAATTTTATATTTATGCCTCGTGAAGAATTAAATGCGAGGCAAAAGCACGAATTTAGACCAATCAAAATTAACGACATATACACCTCTACCTAGTTCCGTATCCTCGAAGCTATAGGGAGATGGTTAATGTTTATTGAATCGGCCTTGTGTCATACATAAACGAACTCCCTACAACGTAGGATTTTTTTAATCATTTCACCCCAAGCAAGGCATTCCACTGCCACTATTGCGCAGTGGGTTACATAGGGGAAAATGATGAGAAAGAGTGGTTAGTTATAGGAAATGTCAGAAGGAGGGTGATAGACGGATGAGGATACCGAGGATTGGGGTTGAGTAGATGGGTAGAGTGTTTGAGAGAATGGATGCGAGTTAGTTTAATAAGAGGTGTCTATTGACCTTACATTTAAATTCCTGGAGATTGTAGCTGTCGAGGGAGCAAGTATATGGAAGGGAATTCCACATGCGAGAAGTGCGAGAAAAGAAGCTGTTAGAATAGAATTTGCGGTTAGATTTTATCTGTTTCACTATTTGCTATCATCAGAAGGTTATCAGCAGGTTGGTTGCAGATTCGAGATTGGAATATATGGATTTGTGGAAGAATAACAGTGTACATTTTGCATGTTAAAATAGAAATTTATTGATAGAAAAGAATAACATGAAATGGTAGGAGTTAATGTTCAATGAGAAACAGTATTAGGAAGTTAAGGGTATCAAGAGTTCGTTGTAGCATGTGTATATGTATGTATGTATTTACCATTCATACTGAGCGATAACTCCAAAGAGTTATCGCTCAGTATGAATGGTAAAAGGCAGGAGGTGAGAGGTGAGAGGTGAACGATGACGAAGAAAGAAGTAGGTTATAGAGAAGGAGAGAGGCAATAATAATACGATCCCTTGACGTTTGTCAAGGGCACGTGTTAATTGAGCTTATCTTAACTCTCTTATTGACGATCCATCAGGCCCTTCAAATATGTTATCCGCTGCTTTCCTCTGTCTCTTTTTCCCCTCTATTTGGCCTGTTAGTAGCAGGTTCTCCAAGCCCTCCTTCCTCATTGCATGAAGCGATGGAGTACTATGCTTTATTCCAGTTTTCTTCTTTTATTTAGGCTCATCGTTAAAGACTCCATAAATACAAAAATACCTGGGACAATAGTGGCCTGAACGTTCCATATTTGTGTCATCCTCAATCCTAAGATCTCTTCTTCTTCTTCTTCTTCTTCTTCTTCTTCTTCTTCTTCTTCTTCTTCTTCTTCTTCTTCTTCTATGTGCCACGACCCTTCTTTCACTTGCTCAACCTCATCAAGTATGTCATACGTCGCTTTTCACTGTCTCTCTTTTCCACTATCTGTCCTGTGAGTATCAAATTCTCCAAGCCCTTCTTCCTCATTACATCTCAGACACTTCAGCTGTCTTTTCCTGATGTTAAGTTTAAGCTTCTTTTCATTTCCATCCTCTCAAAAGCCTCGTCGTTGCTCACATGTTCTGTCCATAGTATCCTCAGAATCCTACTGTGGAGCTCACATGTTCCGTCCATAGTATCCTCAGCATCCTACTGTGGAGCCACATTTTGGTTGCTTCAAGTTTTTCTTTCATCTTTGATGAGATTATCCAGCATTCGCTCCAATATTGAAGGGCAGACATCCAATAATAATCCAGTACTCTTTTCTTAGTTTCCAATGAAGTTTTACTGTTCCTCAATACTCTAATCAGCTTATGGAATGCATCCTTGATAGATAGATAGATAGATAGATAGATAGATAGATAGATAGATATCAACAGACGAGGATAGATATATAGATGGAGAGATAGCAACAGATGAGGATAGATAGATAGATAGATAGACAGACAGATAGATAGATATCAACAGACGAGGATAGATATATAAATGGAGAGATAGCAACAGATGAGGATAGATAGATAGATAGATAGATAGATAGATAGATATCAACAGACGAGGATAGATATATAGATGGAGAGATAGCAACAGATGAGGATAGATAGATAGATAGATAGATAGATAGATAGATAGATAGATAGATAGATAGAACAGACTAGATAGATAGATAGATAGATAGATAGATAGATAGATAGATAGATATCAACAGACGAGGATAGATATATAGATGGAGAGATATCAACAGATGAGGATAGATAGATAGATAGATAGATAGATAGATAGATAGATAGATATGAACAGACTGATATAGATAGATAGATAGATAGATAGATAGATAGATAGATAGATAGATAGATAGATATGAACAGACTGAGATAGATAGATAGATAGATAGATAGATAGATAGATAGATAGATAGATATGAACAGACTGAGATATGATAGATAGATAGATAGATAGATAGATAGATAGATAGATAGATAGATAGATAGAAATAGACTGTGATAGATAGATAGATAGATAGATAGATAGATAGATAGATAGATATCAACAGATGAGGATAGATAGATAGATAGATAGATAGATAGATAGATAGATAGATAGATAGATAGATATGAACAGACTGCGATAGATAGATCAAGAAGGATTATTATTATTATTATTATTATTATTATTATTATTATTATTATTATTGTCATCATCTTCCGCTTTGTTTTTCGTTTTCGATCGTAGATTTTGTATTATGGGTATATTGCCATCAAATCGTACAACCTCATATTGGTAACAAATTCCCCAAACATTCGAAGCGCCAAGCAAAGTGGATTTCTGAAGCGATGGGATACTAGGCTGTATTTTAGTTTTCTTTTTTTTTTATTTAGGCTCATCGGTAAAGACCCCATCAATAAAATGATCCGTGGAACTATAGTGGCCTCAATCCTGAGATCTTCTTCTTCTTCTTCTTCTTTGTGTCGTAACACTTCAGGAGGTAGGCTATCATGGCCTTCCCCATCTCCCTATCCCTTGTAGCTCTTAACAGAAGTTTTTTGTTACTCCTCCCAAACCCATTTGCTCAAGCCCATCAAGTATGTCATTCGTTGCTTTTCCTTGTCTAACTTTCACTTTATCTGACCTGTGAGTATCAGATTCTCTTATCCCTCCTTCTTCATTACTTGTCACAAAAACTTCAACTATCTCTTCCTAATGTTAGGTATAAATTTCCGTTTCGTTTCTATCCTCTTCAAAAGCTCGTCGTTTTTCACATGTTCGGTCTTTGTTATCCTCAGCATCCTTCTGTAGTACCACGTTTCTGTTGTTTCAAATCTTTTCTTTATCTTTGATGAGATTGAACAGCATTCGCTGCCATATTAAAGGACAGACATCACACATGAGTCCCGTACTCTTTCCAGCGAAAGTTTTCCATCTCTCAATATTCTGCTCAACTTTTGGAATGCTTCTTTCGCCATGCCAATTCGACTTCGGATCTCAGTGTCGCACTGAGATCCGTCCTTTGTTAGGACACTTCCCAGGTATTTAAATTTCTCTCACTGCTTGATTTTAGTATCAAAAGATAGACACCGACACGCTTCACACTAAAGTCAAATTGGTAGACATAATTCCGCTTTTCATTAGTGTCCAAATGATAGTCATATGTCAGGTTTACGCTAGTATAACAAAATTCGAAATGGATATGATTTTGACTCGAGTCAAAAAGGGTCGAAAATGGTCAGCTTTTCATTAGAGTCGATAAGGTAGGCATAGGCCCAGTTTATACCAGAGTCGATAGAATATATATAGGCCGGCTTTATACTAGATTCGATACGGTGGGCACAGGCTCGCTTTAGACCAGAGACGCTAAGTTCCTATTAATGTAGCGGGTTGCTAAAAGATGTTACTGCATGGATAAAAGAAGGAAATAAATGCAAATTATGAGGATATGTAGGATAGATAAAGTGTGACTTTAAACTTGAATCTGTTAAATTTGGATGATTGGGGAATCATACTCTCGGGGTTATATTCTTTCATCCTTCTTATTAATCGTATACAAAGTATCAGTCGACATCGTTTACCTGGCAGTAGGAAACGGGAGACCAAGAAATTGCAATGCGTTGCTTTACTAAAGGTTAGCATCAGCCATACTGATAGAGATCAAAATGGTTCCCTATGAGGATTAAAAGATAGAAATTCTGTTTTGAAAGTTTTCGCTTGGTGGGACAAGAATATGTGGCTTGTCTTAACCATTTTCTATAGAAATAACAAACGAGTATCGATAGGCATGCGATATTTCAGCTGGGGGAAAGGAGATGTCGTATGGAAAATAATTAATCGGTCACAATCCTGCGTAAATGCATTTGAACTCTGACATCGTTGGAAAATGACTATTGTGCAGCTGCAGCTAATCTACATATATTTGGTTGTTTCCACGACAGAGTTTAAATGCATTTACATTCAAAGATTTAAACGCAGCGTCTATTGCCATCATCTGCCTTTTATTCTACACTAGTATCATAGCCCGGCGTTGCCTGTGCAACTCAGAACATTTAAGTAGTAGTAGAAGATGCAAAACACCTTCCGCCATTGCAGAGTCCTATTGATTGTCGTCTGCTAATAAACCGCATTTGAAGCAGGCTTCCCTTCAGTAATTATAATGTTTATAATGTTAAATGGATAAATTCTTTTAAAACTCGGTTATATAAAAAAAAAAATATATAAAAAACGGTTGTTTAAAAATTCCATTAAAAATTCTATTTTCTTTTGTTTTGTGTAAATGTGATTTGATGTTTTGTGTGACATTGTAAACAACATTTCGTTTGTTTTTGTTTCAAAATTACGGGGGAAATATTTACATTTTTTGTTGACTAAATTAATTTAACATAAAAATAAAAATTATTTATTTTGTTTTCCTGAAATTAGAAATATAAAATCTATTACGCTTTCAGTTCAGAAATTTTCGAAGAATATTTAAAAAGAAAACGTTTTAGAGGAAAAAGTTACATTAATGCCATACGAATTTAAGAGTTGGTTTCTCCTGCATGAAATATTTAGCGAAAAAAAAACTTTTTTTTTATTTTCTGAATTATGAAATATTAAATCTGAAAAAACGACTTAGATAATTAAATTAACCATTGGCACTTTTTTTTTACATATTTTTTTTTAGTTTGAAAAAAAACTTTTTAAAAAAATATTTCTTTTGTTTCAAAATTATGGGGGAAAATATTCACATTTTTTTGTTGAACAAATGAATTTTTAAAACGTCGGAATAAAAATTAAATATAAGGGCTCATTTTTTTAAAATATTTTAGTCGCGTTTGACACGTGTGATTTGATTTCTGTGACGTAATTTAGACACTATCTTAAATCTTAGATGTTTTACGGAGCAAATGTACACAATCGGCTCCATTGGCCAAAAAGTGCGAAAAGGAAAATTGCTGAAATTAAACTCAAAAAGTATGTGTCGACCTGGCTTCCCTGTAGATATGTGTCCCTCGAAAGTTTGAATGGCGTATCTTAAAAAAATGTAGTCGTGCCTAGAGAACAGTCACACACAGACTCACAAATTGCCTTATATATATATATATATATATATATATATATATATATATATATATATATATTCTCGCTTAGATTCCTATCATTTTATTTCATTACTAGAACCTATAAGTCTTAGTCACATCATCGTCTTGCTTGGAGCAATATGATGATGAACCTTTTCTTTTTCGCCAATATTTTTGAGATGAGGTTCATTCCTATCCTTTTTCAAGGGCAACAATGTGAAAAACTGCCTGAGTCAGGATTTGAACCCGCTTCAGTGAGTATATTTCTCACACTGTTAAGCATGCGTATTTCCTTACTTGGTCGTTGGCTGGGCGTCTGACTAACGTCCAATCACGCCGGCGGGTGGTCACCGATATTTTTCGGAACTTTTTCAACTTTGCCCGATTGCCACGGAGCCGGCTGCTGCGCGTCCGATCACGGCGGTGCGTGGTAGTCGGTTAGGCGTATGACTCGCGTCTGATCACACAGATATGTGGTCACTGATTTTTTCGTTTCTTAGCGAACAACGAACTTTGAGGACGTATATGATCATGGCTCTCTACAATTTCTTGTCCTCTGTAGCTCTTAGTAAATGTTTTCTTGTTATTTCTCTTAGATCCTGCCCCGCAGTCCATTCACTTAAGCTCACTTGCATTCACTATGTCCTGTGAGTATTATAATCTTCAAGCCATCTTTTCTCATTGTGTTCTCAGCTCTTCTTTCTTATGTTAATTATTAGTGTCCTTTTTGTTTCCTTTTTCTCAAAAATTTCGTTGTTGATCATATCTTCAATCCATGGTACCATGGCATTCTCAGCATCTTTCTGTAGAACTTTTCTGTTCTACTGAAAACTTCTACTGAAGATTCAATTTTTAAATATTTATTTAAATATTAAGATATTATGTTGCTTTAGCTTTGGTAGAAGGATTAAATTATCATGACTTCACATAGCAAACAGGAACCACGCCCATTAATATTTAACATTAATTATTTTTAAAAAATGTAATTAATATCTATATTAATATACTTTGGGATTTATTTATAAGTTCTTAGTCGTACAAAACATTATAATAGCCAGAAATAAGCGTAGGACATTTTGGCGGACCTGAAGGAGACTACCACCACCTTTAAATTTGTTGTTTCTTTTTTTTTTTTTTTTTTCAATTATTACCTTATTAGTTATTACATAAAGTTTCCGATTATCAAAAAATAAAATTGAAAAATTTCAGTATTTAAACAATTTTAGTGGGGCTCACTTTCTCATAAAACGTTATAGTAAATCGATCCTCCATTTTGGAACCACTCGCATTTGTTTTGTTTTTGTTTTTTTGGTGGGGGGACGAGTTGTTGCTCTTGCTTTTGTCTTTTTCAAGTTTTCTTTAGTTCTTACGATGACATCTTCCTCGGAAACTCCAAGAATGGCTTTATTCAAAAATTTCGCAAAGGACTCAGTTGTTAAATATGTGCAAGCAAAAAAACTTAATTGCACAGGATCGATTTACTATAAGGTTGTAGGAAAAAGTGAGCCCCCACTAAAATTGTTTAAATGTTGTAATTTTTACAAGTTTCTTTTTGTCAGTCGGAAAGTTTAGGGTTTAATCGATAAGACTGCACTGGAAAAAGTAAAAAAAAAAATTGATAATCAACCAATTTACAGGTGGTGATAATATCGTACCGGTGAGTAGTTCCAAAATGGAGGATCGATTTACTATAACGTTGTATGAAAGACTGAGCCCCCCACCCCTAATAGTGTTTAAATTTTTCTAAATTTAGTTTGTCAATCAGAAAGTTTAGGGTGTAATAAGATTGCACTGAAAAAATTCAAAAAATGGAAAAACAACAAATTTAAAGGTGGTGGTAGTCTCCTTCAGGTCCGCCGACATTTTTACTAAAAAATAAAAGAAAACAATCGATTTCGTTCCAGGGCTTATCAAGTTTATTTCTGGGAATAGGAGACATGTATAATAAAAGATGATTAATGGGAGCGAAAAAAAAAAAGAAAAAGAAACCGGAAGTCCAATGACATTAAAGCCCAGCAAGCAGTCCTTCTGTTTGCAGAGGGAAAGCTTGCTGAATTTTATGTATAGTAACTCTAGCATTTTAGATGATATAAAGAGTGAGATTGTGACAGATTAATGAAACGGTCCATTTATTTATGTATTAACTGAACTAAAATAAGTCGAATAAAGTACCACCTAATACCCCGATAGGCAAATGGTTCAAAGTCAGAGATGTCCACGGTACTGTGCCGTGTTCCAGTTTTCTGATTTTTGTTAAAACCATTGTACTAAGCCAGAGGATTTATTTTTTCTGTGGAGGCAAGAAGTAGGGGTTGGGAGCAGTTCCATTCTTCGAGACGGTATGTGGGCTGGATTTGTTATTGAAGTTCACATATTCGGTACATAATATCCTCAGCATCCTCCTGTTGAACAACAATTCACCGTTTCTTTTTCATTTCATTATTGCTAACGGATGTGCTACAACCTACTTTTGCTTTTTACAACTGAACAGCAGGTTCTTTTCGTATCTTGATTAAATTTTCTCTCCTATCTAAATTCTCAGATAGCAAAATAAGCGATCACATCCGGAAAGTCTCCTGTCTGTTACGCCAGAAACATTTTAGAGAGAAATTCCCAAAACTACACGACCCCAACCGTTCATATATCGTGTAAATGCTCTAAAATTCAAGAAGAAGAAAAACAAGGGAAAATAGAAGAAAAAAAAAACGAAGAAAAGTAGAAAAAGGATAAAAAAGATAAGTGGCAAGAAAAGAAGTGGAAATGAAGAAGTAAGAAAAAGAAAAACGGAATTAAGGAAATAAAGAAGAAGAAGAAGAAGAAGAAGAAGAAGAAGAAGAAGAAGAAGAAGAGGCAGAAACGAGAGGAAGAAAGAAGAAGAAGAAAAAGTAGAAGAAAGCAAAAAAGAAGAACACGAAGAAGAAAAAGAAGGAAAAGAAAAAGTGGAAGAAAGCAGTAGAAAAAGAAGAAAGAAAGGACCAAGAAGAAGAAGAAAAAACGAGAAGAAGAAACGAGAAGAAGAAAGAAGAAGAAATAAAAGTAGAAGAAAGCAAAAAAGAAGAAGACGAAGAAAAAGTGGAAGAAAGCAGAAGAAGAAGAAGAAGAAATGAGAAGAAAAAAAGAAAAAGAAAAGTAAAAGAAAACAAAAAAGAAGAAGAAGAAGTGGAAGAAAGCAGAAGGAAAGAAAGAAGAAGAAGACGGAGAAGAAGAAAGAAGAAGAAGTAAAAAGGAGAAAAAGAAAGAAAAAAGAAGAAAGAAAAAGAAGAAGAATTAAGAAGACAAAGACGAAGATGAGGAGGAAGAAGAAGTGGAAGAAGGCAGAAGAAAAAGATACAGAAAAGAAGACGATAAGAAGAAAAAGAAGAAGAAAAAAGAACAAGAAGAAGAGAGAAGAAGGATAAAGAAATAGAAAAAGAATAATAATAAAGAAGAATGAAGAAGAATAAAAAAGTAGGATAAGTTGGACAAAGAAGAAAAAACAAGGAAACATAAGAAGAAGGAAAAAGAAGAATAAGGAAGAAAAAGAAAATCCGTTGTAAATGTTGGCGTTTCACACGGTGTCCTGTTCCCAGGCCATATCAGTCGCAATCCCCACCCCGAAAACGTTTTCAATGTGTTTACTCAAAACTCATCAGATTTTACGAGGCAAGTAAACTTCTTTCTTCTCCAGTTCACATTATCAAATCGCTGGGTCTATTCTTTCCCGCCAAAATTGCATTTTTAGGGACTTCAAGAACAAGAAGAAGAAATGAAGAAAAAATAGAAAAGAAAAATGAAGAAAAGTAGAAAAAAGATGAGCGGCAAATGAAGAAGCAAGAAAAAAGGATAAAGAAATTAAGAAAATAAAGAAGAAGAAGAAGAAAAAAAGAAAAAGAAATGGAGAAGAAGAAAGAAGAAAAATAGAAGAAAGTAAAAGAAGACAAAGAAGAATAAGAGGAAGAAAGCAAAAGAAGAAGAAGAAGAAGAAGAAGAAGAAGAAGAAAGAAGAAAGAAAAAGAAGAAAAAAGCAGAAAAAAGAAGAGAAAGAAGAAGAGGAAAGGAGAAGAAGAAAGAGGAAGAAAAAGAAAAAAGAAAAAGAAAAAGAAGAATAAAGATGAAGAAGAAGAAGAAGAAGGACAAAGAAATAGAAAAAGAAGAATGATAAAGAAGAATGGAGAAGAAGAAGAAAAAATAAGATAAGATGGACAAAGAAGAAAAAACAAGGAAACATAAGAAGAAGGAGAAAGAAGAATAAGAAAAAAAAGATGAATGAAATAAAAAAATAAACGTATATATATATAACTAGCAGTATAGTCCGGCGTTGCTCGGGTGTAATGAAAGCTTTAAAACTAATCCATGGTCCTGGAGCTCAGACTCTTTGGACGTTGGCAAGAAAGACTAAAAAGCAAAAGTTGTTTCCAGTTAAAGCGAAACCGTAGACTGAAAGAAAAATGAATGGATGTAAGTCAAATTTTGATTTCCTGCTATCGATATCAACTAAGTTTTTTTTCGTCGTAAACTGAATTTTGAAGGCTAAATAAGCCCTCTGAGTAAATGGTATCATGGCTGAGACTAAAAACTACAATTATAACTACTTAGAGCCAAACCCGAAGCAAAGAAAAATAAAATAAAGGGACTGAAAAAAAAAATACAGCCATGCAGGCAGATAAACAGACACACACCCAAACATCTTGCGTTTTATATATATATATATATTATCCATTTTCTGCACTATTGTAATAACTGCCACCTTGAAACTTCTGAATATCTTTTCTTATGTCTTTGTCTATGAATGTATCAAATTTGATTAAAATCGGACCACTCCTTCTATAACCTGATTTATAAATCGATTTTCGATATTTATCGGCCGTACCTCGACACAAAACCTAGCTAAGAACACTCACAGACGCTTATATTACAACTGTGTAAAATTTCAAGAAAATCGGTTCAGCCGTTTCGGAGTCTATAGGTAACGGATACACACACACACACACACACACACAAATTTCCGCTTATAAGTTTAGATTATCGGCAGAGAAAAAGAAAGGTAAGAAGAAAGAATAGAAGGAGGACTAACTCAAAGAGAAATAGAAAAACAAAGAGTGAGAGAGAGAGTGAGGAGGAGGAGGAGGAGGAGGAGGAGGAGAGAGTGAAAAGGTTGACAGAAAGTAGAAGGGAACAAGTGAGAACTTAAGAAGGAGTACGTCAAAGAAAAATAGAAAGACAAACATAAAAAAGCGGAGAAAAATGTGCCAAAAATGGTATGAGTACAAAATGAGGGCGCAGAGGAGAGAGAGAGAGAGAGAGAGAGAGAGAGAGGGTGAAAGAGAAAGGAGGGAGAGAGGGAGAGAGAAGAAGAGGGAGAGAGAGGGAGAAAGAGAGAGAGAGAGAAGGAGAGAGAGGGGGAGAGAGAGATGGTGAAAGAGAGGGAGGGAGGGGGAGGGGGAGAGAGAAGAGAGGGAGAGAGAGGAAGAAAGAGTGAGAGAGAGGTGGAGAGAGGGGGAGAGAGAGGAGGGAGAGGGAAAGAGAAGAAGAGGGAGAGAGAGAGGAGAAAGAGAGAGAGAGAGAAGGATAGAGAGGGAGAGAGAGAGAGAGAGAGAGAGAGAGGGGTAGAGAGAGGGTGAAAGAGAGAGGAAGGAGAGAGGGAGAGAGAAGAAGAGAGAGAGAGAGAGAGGGAGAAAGAGAGAGAGAGAGTGACTTATCAAATGTGTAGGAGGAAAAACAAGATTGGAAATCGAAGTAAATATAACAGAAGGAAAGAAGAAGAAGGAAAGAAAGAAACAGAAACAGAAAGAAACAGAAAGAAAGAAACAGAAGAAGAGGAAAGAAAGAAACAGAAACAGAAAGAAACAGAAAGAAAGAAACAGAAGAAGAGGAAAGAAAGAAACAGAAACAGAAAGAAACAGAAAGAAAGAAACAGAAGAAGAGGAAAGAAAGAAACAGAAACAGAAAGAAACAGAAATAAAGAAACAGAAGAAGAGGAAAGAAAGAAACAGAAACAGAAAGAAACAGAAAGAAAGAAACAGAAGAAGAGGAAAGAAAGAAACAGAAACAGAAAGAAACAGAAAGAAAGAAACAGAAGAAGAGGAAAGAAAAAAATGGGAAGAAAGAGAAAATTAGACAAATTCAGACAAAGTTCTCTTGCATCGATCCGAAATCTGCCGAGGCTGACAAAGCAAACCCCGCTGCCGAGCTTGAAAAGGACCTCCGATCCGTGGCGGACTGGGGTAAGAAATCGCTCGTGAATTTTAATGTTTCCAAAACGAAGCTGTATCTATAAACCATCACAGACAATCGCTCCTATCCACCACACCATTAGCATGGATCAGGCTAGTTTCCCTGAAGGCAAAACACTGCACTTCCTCGGATTAACTCTCACAACAGACCTCAAGTAGAATGACTATATAAAATCGATAGCTAAATCCGCTGCTAAGAAAGTCGGTCCTCTGTGTAGAGTTTTTCCGCCTGAAACAATCCTGGACATATATAAATCTACCATCCGTCCGCGCATTGAATACTGCTGCCATATCTGGTCGGGTGCTCCACCTAGGGGTCCTTGACAAAATCCAACGGAGAATCAGTAATGTGATAGATCCCGACTTGGCAGCTCGGATACAGTCACTTTCTCGGCGCAATGTGGCTTTCCTGTGTCTCTTCTACAAATACTTTCACGGCTTCTACTCCTATGAACTTAGCTCACTGGTGCCCCCTATATATAAATTTACTCGAACCACAAGATTAGCAACTAGGTCCCACCCTTTTACTGTGAAACCAATAAATTGTAAACGTAAATTCTACTCCTGTGGTTTCTTTTCTCGCACTTTCCGCCTGTGGAACTCCCTTTCCATTTACTTGTTTTCCCAACATCTATAATCTCCAAGAATTTAAATGTAAAGTCAATTGTCATCTCCTGTCTCACTAACATGCATCCTCTCTCGCATGCTCATTTCTCTTCGAAAGAGAAAAAAAGAAATAATCTTCGAAAGAGAAAAAAAAGAAATAATCTTCGAAAGAGAAAAAGAGAAATAATCTTCGAAAGAGAAAAAAGAAATAATCTTCGAAAGAGAAAAAAAATCTTCGAAAGAGAAAAAGAGAAATAATCTTCGAAAGAGAAAAAAAGAAATAATCTTCGAAAGAGAAAAAAAGAAATAATCTTCGAAAGAGAAAAAAAGAAATAATCTTCAAAAGAGAAAAAGAGAAATAATCTTCGAAAGAGAAAAAAGAAACAATCTTTGAAAGAGAAAAAAGAAATAATCTTCGAAAGAGAAAAAGAGAAATAATCTTCGAAAGAGAAAAAAAGGAATAATCTTCGAAAGAGAAAAAAATCTTCGAAAGAGAAAAAAAGAAATAATCTTCGAAAGAGAAAAAAAGAAATAATCTTTGAAAGAGAAAAAGAGAAATAATCTTCGAAAGAGAAAAAAGAAATAATCTTCGAAAGAGAAAAAAAAATCTTCGAAAGAGAAGAAGAGAAATAATCTTCGAAAGAGAAAAAAGAAATGTTTCGAAAGAGAGAAAAAGGTTAGAAAGAGAAAATAAGAAAAAAGCTTTGAAAACGAAAAAAGAAATAATCTTTGAAAGAGAAAAAAAGAAATAATCTTCGAAAGAGAAAAAGAGAAATAATCTTCAAAAGAGAAAAAAGAAATAATCTTCGAAAGAGAAAAAAGAAATAATCTTTGAAAGAGAAAAAGAGAAATAATCTTCGAAGAGAAAAAAAGAAATAATCTTCGAAAGAGAAAAAAAGAAATAATCTTCGAAAGAGAAAAAGAGAAATAATCTTTGAAAGAGAAAAAAGAAATAATCTTCGAAAGAGAAAAAAAATCTTCGAAAGAAAAAAAGAAAAAAAGAAATAATCGAAAGAGAAAAAAAAGAAATAATCTTTGAAAGAGAAAAAAGAAATAATCTTCGAAAGAGAAAAAGAGAAATAATCTTCGAAAGAGAAAAAAAGAAATAATCTTCAAAAGAGAAAAAAATCTTCGAAAGAGAAAAAAAGAAATAATCTTCGAAAGAGAAAAAAAGAAATAATCTTTGAAAGAGAAAAAGAGAAATAATCTTCGATAGAGAAAAAAGAAATAATCTTCGAAAGAGAAAAAAGAAATAATCTTTGAAAGAGAAGAAGAGAAATAATCTTCAAAAGAGAAAAAAAGAAATAATTTTCGTAAGAGAAAAAAAGAAATAATCTTCGTAAGAGAAAAAAAGAAATAATCTTCGAAAGAGAAAAAAGAAATAATCTTCGAAAGAGAAAAAAAGAAATAATCTTCGAAAGAGAAAAAAGAAATAATCTTCGAAAGAGAAAAAAGAAATAAGGTTAGAAAGTGAAAGCAGGAAATAAGCTTCAAAAAGAAGAAAGAAAGAAGTTTAGAAAGAAAAATAAGAAGAAGCTTCGAAAGAGAAAATATGAAATAAACTTCGATAAAGAAAAAAATGATTAGAAAGAAAAATAAGAAAAAAATCTTCGAAAGAGAAACGTTGTGGATACTTGTTTAGAATATCACTAAATATTTTAGTAACAAAAACAGATAAGAGAGGAAAAATGAAAGTATATTGAATAAAACATATACAACCTGTACACTGTTAGTAGATTCAGGAATACTTGTTAGTAGGAGTCAAACATATACAAAGAAGTAAGTCCTGGTAATAAGTCTATATTCTTGCTGACGAACGAGTGGCAGTTCAACTGCTCTGACAAAAACTAACTAAACAGAAAACTCATCTACTGTTCTCTGTAGGCAGGATTATTTGTATACTTTTGGAAGAGTCCATTGAGTGTGTAAAAAGGCGTGACACCGCAACAAGAAAAAAATAAGCTTAAAAAGAGATATAGTTAATTTTTTATGGACATTTAGATAAAAAAGGGAAGTTTCTTCAATAACTAATTGTTGATTTGAGTTCAGCATATACATTTGCACAGAAATAATGCTATTTTGGATAAATTTGAACGGGGAAAAGCCGTCGGCACCTAAAACGAAAATTTACCAAATAATATTCGAAAAATGAAATAAAAAATAAGGTTAGCAAGAGAAAATGAGAAATGAGATTAAACAGAAAAAGTAGGAATTATGCTAAAAAATAAAAAAATTAACTTCGAAAGAGAAAAAAAAAGAAATAAGTTTCGAAAGAAAAAAAAAAGAAATGTGGTTAAAAAGTATAAATAAAAAAATGCTTAAAAAGAAGAAATAAGATTAAGAATAGAAAAAGAAAACAAGCTTCGAAAGAGAAAAAAAGAAACACGCTTAGAAAGAATAAGAAATAATCTTTAAAAAAAGAAATATAAAAATCGTAGGAAGAAGAAATAAGAAATAAATTTGAAAGAGATGTTAGCTTAAACAGCAGAAGTAAGAAACACGATTAAAAGCAGAAATTGGAAATAAGCTTAGAAACAGAAAACAAGAAATAAGCGTAGGAAGATAAAAAACAATCAATTTCAGTAAGAGAAAAAATATTAGAAAGAGAAATAAAGAAATAATTTTAAAAGAAGGAAAAAAGAAATAATTTTAGAAAGAGAAAAAAATAATAATCTTAGAAAAAGAAATCAAGAAATAATTTTAAAAAGAGGAAAAAAGGAATAATCATAGAAAGAGAAATAAAGAAATAATTTTAAAAAGAGAAAAAAGGAATAATCTTAGAAGGAGTAATAAAGAAATAATTTTAAAAAGAGGATAAAAGCAATAATCTTAGAAAAAGTAATAAAGAAATAATTTTAAAAAGAGAAAAAAGGAATAATCTTAGACAGAGAAATCAAGAAATAATTTTAAAAAGAGAAAAAAGGAATCATCTTAGAAAGAAAAATAAAGAAATAATTATAAAAAGAGGAAAAAAGGAATCATCTTAGAAATAGTAGGAAAGAAATAATTTTAAAAAGAGAAAAAAGGAATAATCTTAGAAGGAGTAATAAAGAAATAATTTTAAAAAGAGGAAAAAAGGAATAATCTTAGAAAGAGAAATAAAGAACTAATTTTAAAAAGAGGAAAAAAGGAATAATCATAGAAAGAGTAATAAAGAAATAATTTTACAAAGAGGAAAAAAGGAATAATCTTAGAAAGAGTAATAAAGAAATAATTTTAAAAAGAGGAAAAAAGGAATAATTCTAAAAAGAGTCATGAAGAAATAATTTTAAAAAGAGGAAAAAAGAAATCATCTTAGAAAGAGTAATAAAGAAATATTTTTAAAAGAGGAAAAAAGGAATAAACTTAGAAAGAGTAATAAAGAAATAATTTTAAAAAGAGAAAAAAGGAATAATCTTAGAAAGAGAAATAAAGAAATAAGATTAAAAAGAGGAAAAAAGGAATAATCATAGAAAGAGACATGAAGAAATAATTTTAAAAAGAAAAAAAAGGAATCATCTTAAAAAGAAAAATAAAGAAATAATTTTAAAAAGAGGAAAAAAGGAATCATCTTAGAAATAGTAAGAAAGAAATAATTTTAAAAATAGAAAAAAGGAATAATCTTAGATAGAGTAATAAAGAAATAATTTTAAAAAGAGGAAAAAAGGAATAATCTTAGAAAGAGTAATAAAGAAATAATTTTAAAAATAGAAAGAAAGGAATAATCTTGTTAAAGAGTAATAAAGAAATAATTTTAAAAAGAGAAAAAAGGAATCATCTTAGATAGAGTAATAAACAAATAATTTTAAAAAGAGAAAGAAAGGAATGATCTTAGAATGAGTAATAAAGAAATAATTATAAAAAGAGAAAAAAAGGAATAACCTCAGAAAGAGTAATAAAGAAATAATTTTAAAAAGAGGAAAAAAGGAATAATCTTGAAAAATTAAAGAAGAAATAATTAATAAAAATAAAAAGAGAAAAAAGGAATAACCTCAGAAGAGTAATAAAAGAAATAATTTTAAAAGAGGGAAAAAAGGAAAAATCTTAAAAGGTAATAAAGAAATAAATTTAAAAGAGGAAAAAAGGAATCATCTTAGATAGAGAGTAATAAAACAAATAATTTTAAAAGAAGAAAAGAAAGATGATCTTAGAATGAGTAATAAAGAAATAATTGCAAGAAAAAGATAACCTCAAGAAAATGACAAAGAAATAATTTTAAAAAGAGGAAAAAGGAACTAATCTTAGAAAAAGAAATAAAGAAATAATTATAAAAAGAAAAAAAGGGAATAACTCTCAGAAAGAGTAATAAAAGAAATAATTTTAAAGGAAAAAAGGAAAATCTATTTAGAAAAGAGTAATAAAATAATTTTAAAAAAAGGAAAAAGAATAATTCTAAAAGAGAGTAACTGAAAATAATTTTAAAAGAGGAAAAAAGGAATAATCTTAGAGAAAGAGTAATACAGAAATAATTTTAAAAAGAAAGAAAAAGAATATCTTAGAATGAGTAATAAAGATACCATTTTAAAAGAAAAAAGGAATAATCTTAGAAATAGTAAGAAAATAATTTCAATAGAAAAAACAAATAATGTTAGAAAGAGTAATCAAGAAATAATTTTAAAAGAGGAAAAAAGAGATAATCTTAGAATGAGTAATAAAGAAATAATTTTAAGGAAAAAGGAATAATCTTAGAAGGGTATAAGAAATAATTTAAAAGTTAAAAGCAATAATCTTAGAAAAAGTGATAAAAGAAATAATTTTAAAAAAGAAAAAAAAGAATATAGAAAGAGAAATAAAGAAATAATTTTAAAAAGAAAAAAAGGAATCATTTTGAAAGAAAAATAAAGAAATAATTTTAAAAAAGAAAAAAAGGAATAATCTTAGAAAGAGTAATAAAAAATAATTTTAAAAAAGAAAAAAAGGAATAATCTTAGAAAGAGTAATAAAGAAATAATTTTAAAAAAGAGAAAAAAGGAATAATCTTAGAAAGAGTAATACAGAAATAATTTTAAAAAGAGAAAAAGAAGAATAATCTTAGAAAGAGTAATAAAGAAATAATTTTAAAAAGGGAAAAAAGGAATAATCTTAGAAACAGTAATAAAAATAATATTAAAAAGAAAAAAAGAAAAAAAGGAATACTTTTAGAAAAAGAGATAAAGAAAAAATTATAAAAAGAGCAAAAAAGGAATAATTTTAGAAAGAGTAATAAAGAAATAATTTTAAAAAGAGGAAACAAGGAATAATCTTAGAAAGAGAAATAAAGAAATTTTAAAAAGAAAAAAAGGAATAATCTTAGAAGGAGTAATAAAGAAATAATTTTAAAAAGAGAAAAAAGGAATAATCTTAGAAAGAGTAATAAAGAAATCATTTTAAAAAGAGGACAAAAGCAATAATGTTAGAAAGAAAAATAAAGAAACAATATTAGAAAGAGGAAAAGTAATAATGTTACAAAGAGAAATAAACAAATAATTTTAAAAAGAGAAAAAAGCAATAATCTTAGAAAGAGAAATAAAGAAATAATTTTAGAATGAGGGAAAATGAAATAACCTTAGAATGACTAAATTAGAAATACGTCTGCATAAAGAAACAAAGAAATATGATTAGGACGCAGGAATCAGAAATAAGCTTAGAAAGTAAAAGTTAAACATAAGCTTCGGAAGAAAAAACAAATAATCTTAGAAATAGAAAATAAGAAATGCGCTTAGAAATGGAATATAAAAATAAGCTTAGAAAGCGGCAATAGGAAATATGCATAGAAAGAGGAATTAAGAAATTTACTTCAAAACTTGACCCTCTCAAAGCGAGCAGCGGGGACGTAATCACAATCATAGTCCTGAAGAAATGTGCCCCAGAACTCTCCTCTGTCCTCTCTAAACTCTATAACCTCTGCCTATCTGCTTCCTGTTTTTCTGCCTGTTAGAAGTCCTCCTGTGTAGTTCCTATATTTAATAATTCTGGCGAATCCTCAGACCCCGCCAATTACCGCCCTATCAGTCTCCTTCCGGTCTTCGGCAAAGTTTTCGAAGCCATTATCAACGCCGAGGTGATTCAGCATCTCACGGCCCACAGGCTTCTCTCGGACAAACAGTACGGTTATCGTTTCACCAGGTCTACTGCTGGTATGTTAACGACCATTACCGAGTACATATACTAGGCTCTTGACAAAAATGGCGAAGCCCGAACCGTTGCCTTCGATATCTCCAAAGCGTTCGACAGAGTCTGGCATGCTGGCCTTTTATGCAAACTGCGGAGCTACGGTATAACTGGACATTTGTTTGATCTCATCAAGTCATTCCGCTCTAACTGCACATTGAAGGTAGTATTAAATGGGCATGCCTCCCAAAACTACCATACGAACGCGGGCGCCCCTCAAGGTTCTATCCTAGGTCCCACGCTCTTTCTGATGTACATTAATGATCTATCCGATGCCATTAGATCCCAAGTAGGCATGTATGCCGATGGCACCACAATCTACTCTCGCCTCGATCAAAAACCCGGTGTGGGCGACAAAGCGAACCTCGGTGCCGAGCTTGAAAAGGACTTCCAATCCGTATTGGCCTGGGGTAGGAAATGACTCGTAAATTTCAATGCCTCTATAGCGAAGCTGCTATCAACTAACCACCACAGACAATCGCATCTACCTCCCATTAGCATCGAACAAACTTGCCTCCCAGAGAGTAAAACATTAAGCCTCCTTGGCCTTACACTCTTGGCGGACCTCAAATGGAATGACTATATCGAATCCATTGCCAAATCCGCCGCTATGAAAGTCGGTTCTCTGTGCAGGGCCCGGAAGTTTTTCCCGCCTGAATCTATCCTGCACATATATAAATCTACCATCCGCCTGTGTATTGTGTACTGCTGCCACATCTGATCGGGTGCCCCAGCTACTCTTCTTGGGCTGCTTGACAAAATACAACGGAGAATCTGTAACGTGGTTGATACTGACTTGGCAGACCGACTGCAACCACTCTCTCACCGGCGTGATGTGGCTTCCCTGTGCCTCTTCTACAAATACTTTCATGGCTTCTGCTTCGATGAACTTAGATCATTGGTGCCTCCTAGGTAGAAATTTACACGAAATACTAGATTTGCAACTAGGTCCCACCCTTTTATATTAAAACAGATAAATGTAATCGTAATTTCTACTCCAACAGCTTATTTTCTCGCGCTTCCCGCCTTTGGAATTCCCTTCCACGTGTCTGCTTTCCGGACGGCTACAATCTCCAGGAGTTTAAATGTAAGATCAATACACACCTCCTATCACACTAACTTGCATCTATTCTCCCAACACTCTCACCATCTACCCAACCCTCATTCTCGGTATCCTAACCCGTCTATCATCCTCCTTCTGACTTTTCCAATATCTAACCATCCTTTCTCACTACTAACCATCCTTTCTCACCCCCTGTGCAATAGTGGCAGTGAAATACCTTGATCGGGGTGAAATAAATCTCTGTGTCGCACTTTCCCTCTTCTATTAGAACACTTCCCACGTATTTAAATTTTTGTACCTGTTTGATTTAATATCCCCCATATGTATTTTGCGGTTTTCTTGCAGTTTATTTGAAGTCCTTTTTTGTCACTCACTTCAGCTACATTCTGTAGGTAGTCTTGTAGTTTCCTTTCCGTGTCTGCTATCAGCACTGTATCATCTGGGTACTGTATGTTGTCCAAATTGTGGCCTCCGATGACAAATCCTGGCATTACATATAGAGTCCTCAGAATAGTCTCGCTGAACAAGTTGAATAGATCCGGTGAAAATACGCATCCTTGTCTTACGCCCCTTTCTATCTTTGTATATCTGCTGAATTCGTTTCCTGTCCGTATGCAGGCGGCTTGCTGCCGGTGGAGATTCCTGATTACTCTTTCCCAAATATGTCGAAATTACAGAGCATCTCCATCAATTCTTTGTGGCATATTTTGTCGAACGCCTTTGCATAATCCATAAAACATAGGTATAAGTCCTTTTCCATTTGTATTGCATCCTAATCATAAATATGGCATTCCTTGTTCCAGTGTCTTTGACGAACCCGCACTGTTCTTGTCCATCTCTGTCCTGATTCTGCTTCTCGCTCTATTCATCATGATTCGGACGATCAGTTTTGTAATGTGGCTCATTAAATTAGTCTAGTTTCTCGAGTGAATTCATGCAGAGGTGGCACCAGTGAGCTAAGCCCGTCAGAGCAGAAGCCGTGAAAGTACTTGTAGAAGAGACACAGGGAAGCCACATTACGCCGATGAGAAAGTGACTGCAGCTGAGCTACCAAGTCGGGATCGATCACATCGCAGATTCTCCGTTGGATTTTGTCAAGGACCCCGAGGTGAATAGCAGGGGCATCTGACCAGAGAAGGAGAAAATGGGAAATACGCTTAGAAAGAATAAATAAGAAATAATCTTACAGAAAATAAGAAATATCTTTAGAAATAGAAAACCATATAATAAGTCTGCTTGTTCCTTCCTTAGTTAGTTAGTTAGTTGCTTAGTTAGTTACTTCGTTCCTCCGTCCGTTACACTACTGAAGAAAGATAACACACTCTCTACACGAACATTTCCTTCCTCTCTGTCTTTTTATAAACGCTATTCTCCTCAGCCTTTCTCTCACATTTGGCAAACAAAAGAATAGTAAAGAATGAGAGAGTAGGAGGAGAGAGCCTATAGCATCACCGTAGCCTTTCTCTCACATTTGGCAAACAAAAGAATAGTAAAGAATGAGAGAGTAGGAGGAGAGAGCCTATAGCATCACCGTAGCAGTAGCAGCTTAAGCCGGTGGTTGTAGTAATAATTGTGTGTGTGTATATGTGTTTGTACTGTACAATACTGCAAAAATAGGTAGGTTTGTTGTCGTATCCCGCGACCTAATAACGAAATTTCTGGCCTCTACACTCTTGTCCATTACTCAGGTGGTCTTTTCTGTTTACAATGGACACAGGGGCCATGATTTTTCAATAATAAAAAAAAGCATTTTCTCTTTCAAAATCTCTTACAAAATAGCGTACAGTATTTTGGTTATGGTCTGTGCATACGCCGCTTCATATAATATAAGATTACAGTAAAGTAGCTTCTATGGAAATTACTTTTATAGATATTTTAATAAAGTTACATACTGTGTTATCGTTATTTTATTATCCAATACCTTTATGTTTGAAGACGTTGCTATCATTTATATTATGACAAAGTAAAATTATCCTTCTGTAGAAATTCTACGGGTTCCGCTAGTAATATAAGACTGCAGTAAAGTAGCTTCTATGGACATTACTTTTATAGATATTTTAATAAAATTACACACTGTGTTATCGTCATTTTATTATCCAATGCCTTTGTTTGAAGACGTTACTATCATTTGTAGTATGATAAAGTAAAAAATTTCCAGGAAATCATAATTATCCTTCCGTGGAAATTCCACGGGTTCCGCTAGTAAGAATTAAGCTTAGAAAGGGAAAGTAAGAAAGAAGCTTATAAAGGGAAATAACAAATACGCTTAAAAAGGAGAAATATGAAAGAAGCTTAGAAAGAGGAAATAAGAAAAAGGCTTACAAATATAAAAAAAAAAGCACGCTGAATAAGAGAAAATAAAAAATAATAGGTAAATTTTCGTTTTAGGTGCCGACGGCTTTTCCCTCTTCAAATTTTCCAAAATAGCCTTATCTCTGTGCAAATGTATATGCTGAACTCAAATCAACAATTAATTCTTGAAAAAAACTACCTTTTTTGCTTTGAAGGTCTATAAAAAAAACGAACTATATCTCGCACTTTTTCTCTCCCGTAACTCTCACGAAGTCATGTAATTAACTGCAGAATGACTTACTGCGTAGGACAACAAATTTCGGTCGATTTTTGGTCGATTTTCATCCTTTACTGATACTTCCGGCGATGTACTTCCTGTAATGAAAGTAATGCGCTATTGTATTTTTACGCTTATTACTTTCATTACAGGTAATTAAAAATAATATTAGAAAAATAAAATAAAAAATAATAGTAGAAAAATAAAATAAAAAATAATATTAGAAAAAAAAATAATAATATTAGAAAAATAAAATAAAAAATAATATTAGAAAAATAAAATAAAATATAACATTAGAAAAATAAAATAAAATATAATATTTGAAAAATAAAATAAAAAATATTAGAAAATAAAATACAAAATAATATTAGAAAAATAAAATAAAAAAATATTAGAAAAATAAAATAAAAAATAATATTAGAAAAATAAAATAAAAATAATATTAAAAAATAAAATAAAAAAATAATATTAGAAAAATAAAATAAAAAATAATATTAGAAAAATAAAATAAATATAATATTAGAAAAATAAAATAAAAAATAATATTAAAAAATAAAATAAAAAATAATATTAGAAAAATATAATAAAAAAATATTAGAAAAATAAAATTAAAATAATATTAAAAAATATAATAAAAATAATATTAGAAAAATAAAATAAAAAATAATATTAAAAAAAAATAAAAAATAATATTAGAACAATAAAATAAAAAATAATATTAGAAAAATAAAATAAAAAATAATATTAGAAAAATAAAATAAAAAATAATATTCTAGCAAGAGAAAATAAGAAATGAGATTAAACAGTACGAATTACGCTAAAAAGAGAAAAAAAGAAATAAGCTTAGAAAGAGAAAAGAAATAAGATTAGAAAGGAGAAATAAGCGTAAGTTGAATGCCATACGTGATAAACGTGTAAGCGATCATGTCTCCAAAGAGACATAACTGACTGAGCAGATGATTACCCCGCAGTAGGTTGCCATTATTTTCTGCAGTAGACTGGTTTGCAACCAAGGCTTTAAAACTCAATCCGTCTTGCTATTTAACTCATAGCTGGAGGGAAGAGACGGGTTAATATCAAAGGGTATTTGCGCGTAAGTGAATGCAAGAAATTCAACTGGAATTTGAACTCGGCACCCCGATTTGTCGTTCCGGGTCGATATCCAATGCACCATAAAAAAAGCCGAGTGGAGCAATGATGATAAGAATAGTTTTTAATACTCTTTCATTACAAGACGAAAGAGCCACTCAAGGTAGAGCCTTAGTAAATGAGATTAAGATTAAGAGGAAGGATCTGTCCAAGGCTTTAGAACCCAATCCGTTCCTGCTATTTATCCCATAGCTGTAGGGAAGAGACGGATTAATACCTTATTTTCGCGTAAGTGAATGCAACGAATTCAACTGAAATTTGAAATCGGCTCGCCGATTTTTCGTTCTGATCCGATAACCACTGAATCGCAACGTACATCCTAGAAATAAGATCAGAACGCAGAAATTAGAAATAGGCTTTAAAATATATTTTTAAAAAAATGAAATAAGCTCAGAAAAAGAAAATGAAAAAAAAAAACAATCGTTTTTTATAATCGTTTTGAGAATGTGGAAGAGTTAAGAGAGAGACGGCCATAACCACAGAAAGATTTGAGTTTGAGTTTTGGGTTACTTACTGCCAAAAAGGCGGTGTTTTAAGGTATTTTTTTAATTTTGGTTGTCGTGAGAAGGTTATTTAGATAAATTTTGATGAACATTTTTTTTTTCTAGTTTTGTATTCAAAAATGTATTGCTGGTAATATTTTTCATTAAAAAGTGTATATTTTTTCTAAAAAAGTGTATTTTTATGTACATAGTAGCAGTATAGCCCAGCGTTTCTCGGGTATAATGAAAGCTTTAAAACTAATCCATGGTCCTGGAGCTCAGACTCTTTGGACGTTGGCACGAAAGACTAAAAAGCAATAGTTGTTTCCAGTTAAAGCGAAACCGTAGACTGAAAGAAAAATGAATGGATAGAAGTCAAATTTTGATTTCCTGGTATCGATATCAAATAAGTTTTTTCGTCTTAAACTGAATTTTGAAGGCTAAATAAGTCCTCTGAGTAAATGGTATCATGGCCGAGACTAAGAACTACAACCATACCTACTTAGAGCCAAACCCGAAGTAAACACTAAAATAAAAGGGCTGAAAAAAATACAGACATACAGGCAGATAAACAGACACACACACAAATATCTTGCCTTTTATATATATATATTATCGATTCTCTGCACTATTGTAAGAACTGCAACCTTGAAATTTCTGAATATCGTTTCATATGACTTTGTCTATGAGTGTATGAAATTTGATTAAAATCGGACCACTTCTTCTATAACCCAGTTTTTTTCGATTATCGATTTTCGATATTTATCGACCGTACCTCGACACAAAACCTAGCTAAGAACAATCGCAGATGCATATAGTACAACTGTGTAAATTTTCAAGAAAATCGGTTCAGCCGTTTCGGAGTCTTTAGGTAACGGATATACAGACACACACACGCATACATACACAGACAAAGTTCCATTTATAAATAAGTTTAGATTTAGATTTCTATAAAAGTGTATTTTTATACTTTCATAGTGTCTTGACACCAGTTTGGGGCTTAACTGTTTGCCCATAGCTGGGACAGATGCTACCACTCCGGGTCAGGGTGGACCTGGGAAAACAGCAATTCAGAGGTGGTTCCATGCTCCTCACAACCTCCCAATCAGAGGCCTTGCTACCACTTCGGGTCAGGGTGGACCTGGGAGCAACAGCAATTAAGAGGTGGTTCTATACTCCTCACAACCTCCCAATCAGAGACTTTGCTACCATTTCGGGTCAGGGTGGACCTGGGAACAATAGCAATTAAGAGGTGGTTCCATGCCCCTCACAACCTCCCAATCAGAGGCCTTGCTACCACTTCGGATCAGAGTGGACCTGGGAACAACAGCAATTAAGAGGTGGTTCCATGCCCCTCACAACCTCCCAATCAGAGGCCTTGCTACCACTTTGAGTCAGAGTGGACCTGGGAACAACAGCAATTAAGAGGTGGTTCCATGCTCCTCACAACCTCCCAATCAGAGGCCTTGCTACCACTTCGGGTCAGGGTGGACCTGGGAACAACAGCAATTAAGAGGTGGTTCCATGCCCCTCACAACCTCCCAATCAGAGGCCTTGCTACCACTTCGGGTCAGGGTGGACCTGGGAACAACAGCAATTAAGAGGTGGTTCCATGCCCCTCACAACCTCCCAATCAGAGGCCTTGCTACCACTTCGGGTCAGGGTGGACCTGGGAACAACAACAATTAAGAGGTGGTTCCATGCTCCTCACAACCTCCCAATTAGAGGCCTTGCTACCACTTCGGGTCAGGGTGGACCTGGGAACAACAGCAATTAAGAGGTGGTTCCATGCTCCTCACAACCTCCCAATCAGAGGCCTTGCTACCACTTCGGGTCAGGGTGGACCTGGGAACAACAGCAATTAAGAGGTGGTCCCATGCTCCTCACAACCTCCCAATTAGAGGCCTTGCTACCACTTCGGGTCAGGGTGGACCTGGGAACAACAGCAATTAAGAGGTGGTTCCATGCTCCTCACAACCTCCCAATCAGAGGCCTTGCTACCACTTCGGGTCAGGGTGGACCTGGGAACAACAGCAATTAAGAGGTGGTTCCATGCCCCTCACAACCTCCCAATCAGAGGCCTTGCTACCACTTCGGGTCAGGGTGGACCTGGGAACAACAGCAATTAAGAGGTGGTTCCATGCCCCTCACAACCTCCCAATTAGAGGCCTTGCTGCCGGATGCAGTTTACTGTTATACTCAGGACCCATCACAGAAAAAAGTGAAAAGAAGAAAATCAAATATAGATTGAAGGAGAAAAAGAGAAATCGACTATTAGAGAAACGTTCGGGGTGAAGAAAATGGAAGGTTTGTAGATAACAGTGATAGAACCGCAGAAAAGAAATAAGTGAGAGAGAAAAGACAGGTTGTGAGAGAAAAATCGACAGACAGACAGACAGACAGACAAGTAGCAAGCTTTATAGAATATCTTTCGCCCGACCCAAAAGAGGCAAGGAAGAATTTTGATATGAATTAACGGTCTTCCCTTATCAGAATTATCTCCCCTAGAAAACACTCTTTCCTCTGTTTCCCAGCTACGAGATTTTTACCCAATTCGGTCGCGGTTTATAGATACACTATTATTTTACTCATAGACGATATTATTCTGGAAATGTCACTGGCAGAAACTGTAAATATTTAAATATTTTGCGATATACTTGTTTCTGGAGAATGTTGTGACTAAAAAAAAAATGCAGAACGCAAAATTAAGAACAAACGAATGATTAAAAGGCTATCACCGGCTGCTTAAACAATTTCAACTTACGATTAAACTGAAATACTTGAAGGTCTAATTAGATGTAGAACACGTTATCAATGCTATAAAAATCATATGTATTTAAAAAAATAAAGATGAGGCAATTGGACTAACAAATTATTACTGCAATAAACTTCAATATACAAAACAAAAACATTAGTATCAAATAACCAGTTTTCGTTCCTCTTTCATCAGATATCGCTCAAAGAATTATGATACAGTGCTGATTGCAGACACGGAAAACTACAAGACCTCCTACAGAAGGTATCGGTGGAGAGTGACAAAAAAGGACTAAAAATAAACTTTAAGAAAACTGAATGCATGGTCATCAGCAAAAGGTGCAACCCAGAATGTAAAATATAGGTGGGAGATACCAGAATTAAACAAGTACAAACATTTTAAATACCTAGGAAGTGTTCTAACAAGAGATGGAAAGTACGACACAGAGATCCGAAGGCAAATTGGCATGGCAAAGGACGCGTTCCAGAAGCTGAGCAAAGTCCTAACACACAGGAAAATTTCACTAGAAACAAAGAAAAGACTGCTGGATTGCTATGTGATGTCAGTTCTTCAAGATGGCAGTTAATACTGGACAATATCATCGAAAATGAGGACAAAACTTGAAGCAGCAAAAATGTGGTTCTACAGAAGGATGCTGCGGATATCGTGGGCTGAGCATGCAAGCAACGATGAGGTGCTGGAAAGAATGTCAACAAAAAGAAAATTCATACTGAACACCAGGAAGAGACAACTGAAGTTCCTGGGACATGCAATAAGGAAGGAGAGCTTGGAGAACCTGATACTGACAGGTCAGATAGAAGGAAAAAGAGACAGAGGAAGGCAGTGGATAACATATTTGCATGGCCTGATCAGGTGGATGACGGAACGGGGGTTGCGAGGTGTAACAGGAGCAAACATACTAAGAGCCACAAGGCATAGGGAGACGTGGAGAACCATGATCGTCTACGTCCTGAAGGGACAGGGCACATAGAAGAAGAAGATACAGCGACTACAAAAAGCCGAGTGGAGCAATGATGATAAGAATTGTTTTTAATGCTCATCCAATACAAGACGCAAGAGCCACTCAAGGTAGATCATTAGTAAATGAGGCGATTTGAAGGTCATACAGTGCAGGAAGTGCATTTTATGAGGATATTTAGGATAAATAATTTCTGGTCCATGATTTGAAAAAGTTAACATGACAGTGACCGGGAAACACCCCCTCGGAAGTGCGTTCCATACTGCGATAATTCTGTTATATATATAATGTTAGGAAATAGTAATCTTCCACTGAAAGCTGACTCCTTAGTATTCGGTTAACTGCCGACTAATATCAACTGCTTAGTAGTTCTACTGAACTAAATTAGATGTCTGAAGAACTCCTATGAACTCGTATTTATTTTTGTAAAATTACAAAAAATATGGCACAAGGCCGAAATTGGGGATGGGGGGGCTGGTCTTCATCTGTCCTAGTTTAACTAAGCTATTCACTTTCGTCGACCCTGACACAGTTACAATAAACCTTACACCATAATACCAAATTTTTACTTACCACTCTTACCACGTCCACCATAATACCTCAGCTGCTCTATGTAGTCCTAGTTAACTCCCATATGTACAATTTTCAGTGGAGGGCATGGGCAGAAAATAACAACATTAAAATGAAATTTTTCCCACCTGAATCTATTCTGCACATATACAAATCTACCATCCGCCCGTGTATTGAATATTGCTGCCATATCTGGTCGGGTGCCCCTGCTGCTCTCCTTGGGCTTCTTGACAAAATACAAAGGAGGATCTGTAACGTGGTCGATACTGACTTGGCAGACCGGCTGCAGCCGCTCTCTCACCGGCGTGATGTGGCTTCCCTGTGCCTCTTCTACAAGTACTTTCATGGCTTCTGCTCCGATGAGCTTAGATCACTGGTGCCGCCTAAGCACGAATTTACACGAGATACTAGATTAGCAACTAGGTCCCACCCTTTTACAGTTAAACAAATAAGATGTAACCGTAAATTCTACTCCAACAGCTTCTTTTCTCGCGCTTCCCGCCTGTGGAACTCCCTTCCACAAGTCTGCTTTCCCGACAGTTACAATCTCCAGGTGTTTAAATGTAGGGTCAATAGACACCTCCTATCACACTAACTCCCAACTATTCTCAGAACACTCTCATCTACCCAACCCTCATTCTCGGTATCCTTACCCGCCTATCACCACCCCTCTGACATTTCCTATATTTAATCATTCTTTCTCCACTCTACGTAGCCCCCTGCGCAGTAGTGGCAGTGACATGCCTTGCTCGGGGTGAAACGCTTATAAAAAAAAAATATATCCCCAATGATTTTATACAATTAATAAACGATATATGTTCTTATATATGAACTTCCCAAGAACTTCCTGTTAACTCTTGTTAATATAGAAGGGAGAGTCCATTATCTGAGGAATAGGTAAGTTTCCCCATATCAACAATGTAACTCTGAACAAAAAGAAAAATATTGTTAGCTACTGAAAAATATTTAAAACTACAAGACGGACGCACATATTCACCAGGTGAACTGAAATCTTTTATTAAATTACGTCACTCAGCATTCTCGGAAAGTTAAAAATTAAAATCAAGAGCTATCAAATTTAGTAAGTACGATAAAATACCATGAGAAAGTTTTCCCATCCACTTCACCATCGAGACAATCTTGAACTCAAGTCACTGCTCGTGACGATTTATCTGAACCATGGCAGTCACGTTTTCTTATTGTGAAAGTCTCCTCTTATTCGTTTTTTCGAGACATGATCGCCCAAAACATGTATCACGTAAGGCACAACTGACTGACGTAATATAATAGTTGGAGACATGAATAAGTCTTCTACTGGGCATAAAGTGAGGGATCGGTTTTCTAATGTTACAAAGTAATAAAATGATCCCCCAATTATTTCTTTCCCCTCAAGCTATGAGTCAAATAACATGACAGATTGGGTTCTATAGCCGTGGCTGGCAACCAGTTTACCGTAGAAAGCAATGGCAACTTACTGCGGGATAACCTTCTGCCCAGTCAGTCATGTCTCTTTCGAGGCATGATCGCCCAAAGCGTGTATCACGTATGGCACTTAACTGACTGACTGACTGACTGAATCAACGTAGCTGGTTTGTTATGCAATACCTCGACCCGTCTTTACTTGGCTGAATTTCTTATTTTCCTCGGTCCGTTAATACTTAAATTTTCCAGGAATCTGGGTGACGAATAAAATTATTTGGACAAATAAAAAAAAAAAAAAAAATGAACATCAGATAGCTCATCTGAAAATCGGAAAATATTAGTAGATAACAGCAAGACAACATTAAATATTAACATTGGGCACACATGAACCTCGCTTTCTCGTAGACTGATCTGTCACTTATCGAAACGTGTGCTGCTACATATAACTATACATTCTATCTTTTTAAAATTGATGCTTAGTCTTCTGTTTTTGCTTTCTTTTACAGCCATCACCTCTAATTGCTTTCTTTTACAGCCATCACCTCTAATTTTACCTCTAATTGTCTTTCTGTGTCAGCCATCAACGCGTATCTTATGTTGTTAAGATTGTGTCCACCAACAATAAATTATCGCATGGCTTCTATCCGAAATCCGATAAATCTTGTCGGCTTCATCTAAACAGTTCGAAACTTTCATTCTTCCTGTGACACCTTAGGAAGAGCTATACCAGTTTACATCCGAAAATAAGCGTTAGTAAAAAATTGGTTTATAGAAGACATTGCCAGATTGGCATTGAAACAGTTGGCCAAATATGTGCGTTGTGGTGCATTGGATATCGGCTCGGAACGAGAAATCGGGGAGCCGAGTTCGAATTCCAGCCGAATTCATTGCATTCACTTACGCGCAAATACCCTTGGGAAAGGTATTAATCCGTCTATTCGTTCAAGTTATGGGTTAAATAACAGGACAGATTGGCTTCTATAACCTTGGTCGGCAACCAGTCTACCGCAGAAAGCAATGGCAACCTACTGCGGGATAATCTTCTGCCCAATCAGTCATGTGTATCACGTATGGCACTTAACTGACTGACTGACTGTTGGTGTTTAAATTTTCCCGGATTCTAGGTGACTGTTATGGTGAAACACACCTCTTCCTCAGATAATGGACTCTCCCTTCTATGTTCATAAGAGTTAACAGGAAGTTAACTCGAGTAGTTCTTGGGAAGTTATTAGGAGTTTTTAGAAGTTCTAGAGAGTTCTTTAGAGTTCTATTGGAGTTCAGTAGAACTATTAGTTAGTTCCAGGTTGGACATTTTGAACAAAATGTTTTAAAAAGTCAGATGACTGAAGGTCAGTGATCTAAAAAATGAAAAGGTTATCTACCTTGAGAATCAGCGTTAGTAATGACACCAAGTTTCAGAAGGAAATAGGTATATGAGTTAGGATATTTCTTCTTAATTGTTTTTCATTTCTTCTTATATTTTCTTTCTCTCTCTCTCTCTCTCTCTCTCTCTCTCTCTCTCTCTCGCTCTCTCTCTTTCTCTCTCTCTCAGGCTTTTTACTTTTTTCTCTTATTTCTTTCACCCTGTCCACGGCACCTTTATTTATTTATTTATTTATTTATTTATTTATTTATTCCTATCTTTCTTTCTCTTTTCTTTCTTTCTTTCTTTCTTTCTTCAATTCTTTCTTTCTTTCTTTCTTTCTTTCTTCAATTCTTTCTTTCTGCAGCCATTTCTATTTCTTTCTCTAGGTACACTTCTTTCTTTCTTTCTTGTTTCGTGCAATTCTTTCTCTTTTCTTTCTTTCTTTCTTTTTTCTTTCTTTCTTTTTCCTTTCTTGTTTTTTGCATTTCTTTCTTTCTTTCTTTGTTTCTTTCTTTCTGGTTTTCTGCAATCAATACTTTCTCTTTTCTTTCTTTCTTTCTTTCTTTCTTTCCTTCTTTCTTTTTCGTTTTCTGCAATTTTTTCTCTTTTCTTTCTTCCTATCTTTTTTCTTTCTCGATTTTTGCAATTCTTTCTTTTTTTCTTCTTTCTTTCTTTCTTTTTTCTGAAATTCTTTTATTTTTATTTTTCATCTAGTTGCCTGTAATTCTTTATTTTTTCTTCTTTCGTTAATTTTCTTTTTCTTAATTTTTTTCTACATTTTTCTTTCTTTCTTTCATTCTTTTTTTTTTAATATTGCTTTATATTTTCGCTTAGTGATCCAGTGATCTTTTCTTTCTTTCACTCAGTTTTTCTTACTACATCATTTCTCTCTCTCTCTCTTTCTCTCGTTGTATTTTGCTATGTTCTTTCTTTCTTTCTTTCTTTCTTTCTCTTTTTTCTTTTTTCTTTCTTTCTTGTTTTCTGCAATTGTTTCTCTTTTCATTCTTTCTATCATTTTTCTTTCTCAATTTTTGCAATTCTTTCTTTTTCTTCTTTCTTTCTTTCTTTAATTTATTCTTTCTTTTTTTCTGCAATTCTTTTATTTATTTCTCTTTCTTTCTTTTTCTTTCTGGTTGCCTGCAATTCATTATTTTTATTCATGATTTTTTTCTTTTTCCGTCTTTTTGCAAGTGCTTTCTTTCTTTCATTTCTTCTTTCTTATTTTTTATCTGCTCTTCATCTTTCTTTTATTCTTTTTTTTATTTTATTCTTTCTTTTTTTCAGCAGTTCTTTTCTTTCTCTTTCTTTCTTTCTTTCTTTCTTTTTCTTTCTAGTTGCCTGCAATTCTTCTTTTTTTCTTTCGTTAACTTTCTTTTTCTTAATTTTTCTATATTTTTCTTTTTTTCTTAATATTGCTTTTATATTTTCGCTTAGTGCTCCACTGGTCTTTTCTTTCTTTCACTCACTTTTCCTACTACATCCTTTCTCTCTTTTTCTCTCGTTGTATTTTGTTATGTTCTTTCTTTCTTTCTTTCTTTCTTTCTTTCTTTCTTTCTTTTGTTTCTATACTTTCACTTTTTTATTTTATTTTTATTCATGTTTTTTTCTTTTTCCGTCTTTTTGCAAGTGCTTCCTTTCTTTCATTTCTTCTTTCTTTATTTTTTATCTGCTCTTCATCTTTTATTCTTTCTTTTTTAATCTTGCTTTTATATTTTTCCTTAGTGTTCAACTGGTTTTTTCTTTCTTTCTTTCACTCATTTTTACTTCTACATTCTTTCTCTCTCTCTCTCTCGTTGTCTTTTCTTTCTTTCTTTCTTTCTTTCTTTCTTTTATTTCTATACTCTCTCTTTTTTACTTTCTTTTTATCTGTGTTTTTTATTATTTTTCCGTCTTTTTTTCAAGTGCTTTCTTTCCTACTTTTTAGCTTTCCTTCATCTTGTCTTCTTCCTTTCTTATCCCTTTTCCTATCCTCATTCCTAGATCTTTTTTCATTCCCAACCCCTTCTTCACTCACTGCTCCATTTTGTACCCTCTCTTCATTTCTTTCAACTGATTCGCATCACGTACACCGTTTGCCGGCAATGAATCCTTCAATTGAGAAAATTTGAAGAACGACGCGACTTTCCCGTCACCCAATAAGTCAGTTCTCCGCTTTACTTCCGGCCAAGCCAAGATGGCGCGATAGGCCGACTGGCACCGACCAGGCGGCAAAGAACAGTCGTGCTAACAGCTTCCTCATTCACAGATTTATAGGCTTAGCTTAGTAGTAAAGCGTACCACTTCCGGTCATAGAGGCGGACATCGGCTTCACAAGTCCAGTTAGAGAAAATAAAAAAATAAAAAAACAAACTTTGATTTCAAACGCACAAAAAAGCACTTCATATCAATGGTACATATTAGTACGTACTAAACTACCATGAAACAGTTTTCTCTCTTGATTCGCCACTATCAAGATGTATGCAATCACTTATTATGTATACGTGTCCGTGGGTGTAGTGGGGAGTGCATGTATGGATACATAAAATAATTGTTCTTCTCTTTATCAAAATATATGTGCACGCACTTGATTTATGCACACACACATACGCTACTGGCCATAATTATTAGGCCACCTCAGTGTTTAAAAAAGAAAATGATGTATTTCATACTATTTTTTAGTATCTATTGCCAAGTGAATAATTGTATATGAAAATAGAATGGTTCTTTTGTTAATATGACACAATAACATGTGCATCAAATGAATTTATAAATATTTAATAATTACCTATATTGCAGTTTCATCAAAATAACCTCCTTTTGCCGTCACAACTCTGGTCATTCTTTCCACGAGGTTTTTAAAATAATCCTCCGACAACCATTCTATTCTCATTTAGAATTATCGACTTGGCAATAAATACTAAAAATAGTATAAAATACATATTTTTTTTAAAAACTGGGGCAACCTCATAATTATGGCCGGTAGTGTACAATCACACATACAGACATTCAAAATATACAAGAACTGTCCAAAGCTTTTGTACTTTCAAGCGCTTTCGGCTGTAGCTTTCATAGCTTTTAGACTAAACTATCGCCCGGTTCACACTCCACCCACGTCTATTGAACAGGTGAAGAGGCTCATCCTTCGTTCCCTGTTTAGGATGTGGTTTCCGGTTTTCTCTTTCCAATCTTTTACTCTTTTCTATTCTTTTATTTATTTATTTTTTCTCAATTGGAGTAAATAGACTAAACTATCGCCCGGTTCACACTCCACCCACGTCTATTGAACAGGTGAAGAGGCTCATCCTTTGTTCCCTGTTTAGGATGTGGTTTCCGGTTTTCTCTTTCCAATCTTTTACTCTTTTCTATTCTTTTATTTATTTTTTTTTCTCAATTGGAGTAGATAGACTAAACTATCGCCCGGTTCACGCTCCACCCACGTCTATTGAACAGGTGAAGAGGCTCATCCTTCGTTCCCTGTTTAGGATGTGGTCTCCGGCTTTCTCTTTTCAAATCACTTCACTCTTTTTTTATTTTACTTTATTTTTTCAATTGGAATAGATAGACTAAATTATCGCCCGGTTCACGCTCCACCCACGTCTATTGAACAGGTGAAGAGGCTCATCCTTCGTTCCCTGCTTAGGATGTGGTTTCCGGCTTTCTCTTTTCCAATCTTTTCACTCTTTTTTTATTTTACTTTATTTTTTTCAATTGGAATAGATAGACTAAATTATCGCCCGGTTCATGCTCCACCCACGTCTATTGAACAGGTGAAGAGGCTCATCCTTCGTTCCCTGTTTAGGATGTGGTTTCCGGTTTTCTCTTTTCAAATCACTTCACTCTTACGTAGCCCCTTCACATCAGTGGCGTTACCGCCTTGCTCGAGGTGATATGATTAAAAAAAAAAAGAAATTTAAAATTTTAAAATAAAATTCCTAAATCTAGGATCAAACTGTCATCTTCAACTGAAATTTAACCTTCTCACAAAATAGACCGAAATTTAAATTTTAATTAATTGAAGATTAAAAAATAATGGCGCAAGACCAAACTTAGTAACATCAATTATGAACACGGTCACAATCTGCTGACTGTGTTCGGAACTTAACATACACAAGACTCTATATGCTTTCGGCTATACTTTTAGCCATTTCTGGATGTTCTTGTAGATTCTAGTAATAATACTCCAGCAGCTTCTTTTTCTCGCACTTGACGCATATGGAATTCCCTTCCGTTCACTTGCTTCCCCGACAATCTTCAAGAATTTAAATGTAAAGTCAATGGTCATCTCCTATCTCACTAACCTGCATCCTCTTTCTCATGGAATTCCCTTCGGTTTACTTTCTTTCCCGACATCTACAATCTCCAAGAATTTAAATGTAATGTCAATAGTCATCTCCTATCTCACTAACCTGCATCCTCTCCCTCATGCTCCTTTCTCCATCCACTCTAATCTCATCAGTATTCTCATCCTTCTCTTACCCACTTCCTGACACCCCCTATAATCTATAACTTTTTCTCATAATTCTCCTCGTATATAACCCCTGCACAACAGCGGCAGTAAAATGACTTGCTTGGGGCGATAAGATTATAAAAAAAAGGTTAATAGATAGATAGATAGATAGATAGATAGATAGATAGATAGATAGATACAACCCCCAAGAATTTAAATGTAAAGTCAATAGTCATCTCCTATCTCACTAACCTGCATCCTTTCTCTCTCATGCTTTTTCTCCACTCCACTCTCATCAGTATTCTCATTCTTCTTTTACCCACTTCCTGACACCCTCTATAACCTGTCACTCTTTCTCATAAATTTTCTCCTATGTACCCCATGCACAACAGTGGCAGTAAAATGCCTTGCTTGGGGCGATATGATTATTTAAAAAAAGGGTTAATAGATATATAGATAGATAGATAGATAGATAGATAGAATCTCCAAGAATTTAAATGTAAAGTCAGTAGTCACCTCTTATGTTACTACCCTGCATCCTCTCTCTCTCTCTCTCTCTCACATGCTTCTTTCTCCGTCCACTCTCATCTGTATTCTCATTCTTCTTTTACCCACTTCCTGACACCCCCTATAACCTGTCACTCTTTCTCATGAATTTTCTCCTATGTACCCCATGCACGACAGTGGCAGTAAAATGCCTTGCTTTGGGCGATATGATTATTTAAAAAAAGGGTTAATAGATAGATAGATAGATAGATAGATAGATAGATAGATAGATAGATAGATAGATAGACCGACAGCTACAATCTCCAAGAATTTAAATGTAAAGTCAGTAGTCACCTCTTATGTTACTACCCTGCATCCTCTCTCTCTCTCTCTCTCTCTCTCTCTCTCTCTCTCTCTCAGGCTTCTTTCTCCGCCCACTCTCATCTGTATTCTCAGCCTTCTTTTACCCACTTCCTGACACCCTCTATAACCTGTCACTCTTTCTCATAAATTTTCTCCTATGTACCCCATGCACAACAGTGGCAGTAAAATGCCTTGTTTGGGGCGATATGATTATTTTAAAAAAGGGTTAATAGATAGATAGATATATAGACCGACAGCTACAATCTTCAAGAATTTAAATGTTAAGTCAATAGTCACATCCTATGTCACTACCCTGCATCCTCTCTCTCATGCTCCTTTCTCCATCCACTCCACTCTCATCAGTATTCTCATCCTTCTTTTACCCACTTCCTGACACCGTCTATAACCTGTCACTCTTTCTCGTAACTGTCCTCCTATGTACCACCCCCTGCACATCAGTGGCAGTAAAATGTCTTGCTTGGGGCGATATGATCGTAAAAATAAAATACTTACACAACTTCAGTATATAAAAAACCCAGGAGCAAAAATTCTTGTCGCCTTAATTTTATTAGTCAATGCTCTCTTGATACAAAATTGGCGTTATTAAAAAATTCATCACGAGAGCGTACTAGATAGAATTCGTCTTCCCGAACGCTTTTCTTTAAAGAAATACACAATTTGAACGAAACGGTTGTCAACAACGGCTTTCCAAATTATTTACTTGATTACCATATTAAACTTTTTCTTCTTAACGCAACCAATGGCAACCAAAAAGACCTAGGCAAAAAAAAAAACCAGCAACATTAATATTTTTTACAATAATCAAATGGACAATAACTACAGACAGGATGAATTTTCACTTCGCAATATTATCAGAGACTATGCAACACTGACCAACTCAAACAAGTAAAATTAAATTGTTTATTATAAAAAATTCAAAACTGACCACCTCATTATCAATCATAATAATTCACCTGCACAATCTAAAATGCAGTGAACCAGTGTCGTTTACGAATTTACATGTCCTTTGAAGAATGTTGTTCCTCAACTATCCAAATCCGTAAACAATTACATTGGCTACACCACCACAAAACTGACGAGAAGATTGACCTTACACCTCATCACACAACAGTTCCATCCGATCTCATTTAACCCTCTAGGGCCATTCGTATCATATTTGATACAGTATGAAAACAAGCCTTGAAAGAAATATTTTCCTGAAAAATTTTGTAACAGAAATATTTTATAAATTTCAAATGAAAGCAGTACTGACTGCTCAGTCAATGAATACCAAATGTTTCCTTATAGGGAAATACCAAATGTTTCCTTATAGGGAAATACTGTATCAAATATGATACGAATGGCCCTAGAGGGTTAATAGATAGATAGATAGATAGATAGATAGATAGATAGATAGATAGATAGATAGATAGATAGACTGAGATTAACCCTCTAGGGCCATTCGTATCATATTTGATACAGTATGAAAACAAGCCTTGAAAGAAATATTTTCCTGAAAATTTTTTTAAGAGAAATATTTTATAAATTTCAAATGAAAGCAGTACTGACTGCTCAGTCAATGAATACCAAATGTTTCCTTGTAGGGAAATACCAAATGTTTCCTTATAGGGAAATACTGTATCAAATATGATACGAATGGCCTTAGAGGGTTAAACACAGATCGAGATCTTCCAGGACTTTTCCGTAATATACTTGTTGAAGATTAAAAACAATGGAGGCATTATTAATAAAAAATAAAAAAAAAAGAGAAATCCTACACTTAATAACATCAATTCTGAACACGGTAACAATGTGATTAGTGTGTTCAGAACTTAAAATACACAAGACTCTATATGCATAAATTTTCCACATGTTTATTTATAAGTAAAACAAAATTAATTCTTGGTTATGGCTAAAAAGTATAGCCGAAAGAGCTGGAAAGTACAAAATATTTGGACAATTCTTGTATAATTGGAGTTCCGAAAAGAAAAAATTATACGAACACATGAAAAATTATATATATATATAAAAAAAAAAATTAATAATAACTTGTCTATCATTTTCAATTAAACCTGTGTAAAAAAGAGATTGTTGCCCAAGGACACAAGATATATATATATATATATATATATATATATAGTGATGATCATCCACGTATACTGTCTTAATATATATAGGAAAGAATATTAATAAAAAGTTTTGAATTTAAAAATGTACTTTTTTTTGAACAGTATTTGTTTATTTTTATTATATTTTTTATATTTCAGACCGCCCTCGGTCCTTCATCAGAAACAACTGATTTTTAAATTTGAATTAGAAACGTATTTCACGATAGCGTTCGAATATTTTTTTGTTTACATCACGTGGTGTGTTTGTTCACAACATGCGGCATGTCCGTAGAGAAAGTCTGTTTGTTTTAGATAAAAATTTCTTGGAATATCTGAAAAAAATTTTTTAGCTATTGAAATATTTGTAAAGATTCAACACACCTAAGTCCCTATTTAACCCTATTTAAAAATCAGTTGTTTCTGATGAAGGACCGAGGGCGGTCTGAAATATAAAAAATATAATAAAAATAAACAAATACTGTTCAAAAAAAGTACATTTTTAAATTCAAAACTTTTTATTAATATTCTTTCCTATATATATATATATATATATATATATATATATATATATATATATAAAATTTTTCTTGTTTAATGGAAAAAGTTAGGGATGATACGCGTACTGGAATAAGTAGTTAAGAATAATTGTCTCTTGCAGGTAAGATTGTGTTGTCTATCGTGATAAAAATTCTAAAAACCGCTGAAGACACTGAACCCAAAATATACTTAGGTGCTACCCAAGATATTTTCAAAAAAAGATCTTACAATCATACTAGTAGTTTTAATAATGAAAAGTATAAACATAACACCACCCTATCCACTTATGTGTGGTCCATTATACAAGAGCTTAATATAGACCCTATTTTGAAATGGGAAGTATTAAAGAGATGCGCTAAATATAAATCCGGACAGAAATTGTGTAGGTTGTGTGTAGAGGAAAAACTTGCTATAGCTTCGTATAAATACGCCAATAATTTATTGAATTCCAAAACAGAAATATTAAATAAATGTAGGCATAGAAAGCCTTGACTTTTGGATTAAGCTTGCTTAAATTTAGGCTTGTATCATTTTTGGTTTGTATTTGTTTTCGTCTTTGCAATCACTAATTTAAAAAAAAATTAATATATATGAAATTTTTTTTCTATAATAAAGTTCTCCCCTATTTGTGTTTGGTGTCTTCTTTCTTGGTCACGTGGGTTGATTGAATTTCCTTGATATGCGTCGTTTCTTTCTTTCCTCGTTAGCCAGCTTTCCCTGACGATCCGTTTAGGTGAAACCTAGGTAGGTCTGTCTGGCTCACTAGGTATTCTTTACTTATTCCGCTCTACCTAAGTATTAGAACCCAATTTGTCCTGTTATTTGACCCATAGCTAGCGGGGAAAGAAATGTATTATATTATTAAAAAGTAATTAGTGGGGGATCAGTTTATTACTTTCTAAAAAAAGAAAACAGATCCCCTACTTTAAGCCTAGTAGAAGTCTTAATCATATCTCCTACTATTATATTCAGTCAGTCAGTTAAGTGCCATACGTGATACACGCTTTGGGCGATCATGTCTCGAAAAAGACATCACTGACTGGGCAGAAGATTATCCCGCAGTAGGTTGCCATTGCAATCTGTCATGTTATTTGACTCATAACTAGAGGGGAAATAAACGTATTATATTATTAAGTAGTAATTAGATGGGAATCTGTTTATAACTTCATAACAATAGAAAACCGATCCCCCACTTTATACCCAGTAGAAGACATCATCATGTCTCCAACTATTATATTCAGTCAGTTAAGTTCCATACGTGAGACACGCTTTGGGCGATCATGTCTCAAAAGAGATATGATTGACTGGGCAAAAGATTATCCTGCTGTATGTTGCCATTGCTTTCTGTGGAAGACTGGTTCCCGACCAAGGATATAGAACGCAATCTGTCCTGTTATTTAACCCATAACTGGAGGGAAGAGTCGGATTGATACTTTTCTCAAGGGTATTTGCGCGTAATTGAATGCAAGGAAATCAGCTTGAATTCGAACTCCGTTCCCCGATTTGTCGTTCCGAGCCGATGGGTGCAAAAAGTTCTTGTCTCGAAAAAGTGGGTAAAATTATTCAGAATGAATTAGAATATTTTCAGAACCAATCATATATGTGCCTATTCTAATTTAGCTAGCTAGCTAGCTATCTAGCTATCTATCTATCTATCTCATTCTTATATTTATCATTATGTTAATGTGCACGATTTGTTCTATTCAAATTCCGTTCATGTCTTTCTTTTTTTAGTAATTGACTGTATAACCACCACGACATAGAGGAAACATTTGAGCTATCAGAGGCGAGCTTGAAATACAATTAGGAAAGGTATAAATCCATCTCTGCGTCCCTCAATTAAGGGTAAATAACAAGACATACTATATGGCTTCGGCGGCAAGCAGTCTATGAAAGACGTTTGAATTCAAAATCCCAACTATGGGTAAAATAGCCTCACCATCCCATAATTGGTCAAGCAAGGAAAGTACTGATAATCTTCTGCCCAGTCAGTCACGTCTCTTTCGAGACATGATTGCCCAAGCGTGTATCACGTATGGTACTTAACTGACTGACTGAATGCTTGCGCACAGGCATTGATATATATATATATATATATACATATATATATATAAAGAGAGAAAGAGAGAGAGAGAGAGAGAGGAGGGAGAGGGAGGGTATTTGTAGGTTGATGCCTAAAAGTGTGAGGGCTGAGACACACTTAAATTGAGAACTAGTCTTTAATAATTAATAAGAGAAATTACGTTTGATTTCTTTTTCTTTCATATTTTTGTTGTTGCTGCTGTTTTATTTTTAGAATTCGGCTATTACTACTACTACTACTACTATGGTTATGTTGCTGTTGTTGTTGTTGTTGTTGTTGTCTTTATTGTGGTTGTTCTTCTTTACGTCTGTCTATCATTATTATTATTATTATGTCATTTTTCATCATAATTCTACTTCTGCTATGGTCTCACTACCAACCAAGTCTGCGGAAAGACCTAAGGCAGGTAGTGGTGTGTTGTTATGGCTCCATTTCATGTTTTTTCTATCTCCCCTATCATCCCTATCGTTACATAGATAAATTTCTCCTTAGTGTGTGGGCTGTACTTAACAAGACACATTTTTTGTATATCTCTTAAGCTGGGGTTTCCAGGAATTCTTTCAATGTGTTGTTTTGTTCCATTTTTTTATCATTCCAAGTGCACCTAATATCACTGGCACAACTCTTGTTTTCAATTTCCACATTTTTTCTATTTCAATTTCCAGGTCTTTATATTTTGACAGTTTTTCAAATTCCTTGGTTGCTATGTTACAATCCGCTGGACAAGCCATATCAATTAATAGACAAGTTTATTATTATTATTATTATTATTATTATTATTATTATTATTTTGACGCTTACTGCTTTTTCTTCATCTTCAAGTCGGTTTCTTATCTTTATTGTTAATATTTTTGTTGCTCTTGAGTTTGCTTTTTTCCTTCTTCTTTTCCGTCTTCTTTTTCTTGATTATCTTCTTCTTTTCCTTCTTCTTTTCCTTCTTCTTCTTCTTTCTGATTTTCCTTCTTCTACTTCTGATTTTTCTTTTTCTTTTCCTTCTTCTAGATAGATAGATAGATAGATAGATAGTGAACAGAATTTGATAGATATATAGATAGATAGATAGATAGATAGATAGATAGATAGATAGATAGATAGATATGAACAAACATAGATAGATAGATAGATAGATAGATAGGAAGGAAGGAATAGACGAAGATAGCTAAATTAGAATAGGCACATTCTTCTTCTTCTTCTTCTTCTTCTCCTCGTCCTTCTTCTTTTCCGTCTTCTTCTTTACCTTCTTTTTATCTTCTTCTTCGTGTATTTCTTCTTTTCCTTCTTCTTCTTTTCTTTCTCCACCTCCTTCTTTTCCTTCATCTTTATCTTCTTTTCCTACTTCTTCTTCTTCTTCTTTTTCTTTTCTTTCTTCTTCTTTTCCTTCTTCTTCTTCGTTCCCTTCTTCTTCTGTGTGCTCTGTGCTGTTCTTATTCTGTTCTTTCTTCTTTTCCTGATTATCCCTTCACTGTGGCCATATTGTATGCAATGTACTGTGGCCGCATTGTCTCAAGTAAACAGCATTCATTTTCATGACCAATGACGTGGGAACATGGCTAAATTGGCCTGTTGTACGCGTTAACGAGTCGAGATAATCAAGTCCAGAGTTCAATTCCTGGCGCCAAGCACACTGGGAAACTATTATTTTTATTGCGTAAAGAAATTTTTGGAATTTACGTGATATTTTTTTTCTGACAATCTCATTCTTGATAATATATGAATGTTTGTTTTGTTTTTAATTATAGAAACAAATCGTCGAGACTCGTTAAGTTTTCAGCCTATTTGTGTCTGCTTTTTCGTCCTGCATGTCAATCCTCTTTGTTTCAGTTAATTTTGATTGGACATCAGTTATTCGGCAACCGCTGGATAACTGATAACCGCTTTAATCGTTTATCCGGAACTAACTTTTACGAGAGCAAGTTCGGTTTCCCCGGGTCGGCACAGTGGTGCTAGCAAACGGCAACTGCACTTTTACACAATGGTATATAAATTCTGCTTGTTTTTCTAGCATTTTTTGTGCAGAACCTGTTGAGGTTTCCCACCCAGAGTTAGCTTCACTGTAGTCTTGTGGTGCAGTGGATATCGGCTCGGAAAGAAAAAGCGGTGAGCCGAGTTCGAATTCCAGTTAAATACCCTGCATTCACTTAAGCACTGGTACCCTTGGGAAAGGTATTAATCCATCTCTTCCTTCCATTTATGGGTTAAATAACATGGTAGGACTTGGGGACCCTACCCTTAAAAACAAATCCCAATGAATCTTGATACTCGAAAGGATAAAATTATTACTAAACACAAAACTTATATAAAAAAAACAACAAATAAATTGTTGAAAGAAAAAGGTATTACCAGCAATAAATAAAATAATCTAGTTGACAATAAATAACTCGCCGAGGTTGATATACCATAAAACAAAACCAACCAACCACTGTAAGTGCTACCCGTTGTGTAGAGGTAGCTTTCTAAGCGGGCTTACATGTGAGACAAGGTCGAAAATATTTGGCACCCAGAGATTTTGTAAGCGTAGTACCTGGATATGGCACAAGGCTAAAAAAAAATGGGGCACCCAATGAGGGTTGAATTCACTTTTCAGTCGTAATTCATCGAGAGAGACAAGCTTTTTACACCACGTCGTCTGATGCTCAAATAGCATACGTGGTCCTTAACAGGTGGCATATAACGTCGAAAAACAAAAACTTGAGAACGGCTCTCCGTGAAAAGCTTGTCAATCGTGTAAAGTGGGATTTATAGATCGTTGGCTCATCTTCAGATTCATACCCATCAGTAATCCGGCAGTCTCTATTGGTGATTCTGGATTTGGCAAACTTTGACCTTCCTACACGCAAAAAATAAATAAATAAATTAAAAACAAAAACAGTGACTCGAAAGGAAGTTTTTTCTCTTGACACTGCTATTATTTTAACTACCTTCGCTCTTCAGGGATGTTTATTGATTTAAAAAAGAATGATTACAATTGGCATGAAGCCTAAACATACAAAAGTAACTATATACAAAAGTTTCAATGTTCTTCTATGTTCTCCTCCTTCATTTTATCTCTGGTATGTCTTTTGCATTCTTCCACGCGATCAAAAAGGAATAGTCCATCATTTATAAGGTTGTGCTGACTAATGGAGAGTCAAGCATTATATTAATGCTATAATATGGATTCTTTCCTCTGTAAACCTTGCATTATTTTTGTAAGAATTAGCACATCGTCACGAAAAAAAAAAAATTTGAGAATTTAAAATTCCATTATAAATGTTCAAATCATACTTGCTGGTAATATAATTTTCGAAGAATAACCATATTTGACGATTTTGTTGCTTACTTGGTGATAACATTATTTTTTTATTTGGTTTTAACATAACTTCTGAAGAATGACCATATTTGACGATTTTGTTGCTTACTTGGTGATAACATTATTTTTTTTATTTGGTTTTAACATAACTTCTGAAGAATGACCATATTTGGCGATTTTGGCATTTTTTTAAAACTATGATTTTAGCGGGAAAACTAACAATTATATACTGTTAAAAGAAGCATTCTTGACATTCTCGTGGGTGGTGAGTAGTTTTAAAAATACAATTGCAAAGGATTCGTTGGAGATATAAAGAAACCTTCTGGAATAAAAATAATAATAATATACACGCCTATATTTTTTAAGCTACGCCATTCAAACTTTCTAGGGACACATATCTACAGGGAAGCCAGGTCGACACATACTTTTTGAGTTTAAGTTCAGCAATTTTCCCTTTCGCACTTTTTGGCCAACGGAACCGATTGTTTACATTTGTTCCATAAAATATCTAAAATCTAAGATGGTTGCTACATTACGTCACTGAAATCAAATCACACGTGTCAAACGCGACTAAAATATTTTTCTATTAAAAAAAAAAATGAGCCTTTATATTTAACTTTTATTTCGACGTTTTAAAAATTCACTTGATCAAAAAAATGTGAATATTATTTCCCATAATTTTGAAACAAAAGAAATATTTACATGAAAAAAAAGTTTTTTTTTTTCAAACAAAAAACAAAATTTGTAAAAAAAAGTGCCAATGGTTAATTTAATTATTTAAAGCCTTTTTTTTTTCAGATTTAATTTTTCATACTTCAGAAAATAAAATTTTAAAAAATTAAAGCTTTTTTTTTTTTTGCTAAATATTTCATGCTGGAAATAATTCTGTAATTTGTGTGGCATTACTAAAACTTTTTCCTCTAAAATTAAATGTCTACATTTTTAAATATTCTTTGAAATTTTCTGAATTGAGAGCGTAATAGTTTTTATATTTCTAATTTCAGTAAAACAAAATAAATAATTTTAATTTTTATGTTAAAGTCAACAAAAAATTTAAATATTATCCCCTGTCATTTTGAAACAAAAACAAACGCAATGTTGTTTACAATGTCACACAAAACATCAAATCACGTTTACGTGAAACAAAACAAAATAGATTTTTGTAATGGAATTTTTTAACAATTTTTAAGCAACAATTTTTTATATAATTATTTTTTTTTATATAACCGAGTTCTACTACTAAAATGTTCTGAGTTGCACGGGCAACGCAGGACTATGATGCTAGTATATATATATATATATATATATGATAAACATAGTAATGTTTTTATTTTCATTCTTATTTGTATTATTTTTTTTCATTTATCCTTTGGTACTCTAAGCTATACATAATCTTAGTTTGTTCCGACTGTTCATTCTCCCGTCAACGTGTCTCGTCTGGATATTTTCGATGTCAGATTGCTCTACATTAGCCTATTGCCTTGTCACACGTCGAATGTTCACGGACTGTTTTGATAAGACAGCAGACATCATCTCCTTCGAGTGTTCTTTCCAATGTAACGCACATTGAAAGAGGTAGAAAGCAGCATCGTGCGAGAGAAATAAAGATTACATCCTATCCGGGTGATGGCGGTATCTGTAGATTTGAAGAAAGCTTCAAGATGGTCGTGTGGTGGTCGACAGGGGGAAGGGTCGCAGTTTTATAATTATTAATGATATATATATATATATATATATATATAAAACAGGAAATAACATATTACATTGCATTTGACTAGATGGTTTTGTTGTCATTTCGCGCTATCCCGCGGTGTGACGTCATAAAACCGCATCGCAAACTTAAGAACTGCGTTTATTATTTTTGGTAACTATTGCCGTTGCCAAGCGGAGTCTTATGTCAAAACAAAATAAAATCGTCGGTGATGGTGGATCTTATAATATTTCAGTTTAAACTACCTCTCTGAAGATGGCTCATGTGAGCCGAAAGCTTAGAAGAAAACCAATAAATAATTATCCAAATGTTGGAGAATTTTTGTCTTTATTTTCAACTGAAATTAAAGCAAAAATACGACGTTTAGAACGGCTCATGATTAAACATAATAGACATTCATTGTCTCTTATATTTAATAGAATATGTTTAGAAAAAAAAAAAAATATATATATATATATATATATATATATATATAAACCTTCCTGAAAATTCAAAGTTGGCGTGAGTGAAATAACACTGCTCAGATAAGTGACAACCATCTCCACATCAATTACTTACACACACACACACACACACACACACACACACACACACACATATATATATAGTATAAATATAATCACGTTTATATATATATATACATATATATATATATATATATATATATGTTCTATGGGTTATGTCTTGAAGGATGTTACAATGCATTGAGTGAAATAAAGGAAGGTAAGGAAGTGTTTGGGTATTAACTATTTATTAAAAATTAATATTTCGAGATTAAAATCTCATCTTCAGAATGCCAGTGAAGTTTTTGACTGTCCAAACTATATATAGACGTGATTATAATGATACTCGTTTCGAAAACCTTCCTCGAAAACTATCGAATAAAGAGAAAAATGGTTGTAAAAAAAAGAAAGAGCTTCGGGCATGAAAGTCAGTCAAAAGTGCTGGGACCGAAATCAGCACGAAGACAAAAGAAAAAAAAAAAAAAACGACACGAGTAATCAACTAACAGAAAGCGCTCAATACAAAGGTAGACCAAACTAAATAACTTTCCCTGACGATCCGTTCAGGTGAAACCTAGGTAGGTTCGTCTGGCTCATTAGGTGTAACACACACACACACACACATATATATATATATATATATATAAACTTATAAAGGGAACTTAGTCTGTGTGTGTGTATGCGTCTGTGGGTGTGTGTCCGTTACCTATAGACTCCGAAACGGCTGAACCGATTTTCTTAAAAATTTACAATATGTTGTACTATAAGCGCCTGCGAGTATTCTTAGCTAGGTTTTGTGTCGAGGTACCCCCGATAAATATCGAAAATCGATAATCGAAAAAATCGGGTTATAGAAGATGTGATCCGATTTTAATCAAATTTGATACACTCATAGACAATGACATAAGAAACGATATTCAGAAGTTTCATGGTTGATGTTATATATATATATATATATATATATATATATATATACATAAACGAGATTATAATGATACTCGTCTCGAAAACCTTCCTCGAAAACAATCGAACGAAGGAAAAAATGGTCGTAAATAAAGAAAGAGCTTCGGGCATGAAAGTCAGTCAAAAGTGTTGGGACCGAAATCAGCACGAAGACCAAAGAAAAAAAACCGATACGAGTAATCATCTAACAGAAAGCGCTCAATACAAAGGTAGAGCAAACTAAATAGGACATAATGAGCCAGATGAACCTACCTAGGTTTCTCCTAAACAAATCGTCAGGAAAGCTGAGCCAGCCTTCCCTGACGATCCGTATAGGAGAAGCCCCTTGCACATCAGTAGCGTTACCGCTTTGCTCGGGGTGATATGATTAAAAAAAAAGCCTAGGTAGGTTCGTCTGGCTCATTAGGTGCTATATATATATATATATATATATATATATATATGTGTGTGTGTGTGTGTGTGTGTGTGTGTGATCGTTTCACTCCAAACAAGGCGGTAACGCCACTGGTGCGCATGGGGCTAAATAAGAGAAGAGTAAAAGTTTAACAGAAAGAGAGAGCAAAGGAAAAGACGGTGTAAAGACAGTTGTGAGGGTCGGGTGATAACGGAAAAGTAGAAGATACACGGGTTGATGGGGAAAGGACGAGGGAAGAACTGGAGTCAAGCGGACAAGAGCTGGGAGTTGACATTGCCTTTAAATTCTTGGTGATTGTAGCTGCCAGGAAAGCAAGTATACAGAAGAGAGTTCCACAGGCGGAAGTGCGAGAACGGAAGCTGATGGAGTAGACGTACCGGCTGGATTCGGTAGATTTAAATGTAAAAGGGTGGGGCCATGTTATCAGTCTGGGTGTTCGAGCAAATTCTTGTGGAGGGTGGCATCAGTGAGCTAAGCTTGTCGGAGCAGAAGCCATGAAAATATTTGTAGAATAGACACACACACACACACACACACACACACACACACACACACACACACACACATATATATATATATATATATATATATGTAAAGTCAGAATTTTTTTCGCCTGAAGAAAGTTAACTTTGGACTCGAACCGTGTATTGACGCAAATATAATTGTCGACATTTGATGCATTATACAAAAGAAAAATATTATTAATAATAATAATTTAACAACTTATACTTTTTTGATCTATACCAATTTCTCTCGTTGGAACAACCCCTGTTTCAGTTTTCAATATATATATATATATATGTATATATATATATATATATATATATATATATATAAGAAAAAATTCAGGCAGACACGTTATTTCGTGGTAAATCGGAAGTTTGGGCCTATTTCAGGCGAACCATCATCAGCTTCCGTCTTTATTGTACAGAAGATTTTACATGAATGAAATTCGCAAAGACACCCTCCTCCCCCCCCCCAAAAAAAAGAATAAAATTAAAGATCGCTATTTTATTCCGTTTTTTAAAAAATTTTTTTATTCATTTATGCGCAATTAACCTTGGGAAAGGTATTAATCCGTGTCTTCCCTCCTGTTATATTTTTTTTTTTTTTAATCGTATCACCTCGAGCAAGGCGGTAATGCCACTGATGTGCAGGGGGCTACGTAATAGTGAAAAAATCGGAAAAATTTACCAGTTTTTTCCATATCTATCTATCTATCTATCTATCTATCTATCTATCTATCTATCTATATATATATATATATATATATATATATATATATATACATGTGTCCATGAGGTTACAACGTTCGCTATTTTTTTTTTTTCCATGAAAGCTTAAAGACATTCGGTAGATGAAGACACTATTCTTACTCTTCTGAGTTCACTAGCACCACAGAGGTATCAGTTTGAAATGTGGAAGGAATTTTTGGCGCAACACATCAAACTAACCGTCTTTTGCTCTCTCTCTCTCTCTCTCTCTCTCTCTCTCTCTCTCTCCCTCTCTCTCACTATCTATCTATCTATCTATCTATCTATCTATCTATCTATCTATCTAATTCTGTTCATTATCTATCTATCGATCTATCTATCTATCTTATCGTGCTCATATCTATCTATCTATCTATCTATCTATCTATCTATCTATCTATCTATCTATCTATATGTCCATTAGGTTACAACGTTCACTTTTATTTTGCATGAACGCTTAAAGACATTCGGTAGATGAAGACACTATTGTTACTCTTCTGAGTTCACTAGAACCACAGATGTGTCAGAGAGAGAGGTTAGTTAGATGTGTTGCGCCAAAATTCCTTCCACATTTCAATGTAGAAAGAATTTTTGGCGCAACACATCTAACTACCCCCTCTCTCTCTCTCTCTCTCTCTCTCTCTCTCTATCTATCTATCTATCTATTACTGTCTTTTCATATCTATCTATCTTTGTCTCTTTTTCGTTCACTTATGTAGATAATTCTTTGCTCTAAATTTCGTTGTTGCCTGCTTACTTTTTTTTTTTATTAATCTCGGTGTATGCCCTATCAATTTCGTTGCATTTAATCGCTTAGAAAGGGGCCAATGGGCCGGGCGTTGTTCTGATGGCGTTGCAATTCGAAGGTCAGCGTTTTTGTAATTAAGGAAACGCCGGGAAACAAGAGACTTTAATTTCACCGAGCAGTAAGTAGCTTGGCGCCATCACAATCGTTGACGGCATCTCGAGAGATGGCGTTCGCCGACAACGCAGATTCTCGGTATGGCCGAGACTTAACGTGTATGAAATCTCATACGGGATTTGGAATCATTATTTTTTCTATGTATATTAAAATTGTTTAATAGATTGGCTAATAAATATGACATAGAATACAAGTGAGAAAATATGGTACTTGTCGTAGATGTAACTGCAGAGGTTTATAAAAGGAGAAGAGGATTTATCTAATTGATGCTTTAAAATTGTAACTGGGACTATTTTTAATGAGGGTCTATTTTCCTCGATTGATGCATATCTGAAGTAGAAAAGTAGAAAGGAACAGAGGTAATTACTAAATAAATAAAAAAATAATCACCATGATTTACGGCATCGTGCTTGTAATATCCATCATATGTAGGAACCTCCAATCATTTTCGATAACTAACTTTTAAATAAAATTTTGAAAAATAAAAAAGTTTTCTTGAAATTTTTATTTTAGTTTTAATTGAAAGCTAAATGATTAAATTTAATATTCACAGTAAGAAAAATACCCTGGTGTATGCAAAAAATAAAAAAAATTATATTGATTGGAGTCTAAAATTTTCAGATTTTATATTTATTTTTCAATTTTTCGGCCATTTTTGAGTGATCGACAGATTTATAAACAAAAGCTAATTTTCAGTTTAAAAAATCTTGCAAAAACAAAATATACAGCTGTGACATATTATTTTTTTGAAAATTAGCACAAATTTAATGTAAAATTATTCCGATTTACACAAGTATTACTTATTTATAGCATGAAATTTAGAATAAAACTTTTTTTAAACTAAGAGTTGACTTTTCTAACCTTTCTACTATAGTCGAAATGTTTTGACAGATGCGAGATAAGATAAGTGTATGGCCATCACAAGTAATATAATTGTACAATTTTTTTCGGTAAGTGGAAAAAACCCTGAAAAACATGACCTTTTAATGTACACATAGAAATTACCATGCAAAAAAAAAAAAAAAAATTCAAATACACAAAAAAAAAATGAAAATTATTCTAAAAATACGATGGCTATATGTTTTGTATTAAACGTCTCAATTTTCGATTGGTAAATATAGTCTTCACTATATAACCTGCCAGCCTAATGTCTACAATTCTTGAAAATATTTTTAAAATATTTCTGAAACTTTATAAATTATTATAATTAAAAATCAAAAATGAAAACAATTCTTTTAAAATTTTATTATTAATCTAAAATATATTTTCTTCAGACTAATAATATCTGATATTTATGTAATTTACTAAATTAATTAAAAGCTTTTATTGCATTTTTATTTTACCATTCGGATGAGATTTTCGATAAAAGGAGCTAAATGGTTTTTAAAAAACAATGCATTATTTGCATTCCCCAATGAATCCTGCGTTTAACCAATAAAACTATTTTTTGCCTACAGAATTTAATTTCATATTATTTCATGAATTTACGCGGAGGTGTGTGTGTGGGGGGGGTAACAAATGTAAAAAAACAGATTTTTTAAAATAATGATTTTAAAATTAATTTCATTTATTTTCAAATAAGTCTTCAAATTTCCATTAAAATACGAGAATCATTTAATTTTTGCAAGAATTTCGAAATTAATGTGTTTGTTACCGAAAAAAAAGTAACTTATGTAATATTACGTTTTCCTTTGTAAACTCTTGTAAGGATTTGGCGTCCCACTAAGGAAAATATAAACAGTATTTTTCCCATAATTTCGAACGGGTTAGAAAAGATTATAAAATTTTGAAAAATAATTTTAAAATCCTTTGATCTTTCTTCTTAATGATAGCATAAATATTTTGAAGGAAAAGGTTCGTTTTTTTAAGTTTGGGCCCTTTTTCTTTCATACTATCGTGTTTTTCAGTGATTTAGTGGAGATATCTAATAATATGTAAGTCTGATAAATTTCAAGAAAGTCAACAGAAACTGTAACGACGAGGAAAACAATATATATATATATATATATATATATTGTTTGATAAATAAACAGATTGTATATATATATATATATATATATATATATATATATATATATTGTTTGATAAATGAAACAGATTGTCGCCACAGAGCTATCATATATATATATATATATATATATATATATATATGATAGCTATATATATGATATATATATATATGATATATATATGATAGCTATATATATGATATATATATATATGATTTATATATGATAGCTATATATCTATCTATCTATCTATATATATATATATATATATATATATATATATGATAGCTCCGTGGCGACAATCTGTTTCATATTTACATAGAATGTTTAGGTCATTTATATTTTACATACGCTCAATATATACATAAATACACACACACATACATATATATATATATATATATATATATATATATATATATATATATATATATATATTGAGTGATTGATTGATTGATTGTTTAATTACTTAGTTGTTAGTCATAATAAAATTAGACCAGTGCACATGACTTAAATGCTCAAAACAAAACATATTTGGGATCAACCAAAGATACATTTAAGACAAGATGGTTCAATCACAAGTCTACATTTGAAATAGAAAACTTAAAAAATTGTACAAAATTGGCTAGCCACGTGTGGAAATTGAAATCAAAATATGGTAAAGCCCCAGACATAACGTGAAGTATAGTGAAAACAGCCAAGCCTTACAATGGTGGCAAAATATGTAGACTGTGCCAAGAAGAAAAGTTAGAGATTATGCTATTCCCAAACAAAAATGAACTATTGAATGAAAAAACAGGAATTTTGACTAATTGTAACCATACTAAAAAGTACTTTTTAGGTTCATGCAATCATGAATGAAAACGTTATAATTACTTGTAATTTTAAAACTTCCTGTCATGTGAGCGTTCAAAAAAAACACCGCTACGTGAGCGTTCAGAACTTTTGTAATTTAGAAAGTTTCATAAATAAACAAAACACCAGAAATTTAAATAGCATTGTACAAAACAATATCATTAATAAATAATGCAACTACAGGGACAAAAATAAATGCTCACTTCAAGGATCTTGTAATACAAAAGAAGTCATTTACAAGGCAAATGTACATGACTTATATAATCAAAACAAAATATATCTAGGATCAAACAAAGACACATTTAAGACCAGATGATTCAATCCCAAGTCTACATTTAAAATAGAAAGCTTAAAAGACTGTACAAAATTGGCTATCCACGTGTGGAAATTGTGATTAAAATATGGTAAAGCCCTAGACATAATGTGGAGTATAGTGAAAACAGCCAAGCATGACAACGGTGGCAAAATATGTAGACTGTGCCAGGAAGAAAAGTTAGTGATTATGATATTTCGAAACAAAAATGAACTATTGAATGAAAGAACAGAAATTATAACTAAGTGTAACCATCCTAAAAAATAACTATTAGGTTCATACAACCATGGATGAAAACGTTATAATTTCTTGTAATTTTAAAAATTGCGCGTTCAAAAATTTCCCGTTACATGAGCGTTCAAACATTCCCCGTTACGTCAGCGTTCTTAAAAAAAGAAAGAAAAGTTAAACGGTAAAATCAATTATTGCAAATCGCCTGAAGACAACACATGGTAGAAACCTAGGTCGTGTAATAACTCCTTTACAAATGAAGAATATATATATATATACATATATATATATATATATATTAATTTATATTTATATTTTGAGGTCTCCACATCTTCAGTAGAAAAAAGCTGAATGCTTTGCTCGCTGATCTCCACCAACTCAACATTTGATTCGTGGGTATCCGCACCCGAATTCCCACCTAGAACTGAGGCTCAACTGAGTGACGTTCACATTACCCCAACGCCGGTATTTAACATAATTTCAAAGCTTGGCCCTCCATAAGGCGAGCGGAGGTGACGGAATCCCAATCATTGTCCCGAAGAAATGTGCCCCTGAACTCTCCTCTGCCCTCTCCAAATGCTACAACTACTGCCTCTCTGCATCTTGCTTCTCTGCATGCTGGAAGTCCTCCTCTGTGGTTCTTGTATTTAAGAACGCCGCGGAACCCTCCGACCCCTCCAATTATCGCCTTATCAGCCTCCTACCGTTTTTTAGCAAAGTCTTAGAGGACATTATCAATGCTTAAATAGTTCAACATCTCACAGTCGACGGCCTCTTCTCCGATAAACAGTATGGTTTCCGCTTCACCAGGTCTACTGCTAATACGTTAAAGACCATCACGGAGTAAATATACCAGGCTCTTGAAAAGAACGGCCACGCCCGAGCTATTGCACTAGATATCTCCAAAGCATTCGACAGTCTGGCATTCTGGCCTTCTACACAAGCTACAACGCTATAGTTTAACTGGACGATTGTTTGATCTAATCCAGTCGTTCCTTTCAAATCGCGTAATGAATGTAGCATTGAATGTGCATGCTTCCAGATACTACCATACGAACACCTGTGTCTCTCAAGACTCTATTCTAGTTCCTAAGATTTTTCTGATCTTCATCAACGATCTCCCTGATGTTATCATATCCCAAGTAGGCATCTATGCTGACGACACCACCATTTACTCCCGCCTCGATAAGAAATCTGCCGAGGCTGACAAAGCAAACTTCGCTGCTGATCTTGAAAACGATCTCAAATCTGTTGTGGACTGTGGTAAGAAATGGCTCGTTAATTTTAAAACTTCCAAAACGAAGCTGCTATCCTTTAACCACCAGAGACAACCGATCCTATCCCACATCAGCATGGATCAGGCTAGTCTCTCTGAAAGCAAAACACTGCGCCTCCTCGGCCTAACTCTATCAGCTGACCTCAAATGGAATGACTACATTGAATTCATTGCTAAATCTGCAGCTAGGAAGATTGGTTCTGTTATGCCGTGAGTAAGAATAAATAACTCAACAACAGGAATAGGCTAATTGTTGTATTCCGTGAAAATAGTATTTACAAAGGTTATTAGTATCCAATACAAGAATAAAGGTTAATCATCTCAACCGTCGTAAGGCGTAGTATGAGCAATGGGTACTTCCGGCTCGTCACCGGAAGTCTACGACTGACTTGTCGATCGGCTGCTCGGCACACACTATTTATTCTGTAAAAAATACAGAATTGTGGCACAAGGCCTGAAAGGAGAGGAGGAGAGGTTGATACTCACTAAACTATCTCATACCTAGCTAAACACTATCACGACCCATTCCCGCATTACAATTTGCACAATCACCACAAGAACCCATCCATCAACTCCCACTCCTTCATACACCACAATGCCAGAAACTTACAAGGGGCACCTAAAAAGTGGGGGAAGTTAACCCATGACAATAAAAATGTATTTATATACAATATAAAATAAATGTACAAGATAATACATGCACAATATTATAAAATATTTAATGAAAAATGAAATGATGGGAGGGGAATGAACACTCTCCTACGTAGATGCCACCATTACTTTACATAGTAATGGAATAGTCCATTATAGCCGAATAAGCGCGGGCGTCCCAACACTATCTATCTATCTATCTATCTATCTATCTATCTATCTATCTATCTATCTATCTATCTGTTATGTCGTGAGTAAGAATAAATAACTCAACAACAAGAATAGGTTAATTGTTGTATTCCGTGAAAATAGTATTTACAAAGGTTATTAGTATCCAATACAAGAATAAAGGTTAATCGTCTCAACCGTCGTAAGACGTAGTATGAGCAATGGGTACTTCCGGGTCGTCACCGGAAGTCTACGACTGACTTGTCGATCGGCTGCTCGGCACACTCTATATTTAGTTGTCCCTCCCAGTAAGGGCAACATGTGACACATGGTTAGTTATAACTGGGATATATGGCCCGGCCAAAAAATGTCTGTCTATTTTTGCCCAGTCGTGTTTCTACCCTTCGGCGGAACCACGACTGGGTTATAGCTCTCCGCTCGGAAGCAGAGAGCGCCCTCTACCCGAAAGCAGAGAGCTGACAGTGTCATAGTAGAGTACGGCTGCTCGGCACACTCATCCTCACGTAGATGCCACCATTACTTTACATTGTAATGGAATAGTCCATTATAGCCGAATAGGCTCGGGCGTCCCAACAGGTTCCCTGTGTAGGACCAGGAAGTTTTTCTCGTCTGAATCCACCTTGCACATATATAAATCTATTCATCTCGGGGTTCTTGACAAAATCCTACAAAAAATCTAAATGTAATTGATCCCAACCTGATAGCTCTCACTCCAGTCACTTTCTTATCGACGTAATGTGGCTTCCCCCTGTCTCTTCTACAAATACTTTCACAGCTTCTTCTCTGACGAGCTTAGCTCCCTGGTGCCCCCTCTGCTTGAATTTACTCAAGCTACTAGACTAGCAACGAAGTCCCATCAGTTTACAGTGAAACCAATCAAATGTGACTTCAACTTCTACTCTATTAGCTTCTTTGCTCACACTTCCCACCTGTGGAATTCCATTCCGTCTACTTGCTTCCCTGACAGCTACAATCTCCAAGAGTTAAAATGCAATGTCAATTGCCATCCCTTATCTTCTTGACTCGCATCCTTTCCCTGACAACCCTTGCATCATGTTCTTCTTCCTGTTCTCATGCAGCTCTCTTCACACCGGTGTTCTCATCCTTCTCTTTTCCATTCTCTGACACTCCCTGTAACTTGTCCCTCTTTCTCATCACTCACCTCTTATGTAGCCCCTGCACACCAGTGGCAGTTCCGTTTTGCTTGGAGTGAAATGATTAAAGAAAAATCCTGGGTATTCAAGAAAATGTGCTGTCCGGTAAAAATCGAATCAGTGTTTTCCTTTGCAGGAGAAACCCTTATTTCACTAGAAAAGCGCCACAGAACAATGGTTCACTTTCCCTGTTCATGAAAGCAAACTTGAGTTGTGGTGCAGTGGATATCGGCCCTGAACGAGAAATCGCGGAGCCGAGTTCGAATTCCAGTTGAATTCCTTGCATTCACTTACGCGCAAATACCCTTAGGAAAGATAATAATCCATCTCTTCTCTTCAGTTATGGGTTGAATGACAGGACAGAATGGGTTCTACAGCCTTGTCTGGCAACTAGTCTACCGCAGAAAGTCATAGCGAGATAACCTTATACCCAGTCAATCATGTCTTTTTCGAGACATGATCGCCAAAGCGTGTGTCACGTTTGGCACATAACTGACTGAAATTTTCTCACCAAGATTTTTTTTATCGAAATTTCATATCTGTTCATTTTTGACAAAGCAATTTTTATGTGCGTTGTGGTGCAATGGATATCGGTTCGGATTGCGAAATCGGAGAGCCGAGTTCGAATTCTAGTTAAATTCGTTGCAATCACTTACGCGCAAATACCCTTGGGAAAGGTGGCAATCTATCTCTTCCCTTCACTTATGGGTCAAATAACAGGACAGATTGGGTTCTAAAGCCTTGGTTGGAAACCGCAGAAAGTAATGACAACCTACTGCGGGAAAATCTTCTGCCCAGTCAGTTATGTTCCTTTCGAGACATGATCGCCCAAGCGTGTATCACGTATGGCAATTAACTGGCTGAATAAAATATTTTTATTACTTCAACCGTTATTATTAGTGGATATTCGTATTTGAAATAGACACCTGATGTTTTGTTTTCGCTTTAATCAGAGTGCATTATGACAGGCGTATTCGAGATATCTTAAAAGGTGATACAAATCTCGGATTAAAAATAAAACCAATAAATTTATCAGTCGCTGCCTCGACCGCTTTACGTAAATACTTTTACTAATTTCAAGCAGGGGCTAAATATTTTAAATCAATTCATTCCAAGCAATGGATAATACCACTATGACGCAAGGGAGCTACAAGGAGTAAAGGAAAAAGACTGTAGTCTTCGAATATTTTTGCAATATTTAACCCACGAAAAGGAAACTACAGGACCTCCTACAGAAGGTAGCTGAAGAGAGTGACAAAAAGGGCTACAAATAAACTGTGAGAAAACCGAATGCATGGTCATCAGCAAAAAGAACAGCTCATAATGCCAATTATAGGTCGGGGATACTAAAATCAAGCAGGTACTAAAATTTAAATACCTGGGAAGAGTTCTAACAGAAGACGGAAAGTGCGACACAGAGATCCGAAGGTGAACTGGCATGGCGAAAGACGCGTTCCAGAAGCTGAGTAAAGTATTAAGACACAGGAAACTTTAACTAGAAAAAAAAAAAGAAGAGAGTATTGGATTGCTATGCGATGTCAGTTCTTCAGTATGGCAGTAAATGTTGGACAATATCATCGAAGATAAAGGAAAAATTTGAAGCAAGAGAAATGTGGTTCTACAGAAGGATGCTGCGGATATCATGGACCGGGCATGTGAGCAATGATGTGGTTTTGAAAAGGATGGCAACGAAAAGAAAATTAATACCGAAAATCAGGAAGAGACAGCTGAAGTTCCTGGGACATACAATGAGGAAGGAAGGCTTGGGGAACCTGATACTAACAGACCAGATAGAAGGAAAAATAAACAGAGGAAAGCAAGGGATAACATATTTGAAGGGCCTGAGCAGGTGGATGGCAGAACGAGTGTTGCGTGGTGTAACAGGAGAAAGCGTGCTGAGCCACCAGAGATAGGGAGGCGTGGAAGGCCGAGATTGCTGACTTTTTGAAAGGACAAGGCACATAGAAGAAGAAGAAGAAGAAGAAGAAGAAGAAGAAGAAGAAGAAGAAGAAGAAGAAGAACCCCTATCTAAAAATGCTATTCCTTTCTTTTCCAAGTGGTGCATTCCAAAAAATATTAATTTAATGCAGAAAATCCTTTATTTCCTATAATGGTGTTTTATACATTTAATACCAAATAAAAATACTGATGGATGTTAAAACTTAAGTAGTTTTTTGTTATCTTGAATATTTGAAGACTCGTAACATCTTTTTCTGAAACTCAAGATTGGCACCAAAATCTTTAATAATAAAAAACAAGTAAAATTCAACGACAACAATAAATGCAATAATAGAAATCTAACAGTTTTAGACGGCCAATATGGGGTTCTAATCCCCACCATGAAGCCTTAAAATTCAGTCTAGGAAAATTCCTCACTGATTAAGAACCCGTAATTTAGAAGGAACCGTAAACCCGATCTTAAACAAGCAGGAGAGGACTATGAACTGGAACATTCAGGGTTTAGATGGAGACGTTAGAAGTTTGTAGGTAAAGTATACTTAAAAATAAACCAGATTTTTTTTTTTTTAATCATTTGACCCCAAGCAAGTCGGCACCGCCACTAATATGCAGCGGGCTACATAAGAGAGTTTAAGTTTTAGACAGGAGGAGAGTGAAGACAAAGACTAAATAGTGTTGGGACGCCCGCACCTATTCGGCTATAATGGACTATTCCATTACTATGTAAAGTAATGGTGGCATCTACGTGAGCGAGTGTGCCGAGCAGCCGATCGACAAGTCAGTCGTAGACTTCCGGTGACGACCCGGAAGTACCCATTGCTCATACTACGTCTTACGACGGTTGAGACGATTAACCTCTATTCTTGTATTGGATACTAATAACCTTTGTAAATACTATTTTCACGGAATACAACAATTAACCTATTCCTGTTGTTGAGTTATTTATTCTTACTCACGACATAACAAATAGCTACAGGAGGTGAAAGGGAAAGGGCAATAGAAGGATGTGAACACAGGAGTGAAGACAGTTATAAGAGTAGGGCGAAAAAAAAAAGAACTACATACGCGAGGTGATGTGGAAAGGGCTAGAACTAAGTAGATAAGAAATGGGAATTGACTTTGCATTTAAATTCTTGGTGGTTGTAGCTGTCAGGAAAGCAAGTGTGTGGAAGGGAGTTCAAAAGGTGTAAAGAAACTGATGGGGTCGAATCGTCGCCTGCATTTGGTAGATCTAGCTGTATAAAGTGGGACCTTGCCCGATTAAACTCTTTTGGAGGGGGGCACCAGTGATCTAAGTTCATCAAAGCAGAAACCATGTAAATATTTATAGAAGTGACAGAGGGAAGCTACATCCCGCCGATGAAAAAGTGGCTGGAGTCGAGCACTGACATTACAGATTCTCCTTTGGTGCCTGTCCAGAACACTGAGACGAACAGCAGAGGCGTATGACCAGTATTCCATGCACGGTCGAATGGTCTTAATCTTAAACAGAAATCTATAAATAAACTCCTGCTCTTGTTCAAAAGACAGGAGAAGTGTGTGTACCGGGTGATAATCAAAACTATCTGCTCCGTTTTTTTTTTTTTTTAATCAATTCATATCAAGGAATGTGATAATGTCACTATGCGGCAAGGGGTTACTGGGAGTGAAAGAGAGTAAGAACTCTTACGAGTTCATGATATTCACAGCATCCTTCTGTAGAACCACATTTCAGTTGCTTCAAGTTTTTCCTTCATCTTCGATGATATTGTCCAACATTCACTGCCATATTGAAGAACTGACATCACATAGCAATCCAGTACTCTCTTCTTTGTTTCTAGCGAAATTGTCCTGTTTCTTAATACTTTACTCAACTTCTGGAATGCTTCCTTCGCCATGCCAATTCGCCTTCGGATCTCTGAGTCGCACTTTCCGTCTTCTGTTATAACACCTCCTGGCAACCCGTCTACCGCAGAGAGCATTGGCATCCTACTGCGGGATAATCTTCTACCCAGTCAGTCATGTCTCTTTCAAGACATGATCGCCCAAGCGTATATCACGTATGACATTTAACTGACTGGGTGACATTTTTCGATTGGTGGCAATGTTCGGGTAAAACAGAAACAATGATTATATTTAAACGGGTAATTTATTAGATTTTCATTTTTGTTTTCTCTTTCCTTCCCTGCACAATGTAACACGAAATCTTATTTCAGGGGGTGATTTTTCCGTTTACCACAGACAAAGAAGAGGGTGAATTCATTTCTTTCCCAAAAATATATGCACGTAAGTGAATATAACCTCCTCGACTAGAATTAGAAATCGGGCCTTTTTATTCTTCTAATGAAAACATTTTAATAAAAATAAATAGTGCCTAACATCTTTGTTGTCATTTCTCAAGAATAAAGAAAATGTAGAAATCTACGTTTGTTTGGGGTTTATTAAAACTCTAATCATCGCTTTATATAACAGTAAATACTAGCGGAACCAGTGGAATTTCCACGGAAGGATAATTATGATTTCCTGGAAAAATTGTACTTTGTCATACTACAAATGATAGCAACGTCTTCAAACATAAAGGTTTTGGATAATAAAATAACGATAACACAGAGTGTAATTTTATTAAAATATCTATAAAAGTAATGTCCATAGAAGCTACTTTACTGTAATCTTATATTACTAGCGGAACCCGTTGAATTTCCACAGAAGGATAATTTTACTTTGTCATACTATAAATGATAGCAACGTCTTCAAACAAATGTATTGGATAATAAAATAACGATAACACAGAGTTTAATTTTATTAAAATATCTATAAAAGTAATGTCCATAGAAGCGACTTTACTGTAATCTTATATTAAGCGGCGTATGCACAGACCATAACCAAAATACTGTACGCTATTTTGTAAGAGATTTTGAAAGAAAAAATGTTTTCTTTTTATTACTGAAAAATCATGGCTCTTGTGTCCATTGTAAACAGAAAAGACCAACTGAGTAATGGCCAAGTGTGTAGAGTCTAGAAATTTCTTTATTAGGTCGCGGGATACGACAACAAACCAACCTTTTTTAACATATTGTACAATACACAGACATATACACACACACCATTACTGCTACAAACACCAGCTTAAGTTGCTACTGATACGGTAATGGTATAAGCTCTCTCCTCCTACTTTCTCACTCTTCAATACCCTTACGCTTGGCAAAGGTGAGAGAAAGGCTGAGGAGAGTAGCGTATAAAAAGATAGAGGGGAAGGATAGCACGTATAGAGAGTAAGCGGCGTAACGGACGGACGAACTAAGTAACTAAGAAAGGAACAAGCAGAATTAATATATGATTGTTGAGGGAGATAAAAAAAAAGTATATAGTAACAGCGGTGTCAAGGGAATGGCCATTCTTTTAGAAAGTTGTCTTCTTTTTTAAAATTTTTGCAAGCGCAGAAATTAAAAAATGGCAATATTTCTTGTTGAATTATATTCGGTTGTGACTTGTCAAGTGAATCTGGGTCGTTACTTCGTTTATGTTCGAAAAAACAGGATATAAACTCGTTACATAAAATTCGACCGAATTCCTAAGACCACGTTACTTCGTTTATGTCAGAAAAAACAGGATATAAACACGTTATATAAAATTCGACAGAATTCCTAAGATCTCGTTACTTCGTTTATGTCCGAAAAAACAGGATATAAACGCGTTACATAAAATTCGACCGAATTGTTAAGACCTCGTTACTTCGTTTATGTCCGAAAAAACAGGATATAAACGCGTTACATAAAATTCGACCGAATTGTTAAGACCTCGTTACTTCGTTTATGTCCGAAAAAACAGGATATAAACGCGTTACATAAAATTCGACCGAATTCCTAAGACCTCGTTATTTCGTTTATGTCCGAAAAAACAGGATATAAACGCGTTACATAAAATTCGACCGAATTTCTAAGACCTCGTTACTTCGTTTATGTCCGAAAAAACAGGATATTAACGCGTTACATAAAATTCGACCGAATTCCTAAGACCTCGTTATTTCGTTTATGTCCGAAAAAACAGGATATAAACGCGTTACATAAAATTCGACCGAATTCCTAAGACCACGTTACTTCGTTTATGTCCGAAAAAACAGGATATAAACGCGTTACATAAAATTCGACCGAATTGTTAAGACCTCGTTACTTCGTTTATGTCCGAAAAAACAGGATATAAACGCGTTACATAAAATTCGACCGAATTCCTAAGACCTCGTTATTTCGTTTATGTCCGAAAAAACAGGATATAAACGCGTTACATAAAATTCGACCGAATTTCTAAGACCTCGTTACTTCGTTTATGTCCGAAAAAACAGGATATTAACGCGTTACATAAAATTCGACCGAATTCCTAAGACCTCGTTATTTCGTTTATGTCCGAAAAAACAGGATATAAACGCGTTACATAAAATTCGACCGAATTCCTAAGACCACGTTACTTCGTTTATGTCCGAAAAAACAGGATATAAACGCGTTACATAAAATTCGACCGAATTCCTAAGACCTCGTTACTTCGTTTATGTCCGAAAAAACAGGATATAAACGCGTTACATAAAATTCGACCGAATTCCTAAGACCTCGTTACTTCGTTTATGTCCGAAAAAACAGGATATAAACGCGTTACATAAAATTCGACCGAATTCCTAAGACCTCGTTATTTCGTTTATGTCCGAAAAAACAGGATATAAACGCGTTACATAAAATTCGACCGAATTTCTAAGACCTCGTTACTTCGTTTATGTCCGAAAAAACAGGATATAAACGCGTTACATAAAATTCGACCGAATTCCTAAGACCTCGTTCTTCTGTAACTTTTAAATACTCAAGGAAAAACTCATAACCGCTGACTGAACACAGGACTTTTGCGAATTGCCATGTCTTTCTCGAGAGTGCTTTTCCTTTGATTTCTCTATAGATTCCTTTTTTATATTGTCTGATAATTACAATGTCCTTCATATATATGTTTGAGTTGTTTTCGGTTGGGTTCTTCACAGTTTTCTTTCCATTTTTTTTTCTTCTTGAGAAAGATAATGGAGTAGTTTCCCGTTATCTTCTTTACAGATTCTTCTTTTTTCATTATCTGGGAATTTCTATGTCTATCTTGGGAAAAATGTTAGTGTGGCATCCCTTTGCAGTTTCCATAGATTACTTCTCATATTTTCAAAGAATTGCGATTGTCCAGCTTTGAAAAGATCTAAAAAATTTTCTGTTGACTTCTCAACTGATTACTCGACTTTGTTTTCTGTGAATTGTCATGGCATATTTGGGAATGACAATAGAGTAGGTTTCTGTTTTGTTTTCCACAGGTATATTTTCTTTATCATTACTGAATTGCTATATCCGGTGTCATTTAACGTTGCCTTCTCTACAAATTTTTTTACACTCTTCTTCTACTTCTTCTTTTTCTATGTGCCCTTTCCCTTCAGGACGTAGGCGATCATGGCTTTCCACATCTTCCTATCCCTGTTGGCTCTTAGCACGCCTTCTCCTGTTACACCATGCAACCCCCGTTCTGTCATCCACTAGCTCAAGCCCATAAATCTAGAATATAAATGCATAGAAACTAGAGTGGCCACAAAATGAGGGATCATTTTATATATTGATTATAAAATAGAACTGATCCCCTATTTTATACCCACATTATAATTTCTTATAAACAGTTGGCATATATATTCTTCTATGTGCCCTGTTCCTTCAAGACGTAGGTGATCATGGCTTTCCACGTCTCTTAGCACGCTTTCTCCTGTTACACCATGCAACCACCGTTCTGCTCAAGCCCATAAATCTAGAATATAAATGTATAGAAACTAGCATAGCCACAAAATGAGGGATCAGTTTATATATTGATTATAATATAGAATTGATCCCCCATTTTATACCCACATTATAATTTCTTATAAACAGTTGGCATATATATTCTTCTATGAGCCATGTTCCTTCAAGACGTAGGTGATCATGGCTTTCCACGTTTCCCTATCCCTGGTGGCTCTTAGCACGCTTTCTCCTGTTACCCCACGCAACTCCTGTTCTATCATCCACCAGCGCAAGCCTATAAATCTAGAATATAAATGTATAGAAACTAGCATAGCCACAAAATGAGGGATCAGTTTATATATTGATTATAATATAGAATTGATCCCCCATTTTATACCCACATTATAATTTCTTATAAACAGTTGGCATATATCTTCAGGCGATCATGGCTTTCCACGTCTTCCTATCCCCGGTGGCTCTTAGCACGCCTTCTCCTGTTAACCCATACAGCCCTCTTTTCATCAACCACCTAATTAGGTCCTTCAAATAGGTTAACCGTTGCTTTCCCTTGTCTCTTTTTCCTTGTATCTGGCCTGTTAGTATCAGGTTCTCCAAGCCTTCTGTTACTCCTTTTCACACACACTATGGACTCTTCCATGGTATACAAATAATCCTTCCTACACAGAACGGGTTGTTTTTGTTGTTGTTAGAGTTGGTGTTTTTCATAGCAGTTGAACCGCCGCTCGTTGGTTAGCAAGAATAGACTATTACCCGGACTTACTTCTTGTATATATATGACTCCTACAAACAAGTATTCCTGAATCTACTAACCGTGTACAGGTTGTGTATCTTTTATTCAATATACTTATACCTCTCATATATGTTTTTGTTATTATTATGTGTGTGCTATTCTAAACAAGAATCCACAGCACCTTCCTTCCCCATTGCATGTCCCAGGAACTTCAGCTGTCTCTTCCTGATGCTCAATATCAATTTCCTTTTTGTTTCCATCATTTCTTCGACCTCATTGCTCACATGCTCGATCCATGACATTCACAGAATCCTTCTGTAGAACCGCATTTCAGTTGCTTCAAGTTTTTCCTTCATCTTTGATGATATTGTCCAGCATTCACTGCCATGTTGAAGAACTGACATCACATAGCAATCCAGTACTTCTTTCTTTGTTTCTAGCGAAATTGTCCTGTTTCTTTATACTTTACTCAACTTCTGAAATGATTCCTTCATTCCGGTTTTCTCTTTTCCAATCTTTTCACTCTTTTCTTTTATTTTTTTTCAATTGGAGTAGATAGACTAAACTATCGCCCGGTTCACACTCCACACACATCTATTGAACAGTTGAAGAGGCTCATCCCTTGTTCCCTGTTTAGGATGCGGTTTCCGGCTTTCTCTTTTCCAATCTTTTCACTCTTTTCTTTGTTTATTTTTTTTTTTCAATTGGAGTAAATAGACTAAACTATCGCCCGGTTCCCACTCCACCCACGTCTATTGAACAGGCGAAGAGGCTCATCCCTTGTTCCCTGTTTAGGATGTGGTTTCCGGTTTTCTCTTTTCCAATCTTTTTACCCTTACGTCGCCCCCTCTCTGCGCATCAGTGGCGTTATCGCCTTGCTTGGGGTGATATGATTAAAAAAAAAAATGCCAATTCACCTTCGGATCTGTGTAGCACTTTCCGTCTTCTGTTAGAACACTTCCCAGGCATTTAAAATTTTTGTACCTGCTTGATTTTAGTAGCCTTCACCTGTATTTGGCATATTGGGCTGCCCTTTTTACTGATGACCATGCATTCGGTTTTCTTGTAGTTTATTTGTAGTCCTTTCTTGTCACTCTATTCAGCTACCTTCTGTAGGAGGTCTTGTAGTTTCCTTTCTGTGTCTGCTATCAGCACTGTATCATCTGAGTACCTTAGGTTGTTTAAATTATAGTCTCCGATGACAAATCGAGGCAGAACAGATCTGGTGAAAAGACCCATCCTTGTCTTACGCCTCTTTCTATCTTTATATATTTGCTGAATAGTTAACATTTTTGTATTTTTCTTCGCTACATACCATTACGCGCATATGTCTTTAGGAAAGGCATGAATCCATCTATTCTTCTATGGGTTAGATACCAGGGCACACTGGGTCCTCTGGTCTTGATCGGCAACAAGTCTTTTGCAGGAAGAAATTAAAACCTACTACGGTAATATCTTCTGCTTAGTCTGTCATGAATCGAACGAGACATGATCGCCTATGCTGGTAACGCGTATGGCATTAAACTGATTGTGTATGTGTGTGTGTTGACATAACAGGAACGACAACCGACCTTCTAACGCAATATCTTCGACACGTTTAACTGGCGATTGTAAATGTCCCTTCAAGCAGGAGTGAACAAGCAAGAGAACACTCCTCTTGTTGCTGCTCTTCTGCCTACTCCCCTCCCCCGTCGTCGGGATATCGCCACGACGAATTGAAAAACGAAAAAAATGACAATGCCTTTTCTATTAAAAGATCATGAAAAAAGGTTATTTTATGTATATAATGAGTGCTACTTTTGTTCGTTTGAAAACGTCTGGTTGACAATGATGGGGTGACAACGTCGGGTTGACATTGTTGGGGTGACAACGTCTGGTTGACAATATTCGGTTGACAACGTCGGGATGACAACGTAGGCGTGACAACGTAGGCGTGACAACATCGGGTTGAAAATGTCGGGGTGACAACGTCGGTATGATAATGTCGGGTTGACCACGTAGGTGTGACAATGTCAGGGTGACGACGTCGGTGTGACAATATCGGTTTGACGACGTCGGTGTGACAACGTCGGGGTGACGACGTCGGTGTGACGATGTCGGTGTGACAAATATGGTTGTGAGGCCGTCGGAGTGACAAAGTTTGGGTGACATTATCAGAAAGACAGCGTCGGGTAACGACGACGGGTTGAAAAAGTCGAGGACACCAACTGTGGATCAAAGTAACTACAAATGTCGAAAAGTCCACTCGGTTGGCTTGCGAACAATAGCGCACTCATGTAACTATGCATGTCATGCCTCTTGGGTTTAGGAAAATGACAATTCTTAGATAATAAAGTCAGGATGGAGAGTCATGATCGCCTACGTCCCGAATAAAAAAGATTGAATAACTCTTAGAGATATAAAGACATGTTTTTCTCCGTCGTTTTCGTAATCATTTAACCAAGCGTACTTCAGTCATTCGTTACATCCACCCACTCCATTCGATGCAGTGACATCAACCACTTATAGCCGGCGCACTACTCTACTCGGCCGGTGACAAGGAGGACAAGGTATTTCGGTAAATAAACAAGCATTTTAAAAGAAGTTCTTGGCCACCGTTTCTTTTGCCATCCCCGGATATAGCCCTTGAGATTTGAGGACGTCATATGATAGAAAAAATAAAATTAAAAAAATAAAGAACATTAAAACTTTTGTAGACGGAAAAATGAAAGTAATATATATATATATATATATATATATATATATATACAGAAAGAGAGAGAGAGAGAGGGGGAGAGGATGAGAGAGAAGACATATCTAAATATAAGAACAGAAAATAGACAACTATGTATATGAACGTAGAGAGACAGCTATGGACACACATACACACTCACACTCACAGACACACACATACACACTCACACTCACAGACACACACACACACACACACACACACATACACACACATATATATATATATATATATAGAGAGAGAGAGAGAGATTGAGATAAAAAGAAAAAGAAAGATAGAAAGGGAGATAAAATAATAAAGAGAGAGACAATGATAAAGAGAGAGAATAGAGAGAGAGAGAGAAAGAGAGGAGGGTTACAAGCTGAACAAGATAGAAAGGAATGAACAGACTGAGATAGATAATGGACAAACCAAGATAGATAGATGATTTTCTAAGCACCGCTTAGATGTGGCACAAGCCCAAAATTATGGAGTATCCGGTGAGGATCGAACTCACTTGGAATCGGTTCTAGCAAACAAACTTGCTACCCATTTCATCACACCGAGGTGCTGATAGATAGATAGATAGATAGATAGATAGATAGATAGACAGACAGACAGACAGACAGACAGACAGACGAAGAAAAGACTGAGATAGATATGAACAGTCTGCAATAGTTTGAAAAATAGATATATATGAACAGACGGAGTTATGTTGGTTGTTATGTTTTATGGCATACAAACACCTCGGCGGGTCATTTATTGCCAACTAAATTTTATTTATTGCTGGTAATACCTTTTTCTTTCAACAATTTATTGTTGTTTTTATATAAGTTTTGTGTCTAGTAATACTTTTTTCTTTTTCGAGTACCAAGATTCATTGGGATTTGTTTTTAACGAGCAAGGTCCCCAAGTCCTACCCTGTTATTTAACCCATAACTGGAGGGAAGGGATGGATTAATACCTTTTCAAAGGGTGCCAGTGCTTAAGTGAATGCTGGTATTCAACTGGAATTCGAACTCGGCTCACCGATTTCTCTATCCGAGCCTATATCCACTGCACCACAACGCACATCCGTCACTAAACACTTACAGCACCTGGTATTCCCAAGTTAGATATTTTTTTCTTGTTTGTTCGTAATTTAGCTGGGGGCACTGTAGAGGAATGGTCTGAAGAATCAGAAAACCGAGTTCGGACTCTAGTCCAGTACATTCCATTCACTTACGTACTGATACCCTCAGGAAAGGTATGAATCCAGATCTCTATTCTATGGGTAAAATAGCAGGACCGACTGGGTCCTATACCGTTGGATGCCAACCAATATAGTTAGTCAGTCAGTTAATTGCCATACGTGACACACGCTCGGGCGATAATGTCTCAAAAGAGCCATGACTGACTGAGCCTAAGATTATTCCGCAGTAGCTTGCTATTGCTGTCTTTGGTAGACTGGTTGCCAACCAAGGCTATAGAACCTAATCTGTCCTGTTACTTGACTCATAGTTAAACGGGGAAGAAATGTATTATATTATTAAGTACTCATTAGCGGGAGATCAGTTTATTAGTTCATAACAATAGAAAACCGATCCCCCACTTTATGCTCAGTAGAAGCCTTAATCATGTCTTCAATTATTATATTCAGTCAGTCAGTTAATTGCCATACGTGACACACGTTTGGGCGATCATGTCTCGAAAGATACATGACTGACTGGGCAGAAGATTATTCTGTAGTAGGTTGCCATTATTTTCTGTGGTAGACTGGTTGCCAGCCAAGGCTATAGAACCCAATCTGTCCTATTATTTAACCCATAACTGGAGGGAAGAGACGGATTAATACCTTTTCCAAGGGTATTTGTGCGTAACTGGAATTCGAACTCGGCTCTCCGATTTCTCGTTCCGAGTTGATATTCACTGCGCCACAACGCACACCCAAGCCTGAAAAAGAATTACCAAGATGGTTATGGTTACCGCTAAAATTACTATTAGCTATTTTCTCAGTGAATTCTTGACTTTAAGTTTCTCATCTCGGCACTGACCGGTCTCTACGTTGCTTAACTTCGGTGATTGTATATGAACCGGTGTCGTAACGTGATATGCTTGTAAGCCAGAGAAGATGGAAATTACCAAAACGGTTATGTTTACAGCTAACAATTTTACTAGTCAACTGTTGAGATGTAGCTACCCTATCTCGGTACTAGCCCAGGCTCGCCATTGCTTGATCGTATGGGAATTTGTATTTCAACCCTGTATGGCCTTGATCATTTTCACTTTCAACAAAAAAAGAATAACCGATTATTCTCTATCATAACGCTCGACTGAATGTCTTGCAAATAATTCGATATATGTTAAAAGAACTAGGCCACGAAAATGATCACAGAGCTTACTCAACAAACCTCTCCCCCGACCATTTACGCTTTTTCAAGAACTTTGGCAACCTCCCCCTACATATAGACCTAAACAACTAAAGCACCACTCCAAAACACTTTCTAAGAATTCATCTGTTCCAGGGCAGTATCATTCTATGGTAACGGTAATATTAACTGTTTCCTTATAAGGAAACATTATGATTAATCTTGAGTTTGGGTTTGATTTTTTTAGCGGCACATCAACTTCTGTTGGTGTAAATAGCTCACAAAGGTTGATAAGTCAAATAGGTGGGGTTTATGATTTTAAAAAAATAATAATAATGTTTGGTTATAGTGAGAAAGTTGATTTAGTCAGATTTTAATGATTTTTTTTTTTGTTTTTTATTCTTTTTTATTTAAAAAACTGAAAATATCTTCTAGTTTTGTATTCCAAAATGTTTTACTGAGAATTTTTTTTTTCCTTCAAAAATGTGTTCTGGTAATAACTTTTTCCTCAAAAATGTATTGTTGGAAATATTTTTCCTTCAAAAATGTATATTTGTCTATAAAAGTATATTTTATGTACATATTTTTAGGATGTGCGTTGTGGTGCATTGTATATTAGTTTGAATCCAAAAATCGGGGAGCCGAGTTCGAATTCCAGTTGAATTCCTTGCATTCACTTACGCACAAATACCCTTGGGAAAGGTACTAATCCTTCTCTTCCCGCCAATCATGGGGTAAATAACAAGACAGGATGGCGTTTATAGCCTTTGTCAGCAACCAGTCTACCGAAGAAAGTAATGGAAACCTAATACGTGATAATCTTCTGCCCAGTCAGTCATGTCTCGAAAAAGACATGATCGCCCAAGCGTGTATCACGTATGGCACTTAACTGACTGATTTCAATAAAAAGTGTATTTTTATACTTGCATAATGTTTTGATCCCAGTTTGAGGTTTAACTGTTTGCCCATAGCTGGGACCCTAACAGGTTCTACCACTCCGGGTCAGGGTGGACCTGAGAACAACAGCAATTAAGTGGTGGTTCCATGCTCCTCACTTGCTGACAGATACCGTTTACCGTCATACCCAGGACCAATGATCTTGTTTATCTTCTGATTTTGGTTAGTAAAATTTACATATCTACATCATAACAACAATGTGAAACATTTATACATATATAGGAAAATTTATCAATCAGAAAAATTTGGTTCGTATTTATTCGGTAGATGTACACAACTTATTGTCGTGTGATTGCCGATATATGTTTCCTTTTTTGTGTTTGTCTTAGTGAATTAATAAGTTAATTTACAAGCGATAAGTCTATCATTAAGTTTCGAGTTTGAGTTTTGTTTAACGGCATATCAACACCTCTGTGGGTTATTTAATGCTAAAAAGGTGTGGTTTTAAGGTATTATTTTTTAATGTTCGGTTATAGTGAAAGGTTGATTTAGTCAGATTTTAATGACAAATTTTGTTTTTATTCTTTTGTTTTTTAGAAAACTGAAAATGTCTTCTAGTTTTGTATTCAAAAATGTTTTGCTGAGAATATTTTTTTTCCTTCAAAAATGTGTTATGGTAATAATTTTTTCGTATTGTTGGTCATATTTTTCCTTCAAAAATGTATTGTTGGACATATTTTTACCTTCAAAATTGTATATTTTTCTATTAAAGTCTATTTTTATGTATATATTTCTAGAAAAGTCTATTTTTATACTTTCATAATGTTTTGACCCCAGTTTGGGGGTTAACTATTTGCCCATAGCTTGGACCCTAACAGGTGCTACCACTGCGGGTCAGGGTGGACCTGGGAACAACAGCAATTAAGAGGTGGTTCCATGCTCCTCACAACCTCCCAATCAGAGGCCTTGCTACCGCTCCGGTCAAGGTAGACCTGGGAACAACAGCAATTAAGAGGTGGTTCCATGCTCCTCACAACCTCGCAATCAGAGGCCTTGCTACCACTCCGGTCAGGGTAGACCTGGGAACAACAGCAATTAAGAGGTGGTTCCATGCTCCTCACAACCTCCCAATCAGAGGCCTTGCTACCACTCCGGTCAGGGTGGACCTGGGAACAACAGCAATTAAGAGGTGGTTCCATGCTCCTCACAACCTCGCAATCAGAGGCCTTGCTACCACTTTGGGTCAGGGTGGACCTGGGAACAACAGCAATTAAGAGGTGGTTCCATACTCCTCACAACCTCGCAATCAGAGGCCTTGCTAACACTTCAGGTCAGGGTGGACCTAGGAACAACAGCAATTCCGAGGTGGTTCCATGCTCCTCACAACCTCCCAATCAGACGCCTTGCTGTCGGATGCAATTTATTGTCATACCCAGGACCATCATTAAAAGGTAATATTAAACATGAGAAAATGATATTTGTGTAAATCTTATCTGTGATCTTCATTCTTCCAACTGCTCAAATCCACGTGCTCTCTTATTGAGAGGCTGATGAAAAACAGTAGGACTCTAGATTTCTAGCCAATATGGAGGCTTTCTTCTTTTCTAGGAAATCATTGGAATTATATTCTTGTTTTTGTTCTAAATTATAACCTGCAGTGTTTAATTGATAATAATATTTATTATGTTGTCCTTTTGACTCCTGTTTTTGGTAAGTAAAATATAACATATCCACATCATAAGAACAAAGTGAAACATTTATTCATATATAGGATTTATTATCAATAGGATTTGGTTGTACTAGTTAAGTAGATATATGACATTTCTTGTAATGTGGTTGCTAATAAATGTTTTTGTGTTTGCCTAAGACATTATTTGCAAGCTAGTAAAAAGAGCAACCCAAAATGCCAAATACAGGTAGGGGATACTAGAATCAAGCAAGTACAAAAATTTAAATACCTAGGAAGTGTTCTAACAGAAGACGGAAAGTGCGACACAGAGATCCGAAGGCGAATTGGCATGGCAAAAGACGCGTTCCAGAAGCTGAGTAAAGTATTAAGACGCAGGAAAATTTTACTAGAAACAAAGAAGAGAGTGCTAGATTGCTATGTGATGTCAATTCTTCAATACGGCAGTGAATGCTGGACAATAACCTCGAAGATGAGGAAAAAATCTGAAGCAGCGGAAATGTGGTTCTACAGAAGGATGCTGCGGATATCATGGACCGAGCATGTGAGCAATGAGGAAGTGTTGGAAAGAATGGAAACGAAAAGATTATTAATATTGAGCATCAGGATGAGATAACTGAACTTCCTGGGACATACAATGAGGAAAGAGGGCTTGGAGAACCTGATACTAACAGGCCAGATAGAAGGAAAAAGAGACAGAGGAAAGCAGCGGATAACATATTTGAAGGGCCTGATCAGGTGGTTGACGAAACATACTAAAAGCCACCAGGGATAGGGAGACGTGGAAAGCCATGATCGCCTACGTCCTGAAGGGACAGGACACATAGAAAAAGAAGATGTCTATCCTAAAAAGGTCATATTAAACATTACAAAGTGAGATTTGTGTAAGACTTTTCGGTGTTTTTCATTTCAGGAGCTGCTCAAATCTACATGTTCTCTCATGGAGAAGTCGATGAAAAAGAGGATGTCTCTAATTTTCTCGCCAACAGGGGGGTTTCTTTTATTTTACTGAATCCCAGGATATGTTTGCCTTTATTTCTTGAGATCCAAGTTCACCAATCCCCAGATTATAAATTTCATACTTAAAAAAACTGTAACTGATTCGTCTTTGTCTTCACTCTTTCTACATCACCCCGTGTATCTTGTTCTTTTCCTTTCTCTCTACCTTTGCAACTGTTTTCAATCCTGTGTTCCCATCCTTCTCTTGCCCTTTCTCTTTCACCCCCTGTAGCTGGTTCACCTTTCTCTTCACTCTTTCTACATCAGCCCGTGTATCTTGTTCTTTTCCTTTCTCTCTACCTTTGCAACTGTTTTCACTCCTGTGTTCCCATCCTTCTCTTGCCCTTTCTCTTTCACCCCCTGTAGCTGGTTCACCTTTCTCTTCACTCTTTCTACATCACCCCGTATATCTTGTTCTTTTCCTTTCTCTCTACCTTTGCAACTGTTTTCACTCCTGTGTTCCCATCCTTCTCTTGCCCTTTCTCTTTCACCCCCTGTAGCTGGTTCGCCTTTCTCTTCACTCTTTCTACATCACCTTGTATATCTTGTTCTTTTCCTTTCTCTCTACCTTTGCAACTGTTTACACTTCTGTGTTCCCATACTTCTCTTGCCCTTTCTCTTTCACCCCTGTAGCTGGTTCACCCTTCTCTTCACTCTTTCTACATCACCTTGTATATCTTGTTCTTTTCCTTTCTCTCTACCTTCGCAACTGTTTTCACTCCTGTGTTCCCATCCTTCTCTTGCCCTTTCTCTTTCACCCCCTGTGGCTGGTTCACCTTTCTCTTCACTCTTTCTACATCACCCCGTATATCTTGTTCTTTTCCTTTCTCTCTACCTTCGCAACTGTCTTCACTCCTGTGTCCACGTCCTTTTCTTGCCCTTTCTCTTTCACCCCCTGTAACTGATTCGTCTTTCTCCTCATTTTCCTTCTTCCTAAAACTTAAACTCTCTTATGTAGCCCCCTGCGCATCAGTGGTGGTACCGTCTTGCTTGGGGTGAAAAAAAAATTGACGTCGCATTTAAATTATGAAGATTTTAGATCGTACGGAAAAGCATTCCACAGGCGAGAAGTACGGGAAACGAAGCATTGCTAAGGCGTTACATGGAATCGTCAAGTGCTGAAGGCGATAAGGCCACTACGCCGCAAGGGGATTACAGAGAGTAAAAGAGAATTTGAATAATTTAGTTGGGAGAAAAGACAGTAAAGGAAAAGGGAGACAGAAGATGGCGATTGACGATGCCTTTGAATTTGTTCATTTAAAGATTGTAATTTGGCCAAGGAGTAAGTAAAATGGAAGGGCATTCCATAAGGGGAAAATGCGAGCAAAAAACAATATTAAAGAGGTAAATGGAATCAAAAGCTGAAGGCGATAAAGACACTATAAAGTAAAGGGTTACAGGGTCGGGGGTTGAACTGCTGTTGAAACCTTTTTTTAATCAGCACTTGAAAATTACATCGTGGAAAACTACCGGTGAGGAAAAATGGATATTTATTGTTAATATAGATTATAGCTCAGTTATTATACGCTGAGCACCCTTTTTATTAACAGCGTCCCTCAATATGCAATATTATATATATAAGCGCAATAATAATAAGTCAACACAATAAAAAGCAATTAACCAGCTGTAGATACTATAGCACTTTACAAATAAACCCTACAACAAATAACCACACTAAAAAGAGGTCAACACAATAAAAAGTAATAAAACGCAATAAAAAGCAATTAACCACATACAAATTCAGCCATTAAAAAGAATCATTCATATACAAAGGCATAAAAAAAACTTTATATCAATGTGAAAAAATCTGGAAACAACAACAGGAAAGCCCTGGAGAGTGAAGACATTACAATGACGCCTTCAAGAAACTACGAAGTCGACATGACTAAAATAACTCTGCTTAGCTATGTGACAACCTTCTCTACATTAATTATTTATGTGTGGGCGGCTCTCTGTGTGTGTGTGTGTGTGTGTGTGTGTGTGTGTGTGTGTGTGTGTGTGTGTGTGTGTGTGTGTGTGTGTGTGTGTGTGTGTGTGATTTCAGTTCTATATCAAGCCTCTCGAAGTATAACAAACCATTCCTAAAGAATATTTAAGATCTTCTGCTGAGATTCATTTTCTTAAAGAAAAATCTGTTAGAGGGCAAATTCTCACATTCCGACGTTATGTCAGGATTAGGTAACATTTTTGGAATCAGGAATCTTAGTAAAGATCATCCTTCTTTGCATATTGTAGACTGGCATAAAAGAATCTCAAAGAATGGTACTTGATAACTGAAACCATACATAAAGACTACCAAACGGTTACAAAAGCTAAAATAGATACCACAAAATAAAAGACATAAAGAGTTTGTTAACATTCCACATCACTTAAAATAAAAGATTAGGAAGGAAACCCTACACAGAATAATGTGGCCATATCTGGTCTGGTGCTATTACCGTACATTTCGTTATTCTTTCTTTTTAATATTTATATATATATATTTTTTTTAATCATTTCACCCCAAGCAAGGTGGAAACGCCACTGATGTGCAGGGGGTTACATAAATATAAAAAGATTAATTAGAAAAGAGTGAGGAGTACAAACTAGTTAGAAAGGAACAATAGAAAGCAGGTGCGATGACAGATACATAGGTGGAGAGAAAGGGAAGGTTATACAGGGGTGGGGGGAGAGCTAGAGTCCAGTGGTTAGTAGATGAGTATTGACTTTGAATTTAAATTTCTGGAGGTTGTAGCCGTCAGGAAAGCAAGAATACGGGAGCGAGTTCCACAGGCGGGAAGTGCGAGAGAAGAAGCTGCAGGAGTAGAATTGTCGTCTGCATTTGGCTAATATATATATATCGCCATAAATAAGGTAGTTTACTGCCACTGGTGCGCAAGGGGTTTCATAGGAGAAAAGTTATGAGAAAGAGTGATAGGTTATAGGGAGTGTCAGGAAGTGGGTTAAGAGAAGGATGAGAATACTGATGAGAGTGGAGTGGACGGAGAAAGGAGCATGAGAGAGTGGATGCAAGTCAGTGAAATAGGAGATGACTATTGACTTTACATTTAAACTCCTGAAGATTGTAGCTGTCGGGGAAGCAAATAAAAAGAAAGGGAATTTCACAGGGGAAAAGTGCTAGAAAAGAAGCTGCTGGAGTAGAATTTGCGTTTTCATTTTATTGGTTTCACAGTAAAAGGGTGGGACCTAGTTGCTAATCTTGTAGCTCGAGTAAATTTATCTATAGGGGGCACCAGTGAGCTAAGTTCATTGGAGCAGAAACCGTGAAAGTATTTGCAGAAGAGACACAGGGAAGCCACATTGCGCCGGTGAAGAAGTGATCGTATCTGAGCTGCTAAGTCGGGATCGATCTCATTGCAGGTTCTCTGTTGGATTTAGTCAAGGAGCCTCAAAATTCTTGACAAAATACAAATACAGGTCTGCAATGTAATCAATCCTGAACAGGCGTCTTGATTTTAGTCACTTTCTCACTTACGTCACATTGCTTCCCTCTGTTTTTTTAACATATATCTTTATAACAACTACTCTGTTTTTTCCTGCTGCTCAGACTATATGAATTGAACCATTCTACTATATTGGCTGTTAGGTCTCACTGCTACTCTATAGTTTCTTTTCTCGCACTTCTCGCCTCCCATCTGTTTTCTTGCCTCCCTGATAACTACATTATTGATAAACGTAAATGCAACCTCGATCGTATTCTCCTGTCCTCTTGAACCCTGATACTCTCTTGTTGTTTCCCTAATCCTCCCCATTTTCAGTCTTAACATTCCCAATCACTTTCATCCCGTGTAATCTCCTGAGTTTTGGTGACATTATAGAAACGATTAAACGGGCAAAAATGATTTTAAAAGCGCCAAAGAGTGATAACAGCTATTGCACTTGAGAAACCTTTTTTTCCTCAAAAACATCATTCTAAAGAAAGATTATATGAAATTCAACCGAATCAGTATGTTTCATGTTACCCACTTCCTGACACCCCTTTTAATAACCTGTCACTCTTTTTCATAACTTTCCTCCTATGTAACCCCCTGTGCACCAGTGGCAAGTATGACCATTTTTTTTAAAACTTTTATCAATAAAATTTAATTCAATTTAGTATTAACTAGCAGTATAGCCCGGCGTTGCTCGGGTGTAATGAAAGCTTTAAAATTAATCCATGGTTCCTGGAGCTCAGACTCTTTGGACATTGGCACGAAAAACGGAGGTTGTTAAGACTAAGAACTGCAATTATACCTACTTAGAGCAAACCCCGAATCAAAAACCAAAATAAAAAGGCTGAAAACCTGATTTTGATCAAACCCGATAGGATATCGGATTATCGATTTTCAATATCGAAGACAAATAAGCCATCCAAGGATAAACTAACCTAAGTAAGTCCATGAAAACTTATAGTACCCATCGGGAGTAGAATTGAAGAAAATGAGCCATATTGATGGTTGAATATCGGTTTTTGATCGGGGGTATAGATTTCCGATATCGGGGAAAATGAGTCGGGAAAATGAGATCTTCTAATGTTTGAGACTAAAAGCTATAATTTTACCAAGTTAGAGCAAATTCTACAGCAAGAACCACAATAAAATGGTTGAAATCCTGATCATTATAAGACCTGATCTGATATTGGGATATCGATTTCTGATAACGGGGGAAATAGGAAAATATTAAGTAGCCTATGACCTGACCGGAAGCCTAAAGATATTTGTATGAAGTTTGGTGAGAAAAAAATTATTTAATAATTGTGGATTTGTATAAAGGACAGACAGACAGACAGACAGACAGACAGACAGACAGAAACATCTTCCCTTTATATATATAGATTTCTGATATGGGGGAAAACCGGAAAAATAAGTAACTGACCGGAAGCCTAAAGAATATTTGTGTGAAGTTTGGTGACAATCGGATAAAAATTGTGGATTTGTATAAAGCACAGACAGACGGACACACAAAAAACCATCTTGCCTTTTATATATATAGATTTACGATATCGGGGGTTGTGGGAATCGGAAAAAATGTGTAACCCATGACATGACCGAAAACCTAAAGAATATTTGTGTGAAGTTTGGTGACAATCGAATAAAAATTGTTGATTTTTATAAATGACATACAGACAGACACACACAAAAACATCTTTCCTTTTATATATATAGATTTACGATATCGGGGGGAAATCGGAAAAAATAAGTAGCCCATGACCTGACTGGAAGCCTAAAGAATATTTGTGTGAAGTTTGGTGACAATCGGATAAAAATTGTGGATTTGTATAAATGACAGACAGACAGACACACACAAAAACATCTTGTCTTTTATATATATATATAGATTTTACAGATAATAAAAATATAAAACAACTGACCGATACTGTTAAATTGACAGGTGAGAATGCGACCACTAGAAAAACATATAACCCTCACCAACGAATAAGAACGAGGTACTTGAAAACCATGAAAGAAAAACAACGCGTAGTTATTGACAGAAGCTTATTGACCCACAAAAATGTGGTGGTATTGAATTCATGAAAACCACAAGCGTTCTCAAGATACTGGACATTTTCCATTAAAATAAACAGAGAAATGATCCGAAACGAAGAAAAACAATTATAAAAGTATCTTAAACAAACAAAACACGTTCGTCTTTAAACAAACCTTCTTACATTGACATAGCAAGCTGACTTGACGGGGAGGTGGGGAATTTCCAGGTTAAATATAAATGAAACACGACAATGTTTCTGGAATATTGAGATTTGCCGTGTTTCCTCAGGACCTGAGCAACCATGGCTCTTCACAATTTCCTGTAATGCAAAGGAGATTGAAAGTACTTGGGAACATTGAGAAATAAATGATAACAACTGTCAACGTTGCAGCTAATTTCTGACATCTTTCAATTATAATACGCGAAAGATTATAAGATTATTTATCTTATTAAAGCTAAGCTGACACAATGTTCGCAAATTATTTAATCTGACACACACACACACACACACACACACATATATATATATAATTAATAAATCGCTTTATTACGGCCTCGTTCCCAATGTCCGTTACTCATACCTTACATACATATCACGATTAAATACCAGTTTCCGTATGATCACCGATGTTAAGCAACGTCGAACCTGGTTAGTACCTAGCTGGGTGACCACTTGGGAATTCCAGGTGCCGTAAACTGGATGTGTGTGGTGTAATGTATAATGGCTCGGAGAGCGTAGTTTCAATTCACGTCGAGTTCGTTATATTCACTTGAGTGCAAATTACCTTTTCGAAAGGTATGAATTCACTTAATTTTTCCCACCACTTGTGGATTAATTAATAAGACTGATATCCATAAATCATTATTAAAAGTTCCCAGGTGAAAAAAAAGGTGAAGCAAGACAACCTTTTTGGAATGTTGTGATATACCGTGTTCCTTCAGGACCTGAGCAATCATGACTCTCCCCAATTTCCTGTTGTTTGTAGCTCTTAACATATTTTATTTTTTTGCTATGTCTTAATCCCTGTTCACCTTACGGATATATCAGGTTGAAATATCAGTTCCCATACAATCACCGAAGTTACGCAACGTCGAGTCTGGTCAATGCTTAGATGGGTAACCGCTTGGAAATACCAGGTTCTGTAAAGTTGGATGTATGGGTGGCGTAATGAATAATGGCTTGGATTTGTTAATCCGAGAGCAGTGTTCAAATTCCAGTTGGGCTTGTTATATTCACTTAGGTAGAAATACCCCTGTGAAATACCCCTGTGAAAGGTATCAATACACCTTTTCTTCCTCCAGATATGGGTTAATTAGTAAGACTTGTATCACTAAATAATTATTGTTGTCAAAAAGAATATTATAATCTGAGAATATTTTCTGGTTTTAAATAACCAACAAAGGGTTGGTAAAACGTCGAAAATGAATCAATCAATAATCCCTTTTCTGCCAATAATTTACACAAACTGCTTCTTCTTCTCCTATATGCCGTGTCCCTTCGCGATGTAGACGATCATAGCTCTTCACCATTTCTTGTTCTTTGTAGCTCTTAGTAAGTATTTTCCATTTTGCTATTCCATTAAAATACCAGTTCGAATTTTTTAATATGCCCTGTGAGTATCAAATTTTCTAAGCTCTCTTTCCTCGTTATGTGTCCTAGAAATTTCAACAATCTATTTCTGATGAAAACTATCAGTATCCCTTTTTTACTTTCATTTTCTCTAAATTTCTGTTGTTGTAAATGGCCATGGTATCCTCAGCATCCTCCTGTAGAACTACAATGCGTTAACTCAAATTTTTTTTCTTCATCTATGGTTAAAAGGAAATTTTCCTGTTTCTGAATATTTTCATCCTAAAAAGCTTCCAAAAACAGTTGGTGGCATGATAGCACTAAATTAACACATGTGCAAGGTCTAAGGAGGCTTAACGAACTCTGAATTTTAATACGTAGCTACATGATATCTTTAGCTCCCACAGGGACATGAAAGTATCAAAAAAGTAATTAATACAGTAATAACATGATCCGACATCTTGAGATATATTTACACTACATTGTTTGGACTGTGTTTCTCTCATCTGCATTGTCCTATTGAAGACGTTTCGGCTGTTATACGCTTCGGCACTCTTCAGAATGTGTATATATATCTGAGATAATGTAATGTAAATATTTACACTATTTACATTGTTTGAACTGTTGTCCTCATCTTTGTTGCCATATTCGCCTTCAATATCTGTCTATATTTCTGAGATAAGGTATTGCAATTATTTACACTATTTTCATTGTTCAGACTGTTGTTCTCATCTTTGCTGCCATATTCACCTTCAATATCTGTCTATATTTCTGAGATGAGGTATTGTAATTATTTACACTATTTACATTGTTTGGATTGTTGTCCTCATCTTTGTTGCCATATTCGCCTTCAATATCTGTTTATATTTCTGAGATAAGGTATTGCAATTATTTACACTATTTACATTGTTCGGATTGTTGTCCTCATCTTTGTTGCCATATTCACCTTCAATATCTGTCTATATTTCTGAGAGGAGGTATTTTAATTATTTACACTATTTACATTGTTTGGACTATTGTTCTCATCTTTGTTGCCATATTCACCTTTAATATCTACTTATATTTCTGGGATGATGTATTGTAATTATTTATACTATTTATATTGTTTGGATTGTTCTCCTCAAATTGTTGTCATATGCAACTTAAATATCTGTCTATTTTTCTGGGATAAGGTATTGTAATTATTTACACTATTTATATTGTTCGGACTGTTGTCCTTATCTTTGTTGTCATATTCACGATGTTTCAGCCGTTGTATGCTCCATCCTTCATCATGTTCTGTTTCTATTTCTGAAATGAGGGATTGGATTATTTACATTGTTCCAAATGTTGTCCTTAACTTTATTGCTATTTTGACGACTTTTCAGCCTTTGTACTCTTCGGCCTTCTTCAGTGTTTGTTTATATTTCTTTCATTTTCCATTGTTAAGCACATCCTATCATCAGTTGAACGTCGCATTAACACACACTCATCCAACAAAGAGATATTTGATAAGCCCAAGGTAATTTATAATAGAATCCTTAATGAAAGCGGGTATAAATCATCAAAAATCAGTTTTGTGGAAAAATTCAAAAGTCCAAAAAGCAGAAATAGAAGCAGGAAAATAATATTGTATAACCCTCCATTCAACCAATCAGTTAATTTCAAACTGGGACATAAATTTCTTAAATTAATAGAGAAGCACTTTCCCAAAAATAACCCTCTAAGCAAAATCTTTAATAAAAATACCATAAAATTAAGCTATAGCTGTTCTAATAATCTAGAAAAAATAATCAAAATGCATAACACAAAAATATTGAAAATACACAGCAAAAATAAATCCAACACTAATACAAATCCGCCCCATGACAGCAACCTCTGTAACTGTAGAAACCCCAACCAATGCCCCATGGCCAATAAATGTCTGACGAAATCTCTGAGATATGTGTGTTCGATTTCATCCTTAGAAAATGCTAAGGATGAAAAAATATATATTGGGAATACTATGAACGTATGTAAAAAGCGCTTTTACAATCACCTCTCATCCTTCAATAACAAAGAAAAACAAAACATGACATCTCCCTCCAAACACTTTTGGAAATTAAAAAACGAAAATAAAACACCTAAGATCAAATGGAAAATTCTCAAAAAAGCAACAACAGCAAAATCTGTAAACGAACCATGGTATCTTTGCCTTCAATAAAAAATTGAGATCCTTAAATATATAAAGAGTAACAAGCTCTTAAATCAGAGACACGAAACCACAGTAAGCTGCAAGCACATTAGGGACTTAACCCTACAATCATGCTAAGAAATATAAAGAGTTCGATTGATATCCTCATTATACAAGATAAAAAATGCTATAGAAAAAAATCGGTCCAATAAATCCTTAAAGGAAGGTATATCACTAAAGCCTAAAACCAATAACCTTACTTAACACAATAAACTTACATAAATACAAAAATATTCCGGACTAGAAAAATCAAAATTAAATAAATTAAAATAAATGGCTCCCAAACTTGAAAAAGAATCAAAATTCATACGTTCAAAATCAAGATTATATATACTACTTCAGAATAATTATATCATACACAAAAATAAACTGTAAGCACACGTAAGATCTAACCCTACAATCACCCCCCAAAAAATACTGGGAATTTGAATAAATATTTTTATTATTATAAAAGATAAAAAATGCTACAGAAAAATCGATGTAATTAATCCTTAAAATAAGATCTAATGCCTGCAAAAATATCTAAATAAATAAAATATATATAAAAAAATTAAAAGAAATAAATAAGATTCCAAACGATAATTTATAGCAAAAAGAAGATAAAAAAGAGAAGAAAAAAAGAAGAGAAGGAAAAGAAAAAGGAAAAGAAATTCAAAGAAAAAACCGACCTTCTAAACTTAAAATTAAGATTAAACATACAACTTTATACAAAAAACTGATAAAACGCTAATTCGCATTTACTTCCCAAAAAATACAAATTTAGATTTCTTGAAATAACTCCAAACTTGAATAAAAAAAGGGTGGGGGAGAAGAGAAAGAAAAAGAAGGAAGAAAGAGGAAAAGAGGGATATGTGTGTGTGTGTATATATATATATTACCGAAAAATCTAAATTGGAAAGAAAAAACACCCCACCTCTATCAAGTCTATGAAAACCTAGACACAGGATCAAAGTAAATACATGAATTAGGCCCACTAACAGCAGACATCAACCAATTAAATGATAGCCGACCATAAAAATGGCCACTCAACAGTGCCCTCTTAGAAATCCTAACCAAAAGATATACCCAACCGATAAAAAGCACTTACACACCAAATTCCTCAAAACTCTAACGATCAAAACGAGATATTCACTTAATTACCAATAACCCCAACCAACCCCCACGACAACAACGAACCAAATATAAACAGAGAATGATTCCAAAGCTTTATTTTCCCCGAGGAAGTGTTTATCAAGAACCGATGGTGTCCGTTTGGTATTTAAAAATGATTTTACATTTTTCAGTCTATTGTCCTCATCTTTGTTGCCATTTGTTTGACGTTTAATAAAAGATCATTCTATTTGTCTATATTTCTGTGATGAGGTATTATTTACAGTATTTGGACTATTGTCCTCATCTTTGTTGCCGTTTGTACGACGTTTAATAATAGATCATTCTATTTGTCTATATTTCTGAGATGATGTAGTATTTACAGTATTTACATTATTCGGACTATTGTCCTCATATTTGTTGCCATTTGTACGACGTTTAATAATAGATCAATCTATTTGTTTATATTTCTGAGATGAGATAGTATTTACAGTATTTACATTATTCGGACTATTGTCCTCATCTTTGTTGCCATTTGTACGACGTTTAATATTTGATCATTCTATTTGTCTATATTTCTGAGATGAGGTAGTATTTACAGTATTTACATTATTCGGACTATTGTCCTCATATTTGTTGCCATTTGTACGACATTTAATAATACATCATTCTATTTGTCTATATTTCTGAGATGAGGTAGTATTTACAGTATTTACATTTTTCGGACTATTGACCTCATCTTTGTTGCCATTTGTACGACGTTTAATAATAGATCATTCTATTTGTCTATATTTCTGAGATAAGGTAGTATTTACAGTATTTACATTATTCGGACTATTGTCATCATCTTTGTTGCCATTTGTACGACGTTTAATAATAGATCATTCTATTTGTCTATATTTCTGAGATGAGGTAGTATTTACAGTATTTACATTATTCGGACTATTGTCCTCATCTTTGTTGCCATTTGTACGACGTTTAATAATAGATCATTCTATTTGTCTATATTTCTGAGATAAGGTAGTATTTACAGTATTTACATTATTCGGACTATAGTCAAATCCAAACACTAAAACAAACATATGATTGTAGGGAAGAGGACATATATAGAAGAAATTATGTACATGTTCTAAAACAGAATTTATAATAAATATTCGCTGCTCTATACATCACATATCGAGCACTGTTTTAAATTAATGTTTTGGACGGAAAATTTTTTTTTTCTTTTTTTCTCTCCTCATTCTATACTCACTCGGATATATATATATATATATATATGTGCATATTTTTCTGACATTATTTTTATTTCTATGACATTGCATTGAAATTTCTGGAAATTGTAGCTGTCGGGGAAGCAACTAAATTGAAGGCGGTAGGTGAGAGAAAAGAACCTGATGGCGTTTACTTTTTATTGGTTTCACAATAAAAGGTTGGGACCTAATTGCTAATCCTGTGGCCAGAGTAAATTCATATATAGGGGCACCAGAGAGCTAAATTCATCGGAGCAGAAGCCGTGAAATTATTTATAGAAGAGACACAGGGAAGCCACATTGCGCCGGTAAGAAAGTGACTGCATCCGAGCTGCCAAGTTGGGATCGATCATATTACAGATTTTTCTTTGGATTTTGTCAAGGGGATTCTTGAGTAATTTATTATATCGCGGAGATCGTTAATGTTGATAAGGAAAAGCGTAGGGCCTAGAATAGAGCCTTCAGGGACACCCGCGTTCGTGTGATAATATTGGGAAGCATGTCCATTGTAAATTCTTAAATAGGAAGTCCTAACCCATTAACCTTATTCACTAGACACTGACCCGTCCAAATATCACTTGTTCTGATCGATGGCACATGGCCTGGCTCTGCAGCACTTTTTTTTATTGTGTTCGAAGTTTTGAATAAACTGTCCAAAGTTCATATTTCCTTATTTTTGTTTAAGTAGTTTCGATTTTCGCAGTCATTATCATTATGGTGTCCGTTTGTATTTAAAAATGATTTAGCGTGACTTTGTGTAGCTGATATTGCGAATGAGGCCATGCAAAATTAATGCATTTTATTTCTAGCTTTTTTTCATCATTTCATCCCAAGCAAGGAGGAACCACCACTAGTGCAGATAGAGTTCTTCTTCTTCTTCTGTGTGCCCTGTCCCTTCAGGACGTAGGCGATCATGGTTCTCCACGTCTCCCTATCCCTTGCGGCTCTTAGTATGTTTGCTCCTGTTACACCTGGCAACCTCCGTTCCGTCATCCACCTGATCAGGCCCTGCAAATATGTTATCCACTGCCTTCCTCTGTCTCTCTTTCCTTCTATCTGGCCAGTCAGTATCAGGTTCTCCAAGCCCTCCTTCCTTATTGCATGTCCCAGGAACTTCAGGAATTTCCTTTTTGTTTCCATAATTTATAAAACCTCATCATTGCTCGCCGAGCCATGATATTCACAGCATCCTTCTGTAGAACCACATTTCAGTTGCTTAAAGTTTTTCTTTCATCTTTGATGATATTGTCCAGGATTCACTGCCATATTGAAGGACGGACAGCACGTAGCAATCCAGTACTCTCTTCTTTGTTTCTAGCAAAATTGTCCTGTTTCTTAATACTTTACTGAACTTCTGGAATGCTTTCTTCGCCATGCCAATTCACCTTCGGATCTCTATGTCGCACTTTCCGTCTTCTGTTATAACACTTCTCTTTTCCCTTCTATCTGGCCTGTTAGTATCAGGTTCTCCCAGCTCTCCTTCCTTATTGCATGTCCCAGGAACTTCAGTTGTCTCTTCCTGATGCTCAGTATTAATTTCCTTTTTGTTGCCATTCTTTCCAACACCTCATCGTTGCTTGCATGCTCAGTCCACGATATCCGCAGCATCCTTCTGTAGAACCACATTTCCGCTGCTTCAAGTTTTGTCCTCATTTTCGATGATATTGTTCAGCATTCACTGCCGTATTGAAGAACTGACATCACATAGCAATCCAGCACTCTTTTCTTTGTTTCTAGTAAAATTTTCTTGTGTCTTAGTACTTTACTCAGCTTCTGGAACGTGTCCTTTACCAATTCGCCTTCGGATCTCTGCGTCGTACTAGACTGGATTTAGAAGGTATTAAAAGTGGCGACAAAAGGAACGCGATTCAAGATGATAGACGTTGGCAGTTGAGGTTGAATTTAATTTTTTGTAGTTTGTAGCTATCGGGGAAGTGAGTAAGCAGAAGGGAGTTCCACAGGCGGAAAGTGCTAGAAAATAAACTGTTCGAGTAGAAATGGCGGTTGCATTTAGCTATTTCATCCGCAAATGAGTGGGACGTATATGCCAATCTAGTAGCATGCCTAAATTTATATGGTTGGGGCGCCAGGAAAAAAAAGCTTGTCATCAAAATATTTTTAAAAAAGGAAGAGGGAAGCCATGTGACATTTGGAAGCATAAAATTTACCGAGACATTTCTTACACCATTACACCACACATTAGATGTGTGTCTATATATATATATATATATATATATATATATATAGAGAGAGAGAGAGAGAGAGAGATGAGGAAGTATTTGCAGTATTTACATTATTCGGACTATTGTCCTCATTTTTGTTGCCATTTGTACGAACGTTTAATAATAGATCATTCTATTTGTCGATATTTCAGAGATGAGGAAGTATTTGCAGTATTTACATAATTTGGACTATTGTCCTCATCTTTGTTGCCATTTGTACGACGTTTAATAATAGATCATTCTATTTGTCTATATTTCAGAGATGAGGAAGTATTTGCAGTATTTACATTATTCGGACTATTGTCCTCATCTTTGTTGCCATTAGTACGACGTTTAATAATAGATCATTCTATTTGTCTATATTTAAGAGATGAGGAAGTATTTGCAGTATTTACATTATTTGGACTATTGTCCTCATCTTTGTTGCCATTTGTACGGCGTTTAATAATAGATCATTCTGTTTGTGTATATTTTTGAAATAAGGTAGTATTTACAGTATTTACATTATTCGGACTATTGTCCTCATCTTTGTTGCCATTAGTACGACGTTTAATAATAGATCATTCTATTTGTCTATATTTAAGAGATGAGGAAGTATTTGCAGTATTTACATTATTTGGACTATTGTCCTCATCTTTGTTGCCATTTGTACGGCGTTTAATAATAGATGATTCAGTTTGTCTATATTTTTGAAATAAGGTAGTATTTACAGTATTTACATTATTCGGACTATTGTCCTCATCTTTGTTGCCATTTGTACGGCGTTTAATAATAGATCATTCTGTTTGTGTATATTTTTGAAATAAGGTAGTATTTACAGTATTTACATTATTTGGACTATTGTCCTCATCTTTGTTGCCATTTGTACGGCGTTTAATAATAGATCATTCTGTTTGTGTATATTTTTGAAATAAGGTAGTATTTACAGTATTTACATTATTCGGACTATTGTCCTCATCTTTGTTGCCATTTGTACGGCGTTTAATAATAGATCATTCTGTTTGTGTATATTTTTGAAATAAGGTGGTATTTACAGTATTTACATTATTCGGACTATTGCCCTCATCTTTGTTGCCATTTGTACGGCGTTTAATAATAGATCATTCTATTTGTCTGTATTTCTGAGATGAGGTATTATTTACAGTATTTACATTTTTCGGTCTATTGTCCTCATATTTTTGTTGCCATTTGTACGAACGTTTAATAATAGATCATTCTATTTGTCTATATTTCTGAGATGAGGTAGTATTTACAGTATTTACATTATTCGGACTATTGTCCTCATCTTTGTTGCCATTTGTACGAACGTTTAATAATAGATCATTCTATTTGTCTATATTTCTGAGATGAGTTAGTATTTACAGTATTTACATTATTCGGACTATTGTCCTCATCTTTGTTGCAATTTGTACGAACGTTTAATAATAGATCATTCTATTTGTCTATATTTCTGAGATGAGGTATTATTTACAGTATTTACTTTATTCGGACTATTGTCCTCATCTTCGTTGCCATTTGTACGGCGTTTAGGCTGTTGTACGCTGCCGCCTTCTTCAGGTGCTTGTAATTTCGAACAGAACCCTTTATTACAATCACTGGGCTATATCATCCTTATTCTTTGCGTAAAGCCCCGATTGGAAGTCATGAGTTATCTCTCTCAAACACTGCAAGTTACTTGTTCACCACTGCTGTAGCCTGGTGTTGAACTCACAACTCTTTAGGTCAAGTCACAGGAACTAATTAAAGTCTATCCACTAGTCCATGTGTCCTTAAGGACGTACAAATGGCAACAAAGATGATGACAATAGTTCGAATAATGTCAATACTGTACATTGGAGGTCCCTTTCAAAATCAGCAGCTTGGTTATTTTTGTCAACCTTGAGGCGGGAGTAGATGGTGTTGTCGTCAGCGTAGATTCCTACTTGGGATCTGTTTATAAGAGATGAAAATTAGAAAAAGCGTAGGACCTAGAATAGAGCCTTGAGGGACACCCGCGTTTGTATAACAGGATCTGGAATCATTATTGTTCAATACGGCTTTTATTACGCAATTTGTTTGGAACGATTGGAGCAATTCAAACGAGCGTCGAGTTATACCGTATCCTGTGCAGAAGGACAGCGTGCCAGACTCTGTCAAATGCTTTGGAGATATCCAGGGCAACAGCTTTGCCGTTCTTATCGAGTGGCTGGTATATGTATTTTATGATGGTCGTTAGCATATCAGCAGTAGACCTGGTAAAGCGTAAGCCATACTGTTTGTCAGATAATGGGCGGTGGGCTGTGAGATCCTGAACCACTTCAACATAATAATTGATAATAGCCTCAAACACTTTGCCAAAATTGATGAAGGCAAATCGGGAGATAATTAAAGGGAACCTCGCAGAAGAACCTCCAGAAGGTAGGTAAGCAAGAAGCAAAGAGGCAGTAGTTGTAGAGTTTGGAGAGGACAGAGGAGAGTTCAGGGACACATTTTTTCATGACGATGTTTGGGATTCGGTCACCTACCCTCGTCTTATGATGGTCAAGTTTGAAATTATGTCAGAGACCAGCGAAGGGTTATGTATACATCACTCAATTGAACCTCAGCTCTATGGTGTGGATATAAGACGAAACAAATGTGGAGTTCGAGCAGAATCTGCGATTAAATCACTCGGCCTTTTCCGCTAAGGCTGTGAGGACCTCAAATTTATTTACTAAAGAACGGATGGAAGGTTTACTGTTGTTTAACACACTTTTGCAAAGCCGCCAGTAGTCTTTGGAGCCGAACTTGCGGGCTGCTATACACTGACAGTGCAGATGATTATACCTCAGTAAATTGTTATTAATTTCTGCGGTAGACTGGTTGCCAGCCAAGGCTATAAAACACAGACTGTTCTGTTATTTAGCCCATAACTAGAGTTACCATGGAATAGGTTAATTATGTGTTTATTTTTGTTTGTATTAGAGATGCTGGTTGCGTTATTTTTACTAGCAGTATAGCCCGGCGTTGCTCGGGTGTAATGAAAGCTTTAAAACTAATCCATGGTCCTGGAGCTCAGACTCTTTGGACGTTGGCACGAAAGACTAAAAAGCAATAGTTGTTTCCAGTTAAAGCGAAACCGTAGACTGAAAAAAAAATGAATGGATGTAAGTCAAGATTTTTTTCGTCGTAAACTGAATTTTGAAGGCTAAATAAGTCCTCTGAGTAAATGGTATCATGGCTGAGACTAAGAACTACAATTATACCTACTTAGAGCCAAACCAGAAGCAAAAACTAAAATAAAAGGGCTGAAAAAAATACAGACATACAGGTAGATAAACAGACACACACACAAACATCTTGCCTTTTATATATATATATATATATATATATATATATATATATATATATATATATATATATTATCGATTTTCTGCACTATTGTAAGAACAGGAACTTTGAAACTTCTATCGTTTCTTATGTCTTTGTCTATGAGTGTATCAAATTTGATTAAAATCGGACCACTCCTTCTATAACCCGATTTTTTCGATTATCGATTTTCGATATTTATCGGGGGTGCAAATTTTCAAGAAAATCGGTTCATCATTTTTGGAGTCTATAGATAATGGACACACACACACACACACACACACACCCACACACACACAAACACATACGCACACACAGAGACAAAGTTCCATTTATAAATAAGTTTAGATCTAAAATTTGTTAAGGTTAATTTCATTTGTTCGTTGACGACGTGGTTTAAGAAATTATTGTCGATTCGGGTTTGTTGAAGGTTGCTGGGTTGAGTTCCTTGTTAAAATAATATTTTCGAAGGGGAGATTACTTTTACTTGATAAATTATGTTTTTTATAACAGTTATTTTGTATCTAGGATTTTTGTAAAAGATGATGAAATTATGGCTGTTGGTTTCGACTTATACGTCAAGAAAATGAATTTAATTGTTAATATTTAGTTCGTAAGTGTAGAACAGAATTATTCTCAAAGGTTTCTTTCGGTTGTGTAAGTTGTTTCAAATATCCAACTTCCTAAACAATAAAAGAACACAAACAATGAACTTAACTGATTTTTGCAAAAATTTCCAAATCAATGATTTTTATAGCAAAAAGACGCTAAAATTTCTGATTTATGGTGAATCTTTTACGACAGTAAAGCAAGATATTTTAACCAAAAATTCCAATTTCCTTAAAAAGATAGAAAATAATTTGTATATAAAATTCTTTTGATCTCTCTTTTCATTTTGATAAAAAGACAAAAGCTTTCAAGATAAAAATTTTTTTTTATGCTTTGTGCAATTGTCAAGTATCGTCATTTTTAGAGAATATATGGGCACGCACACGCACACGCACACACACACACACACACGCACACGCACGCATACACACATGCACACGCACACACATACACGCACACACGCACCCACACACACACACACGCACAGGCACACACACACAAACGCACATACACACGCACACACACACGCACGCACACACACACACACACAGAGGCGCACACACACACACACACACACGCACACGCACACACGTACACACACACGCACACGCATACACGCACACACACACACACACACACGCACACACACATGCGCGCACGCACACACACACGCACACGCACATATATATATATATATATATCAGTTTCTTCATATTAAGATGAAATTCATCAAAGAATATATCGTATAAGTAACAGCAACGTGAGGAAGCGCCTATTACAAACATTTAATGTCATTTTTCAAGATACGAATTTTCGGTCAGCTCCCTTATACGGGAGGGCTTGTTTCACAAAAAAAAACAAAAATAAAAAAATGCATAGTTACAATGGATAAACTTAAAATTTTAGGCTAATTATAACAGGGAGTTATTTTTTAATCACCATTAGAACAAAATACAAATTTCATCAGTGTCACAATAAGCTTGCCTTTGTATTTTACCCATGAGGATGATTTTGCAGGTGCTCGAAAGTAATTGGGTAAGAAAAAACAATGGTGCTTTCCTTCATGAATTTCATCCTAACATCAAGAAAATGACTAGAGAAAGAGAAATGATCAGTATAAAATAAATATACATCATGTGTATGTGTGTGTGTGTGTGTGTGTGTGTGTGTGTGTGTGTGTGTGTGACTGCAAATTTATCTTTAAACACGTCTCAAAAAACCCACCGAGTATAAACGCGGGGGGGGGGAATGAAAACAAAAAATGAAACGAACTAAGCACTTGAACATTAGTCAAAGTACCAGTCGAAAGAAAAAAAAACGAGGAATCTAAGACGAAAAGCGCTCAATACAACAGCAGAGCAAATAAATAAGAAAGTAGCAAACCTAGAGCCAACGGACCTACCAACGTTTCACCAAATGGATCGTCAGGGCAAGTGTAACCTTCGTAGGTCAGTTGGCTCTAGGTTAACTACTTACTTATATATATATATACATATACATATTGTCATCCGCAGACAGATCTGTTTCGCCGTATCACAGCTCATCAGTACGGTTAGACTCCGATTGCTTTTTTACCCAGGATTGAAACCCGAGGGAAATGGCGTCACTCGGCGACTCTACCCCTGGTCTATGGGCGTTCGGTAGAAGTAGGTATACATTTTAGCGCATATCATTATACGCGCCCAATAGCTAGAGCGCTCTAATTCATTTCACTGAATGAGCGATGCGTACATGCCAGAGTAGCTACTGTTTATATACACACAAAAACACACATACACACACACACACACACACACACACACACACACACACACACACACACACACATATATATATATATATATATATATATATATTCTTCGTTTATAAACAAGTTATTACGCGACCTAGGTTTCTACCATGTGGTGTCTTCAGGCGATTTGCAATATTGTAAGATTCAAAAGTTCTACAATATAACTGCATTGAACATTTTTTAAAACAAATGTGTACTGGTCTAAATTTATTATGACCAAAAACTAAGTAATTAGAAAATATATATATATGTGTGTGTGTGTGTGTGTGTGTGTGTGTGTGTGTGGTGCAGTGGGTAAATTGTAGTCTACATTATGCAAAAAATAAAAATTAAAGACGTCTTTTAACAGATATATTTCCCATATTACACACAAATATCTTGAAATACTGAAGAAATTAAGCATTCATCAAAATTGCCACTCTCTTCAACAATGGTTTCTAGACAACTTTGGAATCCCCTACCTGTCTTTTGGACGGGCTCCTTGGTTTCAGTTAGTGAATACTGCCATAATGCTTGCCTTCAGTCCATCTTTGGTGTTACTATCAGTAAAATGATGATACCTTACCGCCCAACTAGTACTGCGCTTAAAATTATTACGTCTTTTATGTACCATAGAAGTGGGATGTGCGTTGTGGTGCAGGGGTTATCGGCTCGTAACGAGAAATCGTGAAGCCAAGTCTGAATATCAGTTGAAAATCTTGCATTCACTCACGCACAAATACCCTTGGGCAAGGTATTAATCCGTCTCTTCCGACCAGTTATAGATTAAATATCAGGACAGATTTGCTGGCAACCAGTCTACCGCAGAAAGTAATAGCAACCTACTGCGGGACAATCTTCTGCCCAGTCAGTCATGTCACTTTAGAGACATGATAGCCCAAGCATATTTCACGTATGGCACTTTTTTTTATCATATCACCCCGAGCAAAGCGGTACCGCCACTAATGTGCAGGGGGCTGCGTAAGAGGGAAAATATTTGAAAAGAGAAAACCGGAAACCACATCCAAAACAGGAAACAAGGGATGAGCCTTTCAACCATTCAATAGACGTGTGTGGAGTGTAAAAAGTGCGATAGTTTAGTCGATCTACTCCAATTGAAAAAATAAATAAAAAGAGGAAAGAAAAAAAAATAAGAGTAAAAGTTTGGAAAAGAGAAAGCCGGAAACCACATCCTAAACAGGAAACAAGGTATGAGCCTCTTCACCTGTTCAATAGACGTGGGTGGAGTGTAAACCGGGCGATAGTTTAGTCTATCTACTCCAATTGAAAAAAAAAGAAAAAGAGAAAAGAATAAATAAGAGTAAATGTTTGGAAAAGAGAAAGCCGGAAACCACATCCCAAACAGGAAACAAGGGATAAGCCTCTTCACCCGTTCAATAGACGTGAGTGGAGCGTAAATAAACTTGTAAGTAGGCCTCACTCATGTCCAACTGCGATACAATGGCTCCTAGTCGTCGCCATTCTCTAAGTTTCTTCGTGCACACACTTAACTGACTGATCTGGATAAAAGAATTGAACAGCAGGACAGATTGGGTTCTATAGCCTTCGTTGTCAACCAGTCTACCGCAGAAAGTAATGGAAAGAGACATGATCGCACCAAGCGTGTATCACGTATGGCACTTAACTGACTGATTTGGATAAAAGAATTGAACAGCAGGACAGATTGGGTTCTATAGCCTTCGTTGTCAACCAGTCTACCGCAGAAAGTAATAGAAAGAGACATGATTGCCCAAGAGTGTATCACGTATGGCACTTAACTGACTGATCTGGATAAGAGAATTGAACAGCAGGACAGATTGGGTTCTATAGCCTTCGTTGTCAACCAGTCTACCTCAGAAAGTAATTGAAAAAGACATGATCGCCCAAGCGTGTATCACGTATGGCACTTAATTGACTGATCTGGATAAAAGAATTGAACAGCAGGACAGATTGGGTTCTATAGCCTTCGTTGTCAACCAGTCTACCACAGAAAGTAATGGAAAGAGACATGATCGCCCAAGCGTGTATCACGTATGGCACTTAACTGACTGATCTGAATAAAAGAATTGAACAGCAGGACAGATTGGGTTCTATAGCCTTCGTTGTCAACCAGTCTACCGCAGAAAGTAATGGAAAGAGACATGATCGCCCAAGCGTGTATCACGTACGGCACATAAATGACTGATCTGGATAAAAGAATTGAACAGCAAGACAAGATTGGGTTCTATAAGCCACTGGTTGTCAACCAGTCTACCTCCCAGAAAGTAATGGAAAGAGACATGATCGCCCAAGCGTGTATCACAGCCGTATGGCAACTTTAATTGACTGATCTGGATAAAAGAATTGAACAGCAGGACAGATCAGGGTTCTATAGCCTTCGGTTGTCAACCAGTCTACCACAGAAAGTAATGGAAAGAGACATGATCGCCCAAGCGTGTATCACGTACGGGACTTAAATGACTGATCTGGATAAAAGAATTGAACAGCAGGACAGATTGGGTTCTATAGCCTTCGTTGTCAAGCAGTCTATGGCAGAAAGTAATGGAAAGAGACATGATCGCCCAAGCGTGTATTACGTATGGCACTTAATTGACTGATCTGGATAAAAGAATTGAACAGCAGGACAGATTGGGTTCTATAGCCTTCGTTGTCAACCAGTCTACCACAGAAAGTAATGGAAAGAGACATGATCGCCCAAGCGTGTATTACGTATGGCACTTAATTGACTGATCTGGATAAAAGAATTGAACAGCAGGACAGATTGAGTTCTATAGCCTTCGTTGTCAACCAGTCTACCACAAAAAGTAATGGAAAGAGACATGATCGTCCAAGCGTGTATCACGTATGGCACTTAACTGACTGATCTGGATAAAAGAATTGAACAGCAGGGCAGATTGGGTTCTATAGCCTTCGTTGTCAACCAGTCTACCCCAGAAAGTAATGGAAAGAGACATGATCGTCCAAGCGTGTATCACGTATGGCACTTAACTGACTGATCTAGATAAAAGAATTGAACAGCCGGACAGATTGGGTTCTATAGCCTTCGTTGTCAACCAGTCTATGGCAGGAAGTAATGGAAAGAGACATGATCGCCCAAGCGTGTATCACGTATGGCGCTTAACTGACTGATTTGGATAATAGAATTGATCAGCAGGACAGATTGGGTTCTATAGCCTTCGTTTTCAACCAGTCTACCGCGGAAAGTAATGGAGAGAGACATGATCGTCCAAGCGTGTATCACGTATGGCACTTTAGTGACTGACCTACATTTTATGAATTTATGAGCAGTACTAGATCTAACCGTAAGTTCTATGTTCACTTCCTAATTCTTTCACACCCTGTAACCCCTTAAATCTTGTTTAGGGTGGTCAGTCAGTTAAGTATATACATGATACACGCTTACTCTGGTTTTGCCGTCAGAGTGTCCTTCAACCAGTGGGAAACACAGAGAGAGTCTCTGTAAAGAAGCACCACCTCAGCTTGACACTGCAACGCCAGCGTGGCCTCAAGTTCGTTCCGCCAAATTTATATGCTGACCATCGTTTGTCGGCAAAAGCCAGTATGCATCCTTTAAGATAGTGCCACGTCCTTCCAACACCACGCTCGTTGTCAGGGAGCTTGCATCTACCCATACATTTAATTCTCTTCCGGATACACACCAGATACCTCGGTCGGGGTCATTCTGGCTCACTTTAGTCACCATTTCAGCCATCAGAGGAATATCATTCACCGTGTCGTACCATTCCTTCTTGAATGGCTACGAAGAATTAACACCAGTAGTATTAGTACCAGTAGTTATTAGTAGTACTAATAGGAGTAGTAATAGTAAAGTCATTAGTGATAGTCCTTCTAGAAGCCGGGCTATAGTATCCTCATGTTTGTTGTTGAAAGATCTTTTTTCCTTTTCTTTTCTTGCTAGTGGCGCCTGTTCTTTTTTTACGTGTCAGGTTCATAAAGTGCAGTTTTTTCTTAATACCTGTTATTATTTTTGGTCTTGTTTTTTATATTTACTTATTCGTCCTTGACTGCTACTTCAGTTGCAGGTCTACTCACGACAGAGAGGCGCCGGATTTGATGTACACGAAATACTCTCCAATTCTCGCAAGTGCACTGCAGATAGTGAGATAGATATCAAGAAAGTGATATATATATATATATATATATATATATATATATATATATATTGTAATAGTTGTTACAATGGTTTATAAAAGCATAGTATCACTACACATATCACCCGAAGAGGAGCGGTTCTGCTCCGAAACATGAATATTTTTGTGTAGTAATATTATGCTTTTATGAACCACTAGAATTATAGCCCGGCGTTGCCCGTGCAACTCAGAACATTTGAGTAGTAGGAGAAGATGCCACGTTTTACTTTACACATTTTCTTTTTGTTTGAAAAAAAAAATTAAAAATAAATGTTTCTTTTGTTTCAAAATTACGAAAAAAATATTCATATGTTTTTGTTGACCAAATGAAGTTCTAAAACGTCGGAATAAAAATTAAATATAAAGTCTTTTTTTTTTCTTTTTTTTCAATAAAAAAATATTTTAGTCGCGTTTGACACGTGTGATTTGATTTCTGTGACGTAATTCAGCAACCATCTTAGATCTTAGATGTTTTACGGAGCAAATGTAAGCAATCTGCACCATTGGCCAAAAAAGTGCGAAAGGGAAAATTGCTGAACTTAAACTCAAAATGTATGTGTCAAACTGGTTTCCCTGTAGATATGTGTCCCTAGAAAGTTTAAATGGCGTAGCTTAAAAAATGTAGGCGTGAATAGGGAAGAGTCACACACAGACTCACAGATTGCCTTATATATATATAGATTGTAACAACTATTACAATATTAATCTCTACTCTGTATCGAGCACTCTTTATAAAAGTAAATGCTTGAACAGTGGATTTAAATCTACATGTTCTTTCATTTTCTTACAATATATATATATATATATATATATATATATATATATGTGTGTGTGTGTGTGTGTGTGTGTGTGTGTGTGTGTGTGTATGCCAGTGAATGTGTGTGTACTCGTCTATTTGTGCATGTGTGGATGTTTGTAGATTTTTATGTGTGTGTTCATGTCTTGACTTCTCCTCATTTAATATCTGAATAACTTTATAATAATCTAAATCTAATGAGTTGTTAAACTTAGAATTTAAAATTCGCAAGAAAAAAGTGAGTCTAATAGTCGATTAATAATGCTGATCCCAATTTAATCAAATATTAATATTAATGCCCCAAAAATTGTTTTTAAAATCTGTTCTCATAGTCTTCAAATTAGTAATTACTTTATTTTAATTGGTCCACACTGTCTATATAACAATTCCTTCCTGATTAAGAGGGTTGGGCTAGTTTTTAACCTCTTAAGGCCCTTCAACTGGAAATAAACCTTATCACTTGATAGGACATAAGTAGCGTCGAAAACAAATAACTAGGTTTATAGTAATATTATAACATATTTATGTTATAATTTCTTAAGATAGATAGATAGATAGATAGATAGATAGATAGATAGATAGATAGATTGGAACAGACTGAGATAGATAGATAGATAGATAGATAGATAGATAGATAGATTGGAACAGACTGAGATAGATAGATAGATAGATAGATAGATAGATAGATAGATAGATAGATAGATAGATAGATAGATAGATAGGAACAGACTGAGATAGATAGATAGATAGATAGATAGATAGATAGATAGATAGATAGATAGATAGATAGATAGATAGATATGAACCGACTGAGACAGAGAGTCAAACAGATATGAACAGAGGAGTGATATATATATATATATATATATATATATATATATATATATATATATATATATATATACTGTAATAGTTGTTACAATGGTTTATAAATTCATAGTAAAACTACAGAAAAATTTTTGGGTTTCGAAGCTAGACCTATATGTGGACTCCTTCATCTTCAGGTGATTTTTTTTTTAAAATGAGAATTGTCTAGTTGAAAAGACCGTTTATTAGTGTTGGATTGGTTATTTTTTATTTATTTATTTATTTTTTTTTTGGTGTTAGAGGGGTTGGTTTTTAATTTGAGTTCTGTTGACCTTTGCGGCTAAGTTCAGGATAGCTTTCCTATTTATCTTGTGTGGGTTTACGCTGCTGGCGCCTTGCGTGTTGTTATTTGGTTTAGGGGTTGGTAGGTGTGGTTTGTTATGGGGGTTGGTTTCTTTTTACTTTAATTTTGGTTATTTTATATATGTATAAAGGTTATAAATATTACAAATACCATATTGCTCTGGATAACATCCATTTAGGTCTCGATATAGATATCACACCTGATATTTCATATTAAGTTGATCTTGTTGGATTATCCTCACCGTTTACGAACAGGACATCTCTTTCTCTCTCTCTCTCTCTCTCTATATATATATATATATATATATATATATATATAGGCTCTGACCATATATATTAGGCCAGTGTTTTGAAAAAAATGTATTTCATAATATTTTTAGTATTTACTGCCAAGTGAGTTACCTTAATTCCTGTTTGGCTGTGTGTATTTGCCATTTAATGAGGTTCCATTGAAATTTCTTGGTGTTAGGATCATTTCATGCTTCGGCATCATGTAACTTAAATTTGGTCTATCGAGGCAGCAGATAAACATATACTGTTAAATATAAGAGACAATGAATGTCTGTTATGTTTAAACATGAGCCGTTCTAAACGTCGTATTTTTGCTTTAATTTCAGTTGAAAATAAAGATAAAAATTCTCCAACATTTGGATAATGTTTCATTAAGTTGGTTCTAAGCTTTCGGCTCACATGAGCTCATAATTAAGCATAATAGACATTCATTGTCTCTTATATTTACCAGTATATTTTCAGAATATATATATATATATATATATATATATATATATATGTAAATTAAAAAAGGATTAATTCAATGATATTGAATAACCATTTCGATATGAAGATCCCCACGGGGGATAACACAACACCTCAGCAACACAAAAATCCTTTCAGAATTTTTTTTCTGTTGCTGAGGTGATGTGTTATCCCCCGTGGGGATCTTCATATCGAAATGGTCATTCAACATCATTGAATTAATCCTTTTTTAATTTATATTTGCTCTGTAAGATTTTATTACATGGAGCTCTCTTCCTGTATCATTTTTTAATATTAAAAAAATTTTTAATATTAATTAGGATCGGCTTTTTGGAATTTACCTTCCTGCTTTTTTCCCTTGGACTAAAGTATCTGAATTAAAATATATATATATATATATATATATATATATATATATATATATATATATATATGCTACTGTACCAGTTTCTTTTCTCGCAATTCCCGCCTGCGGAACCCCTTTCCGTATATTTGCTTCCCTGGTAGCTACAATCTTCCAAGTGTTTAAATGCAACGTCAATCGCCATCTTTTATCCCAGTGACTCTCATCCTTCGCTTATCCTTTACCAACACCCTCTGAATCTTGTTGTTGTCTTTTTTTTTTTTTTTTTTGTTTGTTCACTCTACTCATGTGCGTTGTGGTACAGTGGATATCGGCTCGGAACGAGAAAGCGGGGAGCCGTGTTCCAATTCTAGCTGAATCCATTGTATTCACTTACGCGCAAATACTCTTGGGAAAGGTATTAATCCGTCTCTTCCTTCCAGTTATGGGTTAAATAGCAGGACAGTCTACTGCAGAAAGCAATGGCAACCTACTGCGGGATAATCTTCTGCCCAGTCAGTCATGTCTCTTTCGAGACATGATCGCCCAAGCGTGTATCACGTATGGCACTCAACTGACTGACTCTCACGCAAATCTCTTCACACCAGTATTCCCATCCTTCTCCTGCCCATTATCCAACACCCCCTCTAACCGGTTCCTCTTCGGTTCTTCTTTGACTTCACTCTTCTGTGTAACCCTTCCGTCTCCTCTTATGTAGCCCCCTGCGCACCAGTGTCAGTACTGACTTGCTGGGCGTAAAATTATATATATATATATATATATATATATATATATATATATATATATGAAGAAAACTTTTTAAAAACAGTCTCCACTTCTGCGATATATGCGT